>CM034149.1:244762520-245030644 GCA_019776745.2 Taxus chinensis | reverse complement strand
ACATCCCCGGACGACGCGCATCATCTACCTCTTCTTAGAAGACTTCACAGAGTTGTATATTTCAAATCCATTGTAGGATTTCCCTTACCAACCCTTCACTGAGGCCAAGTATCCTTTTCCTCTCATGTTGTGAGTATATTGTGATTCATATATTCCTTCAATCTCTCTAGTATCCTTCCTTAGTCTCCTTCGTCCTCTTCTTCTTCTAGAAAGATTATATTTTGTACATGTACTGTCGACACAAAATTTTTCCTCCGTACTTTCTATTTCTTAATGTTATGTATTAGGAATAGGAGTTTTTAAGTATCATTAGTAGTAGCATCTGATAGAAGCTAACGGCACTAAGACCCATTACGGGATAACTCGACCACTAATTTATAGTACAGTATAGTCAAAAGTAACAATAGAATGTTTGGTAAAAAGTAAATATTTGTCATAAGTGGGCCGGTAATTTTAAAATGTTCCCGTTTTGGGGTAAGTCAGAGAAGTAGGGTCTACATGATTTAGGAATTAGAATATGATATTGGTAAAAGGACATGGGTGAGTATAAATATTTTGGTGTATTTTGATTTGTAAAAATCTAAAACTGTGGAAACCGTGGGAACTGATAGGTTATCTTATCTTAAAAAATAATCTTACTGTACAGATAAAGTAAGGTAGGGAATATGATTTCGTTGAGTGTATTTTCTTATCCTATCTTAGAGATAAGATGGATAATCCGGGAAGTTCTTAAATAAAGAGCCCCCCTCTCATTTAGCATAGAAAGGACTTAGTGAGAAAATATTTTTGATTAAGTGTGTAATGAAGCCATCATTTGGAAGGTGTGTAAAGAATCCCATTAAGAGGTGTAATTGTGAAGTTTCTCCCATAGTATTTGTGGAAGGCAGTGAAGTCAGTAACACTTGAAGTACCTCATGGGTGATATTGTTAACATTTCACGTTTTTTTGTTTTTCATATTATAATTACTCTGATATTTTCATATTTATCATCATTCCTTCTTATCATAGTCTATGGTATTCTTGTATTGTTATGTTTGTTGTTGTGTTTCCAGATTACATCCACCAAACTAAAAATATGTTCATTAGTTAATAATCATAGCACGAGGAGTTCCTGGTGAAGAATTATCATAGTGCCGGATTGGTGATGACATTTTGGTTCCGTTGCCGGGATGATTCCTCGTTAGTGGATTTTCTAGAGAGATATTCCCACTTAGTCAAAAATCATTTGGAGGGTAACCTTGTTTTTACTGTGCATAGTAGTTACCATGGTAAAGTCACTTTTTGTCCGTGAATAGTATTTACCAACAGTAAAGTCACTTTTTACCATGAATAGTATTTACCACAGTAACTTCACTTTTTACTGTGAATAATGTTTACCATAGTAAAGTTAGTTTTTACCACAGTAAGTTCAGTTTTACCATAGTTTACCATGGTCATTTCTATTTTCCATTATAGTGATTCCAATTATTTGTGCACATAAGTCTTGTTGATTGTACTTGTGGGTTGGTATTTCACTGTGGTTACTTTTGGAAATGGGGAAGATTCCTGTTTTTTCAGTCCAATCTAATGAAGATGCTTCCTCTTTCATTCAAGAGTTTAAACGATCTTATATTTGTAATGGCCTTATAAGAAGGGAACAATGGACTGAATTTTTTCCTACCTTTTTGGATGGTTCAGCCCTTAAGTGGTTTGAAACACTAGGTGATAATGTGAAAAACTCATGGGATTTATTAACTGAAAGTTTTCTTGAAGAATTTGATGAACAATAGAAATATGCAGATCTCATGATTGATATCACAAAGATATCCCAAGGAGAGAAGGAGAAGATAAGGGATTATCATGCTCATGTTCTAGAGCTAAGGAGAAGCTCGATACCCAGATCTAGAAGGAAGGATTAGTGGATGGGTTGATGAATGGCGTGGATAATCTCCTATGTAAGCACTTCATTCTTGGGATGAAGCCAGAGATCAGACAACGAGTGAAGTATGACTGCCTAGCTACCATTGAACAAGTAAAGGAGATTGCAAGAAGGCAAGAAGAAAGCATGGAAAAGGAGCCCAAAGAAATTGTTGCTAAAGTAAAGCCTACACCAGCACCTTTGGTCTAGAATCCACAACCACTCTCGGTGAGCACAAATCTTTCTCCTAGTACATTTACTGAGTATGAAGATCTACTCAAGAAGATGGGTCAGTTAACTATTAATCTTCTTCAAGGAAAAGAATTTAGTTCTCAAGGAGGAGATATAGGTCCAAAAAGAAATATTTCTAAAGTTGTATGCTATGGTTGTTATAAAAAGGGTCATTATAAGTATAATTGTCTAGATAGAGCTTCTACATCTAGTACAAGAGATAACGATAAAGGAAAATCACCAGTGAATTCTTTTGATGTAGTAGATAAGAGCATAAATAATGAAGTAGATGTGTTTGTAACAAAAAGAAAGAAAGAAAAAGATAATCAAGATGGAAATGATCCTAAGAAGATGAAAGGAGAAACTAGTAAGAAACATAGGAGAAGAAAGTTGGGTGTGCAGGATTTTCTGATTTCACAGGGACAAGGACCATACTCCATCTTAGAAGATCTATCCAAAAGGCTTGAAAATATTACATATGGTCAAATTTTGGCTGTCTTCTGAGAAGAGGCGGGAGCTGCAAAGTGGACTCAATGCTCGACGAAGGAAGGAGGTTGAGGTCCCTATTTTGGAGGTAGAGGCGAATCCCTACACTCCACAAGCTGAGGTATTATGTAATGGTATTTCAATTCATGATGTCTTAGTTGATGGAGGTGCTGCAGAAAATGTAATGACTGAGTCTGTAATGAATATGTTGGGTTTAAAAATTGATCACCCCTCAACACTTATGTTAAGGTCATTAAATAAGGGAAAAACTAAACCAAAAGGTGTAGTTTCAAATGTGGCAATATCTGTTATGGGTGTTGTATGTGTGGTAGACTTTCAGGTGATGAAAAATGGTACTATTGCGTACCCCATGTTGTTGGAAAGACCATGGCTAAGGATATTTCATGCAAGAAACTACTAGAATGAAGGATTTATAACACTTGGACATGGTAGAGAGAGGGTGAAGATAAATGTGATCCCTAGGCATCATAAGGCAGAACCTGTGGATTCAAGTGATGAAACTGATGATTGGACATCCTTTGATTACTTAAGTACCAGTGAAGTGGACATCGAAGATGAAGAAAGTCAGGTTGATGTTTCGATCATGGATATCCTTCCAATCACACCGACTCATGACCCCATAAAATTATCTGAAGAAGAAATTGTTGATCGTCTCCAAAAAATAAATATTGGTGATGTTATGATGGAGAGTGAGAAGGAATCCTACCTCCAGCTCTTTCGAAGGTACATACACATATTCACTTTTTATTACAAGGAACTCCATCAAGTAAGTTGGGTAGAACATTCTATTGAGCTGGTAGATGGTGCTAAGCCCATAAAGCAAATGCCATATAGAATGAATCCTAATTTTTCCAAGACTATAAAAGAAGAAATAGATAAGTTGCTTGATGCAGGATTCATATTTGTTGTGGAGAATTCAGAATGGGTTTCTCTCATTGTGATCTCAATAAAAAATAATGGGAAGCTACACATTTATGTTGATTACAGGAAGCTCAATAAGGCAAAAAAGAAGGATCATTACCCTCTTCCATTCTTAGATCAGATCTTGGACAAATTAGTTAGCCAGGAGTGTTATAGTTTTGCTGATGGATATAGCAGATACAACCAAGTCCGTATGGTAGAGAAAAATCAGCTAAAGACCACGTTCACCACTCCTTGGGGAATTTTTTCTTATAGAGTTATGCCTTTTGGGTTGTGTAATGCTCCAGCAATGTTCCAGCGTTTGATGAATAGGGTGTTCAAACCCTACATTGGGAACTTCATCAGAGTATTTTTTGATGATTTTTATATCTATGGGAGCAAGATGGACCACCTACACCATATGGATAGAATTTCAAAGGTTATATGAAGCACAAGACTCACTAAACCCTATAAAGTGTGTCTTTGGATGTTCTAAAGGCATTTTTTTAGGGCATGTTGTATCTAGAGATGATATTGGTACTGATCCTGATAAAGTTTTGAATATCAAAGAGTTACCATTTCCTATGAATAGAAGTAAGTTGAGATCATTTTTAGGCCATGTGGGTTACTATAGAAGGTTCATCAAGAATTTCTCAAATATTACATTGCCACTAACCCAGTTCTTGAAGAAAGATGTTACTTATGAACCAGGAAATAAGGCGCATGAAGCTTTTGAACAACTGAAGGAAGCACTGGTGTCTTCACCTATTTTAAAGAATCCAGATTAGAGCAAGCCATTCATTATGTACACTGATGCCTTAGATGCAACACTAGGAAGTACTCTGAGCCAAAAGGATGAAAATGGGAATGAACATCCAGTTTACTTTGGGAGCAGACAAATGAGCAGTGCTAAGGTAAATTATACTATAATTGAAAAAAAGAGGCTCTAGCTATCATTTTTGCTGTAAAGAAGTTTAGAAATTACTTGCTAGGGCAGGAAATTTATAGTTATGACAGATCATCAGGCTCTAAAATATATTGTAAATAAGCGTAACCCATCAGGGAGGATAGTAAGATTGATAATTTTGCTACAATAATTTGAATTTGATATTATAGATAGGCCATGAAAGAAGCATGTCAATGCAGATGCGCTCTCTCGAGCCTATGACGGTTTTAGGTTCATCTTGTGATGACGATGATTTCCCAGATGTAACATTGTTATTCCTTGACACAATCCCCTAGTGAATACATAAATATTTGGAACTATCTGAAATGAATTCAAGTTTCCTGATGGTGCCAATGTAAAGACTAAGAGAAAGATTACTCAAGCTAGTCGTCCATATTCTATTCTGCATGGAGTATTATTTCAAATAGGCTCTAATGGATAGTACAAGAGGGCAGTTAGACGTGATCAAGGGAAAGAGCTGATAGAATAACTCCACAATGGTACATGTGGAGGGACACTTGTTTAGAAAAATTACAACAAGAAGGATCTTGGATTTAGGTTATTCACTAGCCCACTCTTTTTAGAGATTGTTATAATTATTGTAAGACATGTGTTATTTGTCAAACACATGGTATCCGTAAGACTTCATCAACTCCATTATGCCCCATTCTTCCACTTTCCCTTTGAAAAGTGGGGAATAGATATTGTAGGTCCACTTCCAACTACCCTATGCCAAAATAAGTATATTGTAGTTGCCACAGATTATTTAACTAAGTGGGTTGAAACTAGGCCATTGAAAACATACCTTCCATGGATTGAAGTGGCAAGGTTCATATATGAATGCATTTTCACCAAATTTGGTTGTCCCATTAGAAATTGTAACAGATCAAGGAAGCCACTTTATTAATGAGGTAGTAGAAGCCCTAGTCAATAAATTTTCTATTAAGCACAGGAAAAAAAAAACATACAAGCCAAACACAAATGGACAGGTTGGAACGAACAAATTTTGTGTTGTGTCAAATTCTAGCAAAAGATGCAGCCTTGCAGGTACATAAGTGGGATAAAAGGATTCATGCAGCATTGTGGGCATATAGGGCAACATCAAAGTTAACAACATGATAGTCCCCATTTTAGTTGGCCTATTGCATTGATCCAGTTTTTCCTATTGAGTTTGATATTCCCACTATAAGAGTTATGAAAAATGAAAGGATGAATGAAAGTGATTTAGTAAAAGAAAGGTTTGATACATCTTCATTTGCTAGAGGAAATGAGAGAAATAGCGAAGGATACAAGCTATATAGAAGAAAATGAAGCATACGGAATACTTTTATCAGAAGATTCGTTGGTTTCCATTTCATGTGAATGAGTTGGTTCTAGTATATGATTCCAGATAGAAAAAAAGAAGACAAGAGAAAATTTCTTTCAAAATAGATGGAGGCCCTACAAAGATAGAAGCTTGTGCATGAAAAATGGTACGTACCAACTGGAGGAATTAGATGGCACGCCCATTACGAAATGGGTCATCCACGAAAAGTTGAATATTTTCCAAGCACCAGAATAGTCTACTCTGAGGACGGAGTAGAAGCTAGGAAGGGGGGAAGATGTTGACACTAAAATTTTCCCTCTGTAATTTCTATTTCATTAATGTATGAATTAGGAATATGATGTTGTTAAGTGTAATTAATAGTAGCGTCCGATGGAAGATAACGGTGCCGTTAGTACCGGTGCCGCCAATAAATGTAGAGTACAGTTAATAGTCAAAAGTACAATAGGAATGTTGTGGTAAAAAGTAAATATTTGTCGTAAGTGGTTCTGGTAATGTTAAAAATGTCAAAATTGGGATAAGTAGAGAAGTAGGGTCTACATGATTAGGAATTAGAAATATTATACTTGTAATAAGGACAAAGAGTGATTTCATAAATATTTTGTGTATTTAATTTTTGGAAAATTCTAAAAAGGTGGAACCTATGTGAGATGATAAGGTTTATCTTATCTTAGAAGATAAGCCTACATGTAAAGGCAAGAGTTTAGGCATGAAATATGATTCGCCAGAAGAGATTTGCTTATTCTATCTTAGAAATAAGATGGATAAGCCTGGAAGTTCCTATAAATAAAGAGGCCACCCCCCTCATTTAGGATATAGAAAGGAAAGTAGTGAGAAATACTGTATGAGTAAGTGTGTAAAGGAATCCATCATTTTGAAGGTGTGTTAAAGAAGCCATTAAGAAGTGTAATTGTGAAGTTTCTCTCCATAGTTATTGTTGGAAGGCAAGTGAAGTCAGTAACACTTGAAGTACATCATGGGTGAGATTGTAACAATTTCATGTTGATATTATAATTTACACTTATATTTCAGATTTGTCGTCATTCCTTCTTATCATAGTCTCTGGTATTCTTGTGTTATGGTTGTTGTTGTGTTTCCAAATTCCATCCACCAAAACTAAGAGCTGTGCATTAGTAAATAATCATAGCATGAGGATTTCCCAGTAAAGAATTATCATAGTGCCGGATTGGTGATGATAGTACGTTATCAGGCTTTTAGTTTTTAGGACCCATTTAAAGCATCTTTCTTAGTTGTTTAGGGGAGTATTTTATCTCTTATAAGTGTATGTTTTTCCCTTTAGGTTTTCCTCCGTTACTTGAGATCCTTCCCTCATTAGGTGTAGCTATTGTGACCAATTTCTTTGTCTATATTTCCTTGCCTCATCCTAAGTTATGATTAAGGGGGATGTTGGTGTATATGACTTACCTCATCATCACTTGAGGTCTTGTCTTCCTCACATGGTGAGTCATCTCACTTAGGTGAGATCGTATGTCATTGGTTTATATGACATATGAAAAAAAAAATCATTATCATATTTGTTTTGGAGTCATAGGATTTATTTTCCATATTTGGAATAATAACTCTTGTCTTTGCTCTCTTGGAAGGAATATTTTTTTAGGCACGAGAGTCACATATAACTCCTATTTGTATCCTTTTTTAATCTATGAGAACAAGTAGACTTGTTATTTATATGCATGATTATTTGTTGTTTAATTTTTCTTATTGATTACTTGGAGCTTTCTCATCACCATTGGACTGCAACCTTGTTGATGTGCATGGGCGGCCATTTTGATCCTTGTAGAATAATATATCAGTATGGGTGTTATCATCTTGTAATGGTGATCTGATCGCATAAAATTGGTACAATGTTGAGTGCCTCTTCTCTCCTCCCTCTTATTATCTCTCTTATGTTCTATAAATGCAACTCAAAAACTCATTATTCATCATCCTCTCCCAATTGTAATGGCACCATGTGAAAATGGTGGCTGACTTTCCATGCATTTCAGACCTTATATTTGAGCATCTATGGTGTATCAAATACATTTTGAGCATTTGTAATGGTATTTCATATTCATAACAATGATTGAATGAATATTATGGCTCATTTCTACCCTTATCCTTATATTGTTTCATTATTTCCCCTCCTTTCATGTGTTTTATGATGTTTATGGATTCTACCCATGGATTTTTTATTTATATGTGTTCTTAATTTGTGGAATGAAAGGGTCGATGCAGGGTTGGTTTTTGGCATATGTGTTCCCTCTCCTCTTTGTATTTCCTTTTGTTCTTCCCCTCGTGGAGATCGATCCCCTTTCTTCTAGTGTTATCACCTCCTTCCTTAGCTTAGGTTTCATTTTCTACATTATCTCTTACCATGGTCCCTTGGATTTTTAAATTAGGATTAGTTAGTTGTCATTTTATTTTAGGGGTAGTGATATCTCTAGTTCTTAATTTGTGGAATGAAAGGGTCGATGCAGGGTTGGTTTTTGGCATATGTGTTCCCTCTCCTCTTTGTGTTTCCTTTTGTTCTTCCCCTCATGGAGATCGATCCCCTTTTTTCTAGTGTTATCACCTCCTTCCTTAGCTTAGGTTTCATTTCCTACATTATCTCTTACCATGGTCCCTTGGATTTTTAAATTAGGATTAGTTAGTTATCATCTTATTTTAGGGGTAGTGAAATATCTAGTATAGATAGGTAGAGGAATTTTTCCTTCTCTGAAGGATTGATGCATCCTAGAATTTAGTGTTACAAATCCAATAAGACCCTAGATGCACTAGCACATCACTCATATTTGACTGAGTGCTCACCTGAAGTGTGCAAAGGTACCAGGTCCCTCTTTAGGGTTACTATTGTAGGATGTTAGCATGATGAAGATTTAACATAAATAGTTCCATTACTAACACACAATTCTAAAGAGCATAGTAGATCTATCTCTAAGGGAGAACAAAACTAATTATTAACCATGATGATATCAAATACATACTAGTTTCAGCTACACACAGAACTAACACTTAGATTCAACCAATATCCTCCATCATATTAACTGCAATAAGTTTACAGAAGCTTCATTATAATAATAGTAGTATGTGCATAACAGATTTAGCAGCATAATCTTACTATGTATACATATCTTTGTATATGTCGATCTCTCTATTACAAAGTTTACTACATACTTATAAGGGTGGGGACTTTCCCTTCACCACTTATCAATTCTCAAAATAGGTCGCATGCTATTACTATCCATGTGTCATTGTAAAAACTAGCCACACATGCAAGTGTGCTACAATAGACTACTGGTAGTTAAATAATAGTAGTAGATCTATTTCTAGCCTGTGTCCATGTAAAGTGATTTGTATCTAATCCTCCAAAAATACCCAATGTGTGGCATGCATGTCTCTACCTCATTTTTTTTCCATGCACGCCATCTCTAAAATTAGATCTCCATGAGAAAAAATTGCTAAGTCCCAAAAGTTGAACTTCTACTCTACACGTGTGTTCTCCCTATCCATTCGCGTCGTTGAATATGATCTACTTTCCTGTGTGGACTTCTTGGGTGATTTCTTCCCAATGGTCTCTGATCAACATTGCCCCACACTAATTTCATTTTCACCCCAACAATGGTCATCTCCAAAACTGAAGTAAATAATTAAAAGAATGGAAAGAATTTTGATAAATGAAAGAATGTTTTTAATCTGTAGTCTCTTCTTCTACAGCCTGAACAACTAATTCAGGGTATTCTTGTTTTATTTCAGCCTCCAAGGTTTGCCACTCAGCAAGTGCTTCCTCTTATTTTTTTGGAATGTCCACAAAAATGGACTCCAATTCATCCTTCACAATCTCCCCTTTCTCATTCTGCAAGACCAACACAATACTGGACATTGAGGTCATCCTTCCCTCCAGCAAATCCATCTTCTGCATAATGAGCTTTCCAAGCTCTTCCAGTTGATTTTTGTGTGGTTCTTGGCTGTTACCAAGGCCTCACACTTCTGTTTAACCACTGATAACCTTTCTGTATGGCCCAATTATTCATTCTTCGTCATTTTCTGGACCTCATTTTTCTCCTCCATGGTTTTTATGTTGATGAGTGCCTCTGGAGCTGCCCAGATGTTCAAGGCTTGGTCTAGTTTCTTCATTTCTTCTTACAGCACTTGTAGCAGTCCTTCATAGGATGTAATCTTCCGCATCATTGAAGCCTTCTCTCATTCCGCATCTTGCGATGGATATTTTGGCATTGGCATGCGCAGAGGTTCATCTTCAAGTACTAGGTCCACCAAATTTCCTACGTAGTGTATCACTGAAGGAAACGTCTTTGGTACCTTTGTCTCTAAGTGTGGCCTAGCTCTTATGACATTATCACCAATTTCCTCTAGGATGCTAATAAATACAGATTTATTCTACACTAAGTCTCTTTCCTTTGTTAGGAATGTTATTTCCCCATCCTTAGTTTTAATCTCTTCCCCAAGTGCCCTAATTATGGCATCCTTGTCCATATTCATCCTTGCCACCTCTATTGAGACTTTCACCAATGCATTTCTCACCTGTTCATCTGACATAATAGTAGGATTTACTGTCATGTGTCTAGCCTAAGGTGTCTTTTTCAACTTCCTCGATACACATGACTCCTCACACACATCAAAATCCGTTTCATCCAATTTACCATGATAATTGCTTCCTTGTGCATACTGTAGCCATATCTTCATCCATTAATTCCCAGCCATATAATTCATTTTGCATTAGTGTGATCTAGAATCGAGTGTGAACAATTTTACCTACGTCCTTGACATAACCCATGGTTGGTGGAATGTGTTTTCCACTCATTCTTCTAGACCTAGGCTTCTTAAGAACTTGAGATTCCAGATTTGGAACTTTTTTCTCCATGTCTTGAGTAGTCCCTATAGCTAGCTCATTTGTTCCCTTTTCCTCCTCTTCTCCTTCATTTCCTCATCTTTTTGTTCTTCTATGTTCTGCAGAGGTGTAGGAGAATTACTTGTGCTTTCCTCTGACTCTTCTGCCTCCTCATTCAACTTTAGTTTCCTTCTCCTTTTTATGGTTATCTCCTTCTGTGGAGAGAGTCTGGGTGATTTTCACACTATTTGTAGAGTAGTAATTTGGTTCCTTTTTCTTCTGAACACTCTCTTAAATCTGTGCTCTCCTTATACTGCATCTAAGTCCTCATCATCCCCCTCTTGTGGCTTAGGTGGTGTAGTAGCACGCTCAGCTTCATCCTTATTTATAAGATGTCTTCTACCTTTATGTTCCAAACCACCACTATCTTCGTGCTCATCCTCCTCATCCTCTACCTCAATTGGCTCTATGGGATTAGGCACTAAGATGTTCTCCATTATATGCTTACCCCTCGGTGGTTCTAGAAGTGCAAAATCATCTTCCACATACTTGTTATTCTCTAACTTGGGCTTTAGTTAGAGGTACACTAGTGCTACTCCAATATCTCGCATAGCTAAACTTACAGGTTGAATGCTCAATACATTTGAAATGAGCCTTTCGATATATTCACCCCACCCTGGATACACATATTTCTTCCTTAGCATGTGGTAGTCACAATCTACCTTGTCCGTATTGAACATTAGGCGCCAGGCATCTGAGAAACTTTGTACTAAATCCTATAAGTACCTTGCTGTGAAGGTATATGGTAACTTACACCAAGGGCTCCATGCTCCATCCTTCATGGAAAGCCGTGCTATGTAAAAGTGCTGGTATACAGTGAATTGAACTACCTTTCTATAACATTCCCATTTTAAGACTATAGAAACAAGGGAAAGTTTTTTTTGAAACACAATGTTCTCTGTTCTAAATAAAACATCATTTACAACACACATTCCATGTGAATAAATCTCATAATACATAACCATATGCAGTTGTAATGACTCGGTATGTTACCAACTGATCTCTCATGTTTGACTTAAAGTATCAAATAATTTATGTATACTACGTATACTTGGTTTTCCTACCCTATTCTGGGTACTGAGTGATCTGTTTAAAGAACCTATATGAATATTTGTTACCAACATTCATCTAACATCATGTTGCTTTAAACTAGGTGACATAGAACAACGCAACCAACAACTTGCAATACTTTGGCAAAATATTTTCAACATACTGTTCATGTTACTATTCCTAGATGACATACTCATCATTTTGGAATACGTCCTTCACCTCACTCTTTTGTTATCTAGAATGGTATTTACTGACTACCATCAATCCACTTGCCCAAGGTTTGACCCTAGCCTAGGTTAGCAACATAATTTCTTATAGGTAGACACTCACGATGACTTAGGGTATATGGGAATACTCGATTGACCGAAGTCAACCGAATGTGCCAAGGTACCCTGAGTCATAGAAATCTATTCCCTATCCTAAACATGCTACTAACTTGACCTAGAGAGAAACTAAGTTTAAGTCCAGATGTGTGTAGATCTAGATGAACAAATACATGAAAGGGTGTTGCCACATGTCAACTGCAACACTGTATCCTTGAGAATCCCTTGGTCTTCTCGAAGGTACAACCCTGTAGTTGGCATGTTCCAACATCCATTAGGACTGATTCATCATGATGTACATACCCCTTAGTGGTCATTAGATTTAATTTAATTGGATTAAGATCCAAATTACAGCAACCCTACATAACCCTAATTCCAACATTCATTAAGTTATTTATCCCTAATTAATCTTATTAGATATTAAGAAATTCATTAACTCATGCTTGCATTGATGTTTATTAACTTGGCTTAACAAGTAGTTATCCCCAAAAATAGGGAACCAAACATCAAACGGTTAATTCTTAATGTAACCTAGTTGTCCAAGAAGGTGTATCATTCACCTAAATTCAGCTAGTGTTTACTTTTTATAAACAAAGCACAAGGATTAAAGATCATAACCACCATTCCATTTATTATTCATTATTTTTAGAGAGGAAGAGTCTTCCTCTACATGGTTAGATGTTAGGGTTAATATAACCTTTTTATCATTCTTTACTCATATAGTTTAATTGTATGACCAATGCATATTTATTATTAAACTATAGTTGTGTAGTTAGAGAATGACATCTTTTACAATTTATAAAGTTTCATTGTAGTAAGGGAGATTATACTATCCCCTTTTAATCCAACTTATCAATTGATAAAAAAAATAGAATATAAACAGATATAAAGAATATTGACAAGATATCACTACTATTTCCATCATATAAAGTACAAGAGAATTTACACAACAAATTGACAATCTCCAAGCCTTTCAATTCATCATGATAAAATATACATTTACAAGACTATGCATTTCAGACATACTGCATGTCAATTGTCATTAAGATCATAAAAGAACATCACTTCTCTTTTCCAATAAAACTCAAGAATGAATCAAAATTCTTTACTTAAGATCCATAATTAAATAAGCCAATGCATCATACATATTTTTTCCTTCTTTTATCACTTACGATGTCCATCTACAAAAATTGCTAGCATGGGTCAGTTCAATTAACTAAGCATGATAAGCACTAAGCATTAAAATAAAGTGTATTCCACTAATTGTTCCATTAAAACAACTCTGCTTTAATGAAATAATTAATATATCATACAAATAAGCATAAGTAATAACAACCAGAAAAGAAGAAAAAATAAAGAGTCTGAATTCACTTTTAAGAAAAGATCATAATATAATCTGCAACATCTCCATTATAACATATAGTTTAATTGATCCTATGAATTAATTTTAAACAAACAATAGATCTTGTCATCTAATTGTTCCATAATTCTATCAGAATAGAAATACAACATTTACCTTTACTATGTAGCAAACAAAGTTATTCACAACATAGCTCATATTTGGATGATTCATCCTACAATGTAAGTAAAGAAGAATAATCAATACATATTTTTTCCTATTTACTAATCATATGAAAGACATAAACAGGTTCAGAACACTCATAACTTCTTCATTTCAAGGATAACAATATAATGATTCAACATTAAAGAGACAAAATCTAAAAAGAATCCCAAATCAATCCAAAAAGGGGTAGAGAGTCAAAATAGTATACCTACAAGTCTTAAGTAGCTTCTACATGTTAGAAGATATAATTCAAAGATCTGAAACCAGATGTTCCACAACTCAAAGCTAGACTCCCACAAGATTAATCTCTTCTCGTGCCCATCCAAGAGAATATTCATGATAAGATAAAGTATAAAAAGAGAAAACCTTCCAATACCAAATCCAAATTAAGTATGACTCATTCAAACAAAGCAATCAGTCAAAATATGTTTACATTTTCTCTTCTACATAACCAACTTAGCTATTATTTTTCCACATCATTACAAAAAATGACTAGTATAAAATAGACTAAACAATCCACAAGGAAATTTCCATCTAGAAGAGTGGTTTCTCACTATTTCCTATAAGACAGAAAGGAAAGAAGGCTGAACCCAAAATTCAAGCAGGCCTAAGAGAAAAATCACTCTACAACCAAGAAGAGAGTCGTGCTACAAAGAAGTTCAATCAAATGAACTTATATTTTCAAAAGTTAAAGGATTTCAAATGGAAAAGGTATAATAAATAATTCATTTCATTTCTAATATCAAATGAATTCCATTTCTATTTCCAAAATCAGAAGTTCTTTTACTAGTTCCCAAAGGAGAATACAAAACCAAACTCACAGTTTAAAGAAAGCACATTTCTAGTTTCCCTTACAAATTAATACAACCTAGTTTATATATTCCAATTCATTAAACACAAGTTTGAGTTCAATTCTCATAAAGGAGTACACAGTATAGTCCCAAGGCTGAAGATAAACAAAATATTGTCCATAAGAGAAATCCATTCTTTTCTCTTTTTTAAAGACCCAGAGATTCCTTCAATGAATCTAACTAAGGATACAAAACCCAAATTAGTATAAGATAAAAAAGTTTAAAAATACTCACGAAATAAAAAGAACTAAAATCCCAATTACAAGGGCTTCAGTGGCTCAATACAAAAGAGAAAGTAGCCCATGATTCAAAATAAGAACAAATTAAAGAAACAATCCCGAACCAGAGGTAATATATCCTTCCATACAAGATTATGTACACAAGAGTGTTCAACTCTTGTTTCCTTAAAACCCAAAAATCAATTAAAAGGATCTGAAGAGAGTAAGAAGACCCAAAACACAATAATTCAAGCATAGTCCCAAAGTTACCTCAAGCTTGGTCGAAACAGAATTCACCAAAAAAATACTTGCATAACTCCATCTATAAAGATTATGATAGAGAAGGTGTTCATTTCAAACATCGATCACAAGGAGTATGCATACTACATTTCTATAATCCTCTAAAACTGATAACGACTGTTTCAAATGAATTCTATAACAAACCAAAGAGTAAATAACAGTACAATAACTAACCAGAGTTTCCTCAATCTTTCAACAAGTTACAGTTCCAGTCTATTAACCTTCAAACAAAATTGTCAAGCCTTCAACAAGACACAGGTTTTCTTAGAGCAAAGGAGAGAATAATATCCTCCATATATACATAACCTTACAAGTTCTAAGAAGGTTGTACAGTCTAAAAAATAGAAGTACCATAACCATTCCAACTCAATAATCTACAAGGGGAAGATCTCAAAAGAGATAGGCAAATCAACTCAAACCAAAACTATTCTCCCAAGATTTTTTCAGTAGACAGTCCCATAAACAAGTTCTAAGTATTGCAAAACCTTGAATACGAGTAAAACTCAAGCTCAGAATACAAGTACAAAACCAAACACAACAGCTCGAATACAAGTTCAGAACATGCAAGTATTAAATACAATTACAATGCTAAACATGAATCTTTGAACACAAGTTTTGAGCAACACAAATCTCCAATACAAGCTCAGAATGAAACAAAGGATCCAATATAAGTTCATAACAAAACGCAAGGATCCAATTTAAGTTCAGAATGAAACACAAGGCATCGAGTACTAATTTAGAATAACACCAGCCTCAAACACAATATGAAAATGAAATATAAAGCTTTGAATACAAGTTCCACATGCATGGCACCACTGAACTTGTACAGAGAGAGTTTCCAAAGGCTAACATTATTTAGCAATGGATATATATCCAAAAACCATAGAGGTTCATAAAACCATGAAAGTAAATAACCAGAAAAATCAAGAAAACATTTATCTCATGAGAGTAGAATTGTTTTAATGAATCATTTAGAAGAAAGCAAGAAATCTTAATGGGTAGAGCCTATCATGCTTGATAGTTCCTCTGCCAATTTGAAGGAGACCTCTAACCAAGCTTCCAACTCTAATTCTTCTCCATGAAAGATCAAAAAGAAAACATCTTTTCTTCTAATGCCTCATATACTTTCCCTCGATCGAAAATAAACTAGAGAAACCAAAAATAGCCATAAAGTAGAAGTCAAACTACTTGTTTGAAGAACCAGATAGCTCCATGCAGAGCGAAAATTTTAATGCATGCAAGATCAAGAAACCTCCAAAAAATCTGCCTTCCTTGTTTCCAAGATGGTTTGCACATAAAAATTAAGGTTCATTAATGCAATTACTTCCCAATCTCTCATTTATCTCTCCTTGCCACCACCTCCCAAAACTGGTGAATTCCATTTCTAATTTAACATGCATTTTCATCTTCAGTAAAGCCTCCATGTATGCTTCCACTAAATTCTATTTGACTTTTCCAAACTAGTTGTACCTCCATTCATTTAACCAAATAAAATCAATTAAATTCCATTGGAACCATCGTCATAATTTCATGTGACCCTTAGTTTCCCTTTTAATAGTTTAGGATAGATTTCCCAAAACTTAGGTTAGTCTAACAATAATTACCTTAGGTCTTAAAACATTGACATAAGTAATTTCCACCTTAGGTTAGATCAAATTCATAATCATATAGTATTCGGTATTAGGTTAAAATAGCCTAGTCTTACTTTAGTAATTTCTCCCTTATTCAATTAGCACAATAACTTAGGTTAGGACATCATCCCAAAAAAATAGAATAAGAAGCTTAGGTTAGATTGAAACCCAAATAAGTAGACATAGTTAGGAAGTAGGTGCTTTTACCTAGTTTAGGATACCTTTAGGAGAATCCTTTAGTTTTTTTAGGATTTAGATTCCATTCATTGTCATGAAGTAGACTATATTTCATTTACGCCATTAATGTCATGAAGAGATCAATCCTAAACACCCAAGCACAAACATACAACCAAATTAAGGCATGTTCATACAAGACCAAAGAATTTGTAACATACAAAGTTTGGTCCGCTATGTCTCTCCTCCTATGAATGTAAATTTTACCATTCAGTCTGGTAAGGAGATTTAAAACATTCCTTGGATCACTAGAATTGATCCAAGGATGAGTCACTAAAAGAGATAAGTTTGCAACTCTCAAACTAGATTGCAACTTACCTACAAGAAGGGAAAGTGGATTCTTGCAAGCCATATCATTTCAATCTAATGAATCCAAGAGCAAAAATTATTTATCCATAACAAGCATGATTTTCAGCAATCAAAGAAACACACCTCATTCAATAAAATCACATGCCAATGCTTGTAATACAAAAAATAAATATAACTATTTGTCAAAGGTGTTACATACTTCCCTCTTAAAACGAATCATCGTCCCGATGATTATCTTATTTTGACCATTACATTAAGGAAAATCAATTTATTCACTTTCTTAACATATGTTTGCAACAATATCATAATTTAAAGTTCTAGAAATCAGCATTCACATAGTTGTTTATTCAAAAATAAATAGTCATCTGCCCAAAACTGGCAGACTTATTGACATATAAAGATAAAATCAAAAAAAGATATCAATCATCATAGTCAATTATGATCAAATAAATATGGAAAAGTAGTTTTCATATCCTCCAGGTTTTCCCGGGTTGCACTTTCTTCGTTGAACTGGTCCCACTGGACCTTACATTGACTTATTTCATGATTTCTTAAATGCAACTGGAAAGTTTCCAGCACTCGTATGGGTTTAACCATGATTATTCTTGGGTATTGGACCTACAAGGAATTCCAATTTAACACATGTGATAAATCTGAAACGTATTTCTTAAGTAAAGAAATATGGAAAACATCATGCATTCATGACAAAGTAGGAGGTAATGCTAAACAGTAAGCTACAGGGTTGATTACTTCAACTATCTCAAAGGGTCCCACATAACGAGGTGATAACTTGGTAGCCTTGCCAAAATTTATAGAACTCTTTTTCAGTTTAACCCAAAGAAAGACCTTCTCACCAAGTTCAAATTTCTTGTCAACCCACTTTAAATCAGCATAACTCTTTTACCTATCTGTTGCTTCTTTCAAGCATTCACAAATCATTTTAACTTACTGTTCTTTTTCCATAAGGATTTCAAGTCCAATTACCTCTCTATCCTCAATGATATCCTAACTAACGGGGTTCTCCATTTTCTTCCGTATAGTGCTTCGAAAGGTGTCATCTTAAGAGAGGCATGATATGTGTTATTATAAGCAAACTCAACTGAGTGGAAGGTACTCTTCCCACTTATACTGTTGATCCATACAATACAATCGTAACATATCCTCTAAATCTTGATTAACCCTTTCATTCTATCCATCCATTTCTATATGATACGTAGAACTAAAATTATTCTTAGTTCTTATAACTATATTAAGTGTTTGCTAAAACCTTGACATCATTCTAGGATCTCTATTAGATATTATTAATTCAGCTACTCCATGTAATCTAAAAAATTTCATGTACAAATCTTTTTCGCCAATATAGGAGAATCATCCATCAGATTACCAACAATAAAATGTGCTACTTTTTTTAGTTTATCAACAACTACTAAAATAACATCATGTTTATTTCTTGACATAGGCAACCCTTGTACAAAATACATGCTTATTACTTGCCATTTTTACTGCAGTATGCTATGAGGATACAATAAACTGGCCAGGTGCATATGTTCAGCTTTAACATGTTAACATTCAAGGCAATGTGTCATAAAATCAATAACATCCTTTTTCATCCCCTTCTAGATATATTTTCATCTTATATCAAGAAGCATATTTGTAATACTAGGGTGTCTCGATAAAAAAAGGTAAATTGTGAAATTCTTCTAACAATTTCTTTCTTAAATCATTTATCAAAGGTATGTATACTCTATTTTCAAATATCAAGATTCATTCGTTGTCAATGTAAAAACCTTTATACCTCACATCATTTGAATCTGCAACAAGTGTTGTTTTTACTTGTTGAAAGTAAGAATCATATTCCATAGCAGTTTTTACTTCATTTTTAAATTGAGTTCTCAATGTTATAAGAGTATAAATGTGCTTCCTATGACTTAGAGCGTCAACCACTCTGTTTTCCTTAACTTTTATATAATTGATATCAAAATAATATTGAGAATAGAACTCTAACCATCTTTGTTGTCTTTCTTTAAGATTTGGCTAAGTGAAAATATACTTCAGCCCAAGATGATCAGCTTTTAATTCAAGTAGGTAATTACCAAGCAGTAGGGTATGAACAATGGCAGCAAGCTCTAAATCATGTGTAGCATAATTCAACTCATGTAACTTTAGTTTTCTACTTTTGTAAGCTATGACATGATCATTTTGTAACAAAATACCTCCTAGACCTTCCCCAGATGCATCTGTTACAACCGTGAGTCTCCATTAGGATCTGGTACAGCTAGAATAGGTGGTGAAGTTAACTATTCCTTCAAAGTTCTAAATACAGATTCACATTTCTCATTATTAACAAACTTCTTATCCTTTTTCTGTGATGAAGTTATTGGTGCAGCCACTTTAGAAAAATATTTTACAAATTTTCTATAGTAACCAGCAAGTCCCATGAAACTTCTAACTTCATGTACATTCTTTGGTTCAGGCCACTCGGTTATAGCTACAATTTTAGAAGGGTCTACAAAAATTCCATTCTTACTTATTACATGTCTCAAATAGTGCACTTATATGTCATACAAAGAACATTTAGATAGCTTACCATATAACCGTCTCTTTCTCAAAATTTCCAAAACTATCTTCAAATGCTCATGATGTTCCTCAATACTTTTAGAATATATGAGAATGCCATCCAAGAATATGAGCACAAATTTTTCCAAGTATTCTTGAAAGATATTATTCATTAAATTCATAAAATTTACAGGGGCATTTGTTAATATAAAAGGTAAAACCGTGAACTCATAATATCCATACCTTGTTCTGAAAGTTGTTTTAGGAATGTCCTCATCCTTAATCCATAATTGATGATATCCAAATCAAAGATCTATCTTAGAATATACTGATGCTCCATGCATCTAATCAAATAGATCATCAATTCTAGGGAGTGGGTATCTATTCTTGATTGTTGCTTTGTTTAACATCCTGTAATCAATGCACAATCTAATTGTTCCATCTTTCTTTTTCACATAAATTAATGGTGCTCCCCAAAGTGAAACACTTGGTCTAATCAAACCTTTTGAAAAAAATTCTAGCAATTGAGCCTTAATCTCTACTAATTCTATAGTATTCATCTGATATGGTGCTTTAAAAATAGGCTCAATTCCAGGCTTGATTTCAATTGTGAAGTCAAATTCCCTTTTGGGTGGAATACCTAGTAATTCTTCCATAAACACGTCACTGAAGTTTCGTAACAACGGATATCGTTCCATGACATCATTTTTCTCTTCAGATGTTTCAGCAATCTTTACTGCATATAAGGTACAACCTTTGTTTTTGGCCTTTTTAAGTTGCATAGCTGACAATTTCCTAACAGAAATCTCACATTTCACACCCTGAATCTCTGTTGTTTTTTGTTGATCATATAAACAACTAATATGTTTTTCAAAACAAACCACTTTTGCCTTATGTTTATCTAACCAATTAACATCTATGAATACATCATAAGACCCCAAAGGTGTAACATAAAGATCAAATTCTATGGAAAAACTAGGTAAGCCAAGAATGCTCAAAAAAGACACGTACTAACAGTATGAACATCATTATTTCCATAATGTACAATCCATGTTTCCATATTTTCCTTTTAGTTTTGATGCTAATTTACTAGAAATAAATCATTCAGTAGCTCCGGTATCAAAAAAAAATAGTTATAGGTATGTCAAATAACTTACCCGAAACCTCTATGGGTGTGGCCTATTTTTCATCCTACTTGTCAACTACTGCAGCGTGTATCTTGTGCTACTGATTATGATCATCCTTTTTCAAAGGACATTGATTTGTATAATAATCTTTGCCACAATTATAAAAGCCTCCTATAAGTCCCTTTCTAGGCTTAGATTTATTTCTAGCCCTAGAATTATCATTCTAACCTCCATAGGACTTCTGTTCGTTATTATTATTCTTGGCAAAGTTGTTACGTGCATTACTAGAAGTCTTATTTGTTGCTTCTTTGTCACTATTATCAGCTGAAAACTTACTTTTCATTCCAAATTTATTCCATGGTCCTTTCTTAGGGGGAATAGATAATGAAGAGGAGTTGGGAACTTTCTTCCTTACTTCCTCCTTATGAGCATAAATTGCCTTCAATTTCTATTCCTGCGTTATGGAATTTTAAACAACCCCATCCATCGTTAGAGAATGACATCTTTTACAATTTAACAAGTTTCATTATAGTAAGGGAGATTGTAATATCCCATTTTAATCTAACTTATCAATTGATCAAAGCAATAGAATACAAACAGATATAAAGAATATCAACAAGATATCACTACTATTTCCATCATATAAAGTACAAGAGAATTTACACAACAAATTGGATTTAGTCTCCAAACCTTTCAATTCATCATGATAAAGTATACATTTACAAGACTATGTATTTCATACATACTGCATGTCAATCATCATTAAGATCATAAAATAACTTCACTTCTCTTTTCCAATATAACTCAAGAATGAATCAAAATTCTTTACATAAGATCAAGAATTAAATAAGCCAATACATCATAAATTTTTTGCCTTCTTTTACCACTTACGATGTCCATCTACAAAAATTTCTAGCACGGGTCAGTTCAATGAAATAGGCATGATAAGCACTCAACATTAAAATGAAGTGCATTCCACTAATTTTTCCATTAAAACAATTATGCTTTATTGAAACAATTAATATATCATACAAATAAGCATAAGTAATAACAACCATAAAATAAGAACAAATAAAGAGTCTGAATTCACTTTTAAGAAAAGAGCATAATATAATATGCAACATATGCATTATAACATATAGTTTAATTGATTGTATCAATTACTTTTAAACAAACAACAGATCTTGTCATCCAATTGTTCCATAATTCTATTAGAATATAAATACAACATTTATCTTTACTATGTATCAAAAGAATTTATTTACAGAATTGCTCATATTAGGATGATTCATCCTATAACTTAAGCAAAGAAGAAGAATCAATACATATTGTTTCCCATACACTAATCATTTGAAAGATAGAAATAAGTTCAAAACACTCATAACTGCTTCAGTTCAAGGATAACAATATAAGGATTCAACATTAAAGAGACAACATCTAACAAGAATCCCAAATCAATCCAAGAAGGGGTAGAGAGTCAAAATAGTTTACCTACAAGTCTTAACTAACTTCTACATGTTAGAAGATATAATTCAAAGATCTAAAACCAGACATTCCACAACTCAAAGATAGACTCCGATAAGATTAATCTCTTCTTGTGCCCATCCAAGAGAGGATTCATAATAAGATAGAGTGTAAAAAGAGAAAACCTTCAAATACCAAATCCAAATGAAGTATGACTCAATCAAACAAAGAATTTGTTCAAAACATGTTTACATTTTCTCTTTTACAGAACGAACTCTGTTGTTCTTTTCCACATCATTATAGCTAATGACTAATAAAAATTATACTAAACAATCCACAAGGTGCTTTCCATCTATAAGAGTGGTTTCTCACTATTTCCTATAAGACAAAAAGGATAGAAAGCCGAACCCAAAAGTCAAACAAGCCTAAGAGAACAATCACTCTATAGCCAAGAAGAGAGTCCTGCCATAGAGAATTTCGATCAAATGAACTTATCTTTTCAAAAGTTAAAGGATCTCAAATGGAAAAGGTCCAATAAAGAATTCATTTCATTTCTAATATCAAATGAATTCCATTTCTATTTCCAAAATCAGAAGTTCTTTTACTAGTTCCCAAAGGATAATACAAAATCAAACTCACAATTTAAAGAAAGCACATATCTAGTTTCCCTTACAAATCAATATAACCTAGTTTATATATTCCAATTCATTAAACACAAGTTCAAGTTCAATTCTTAGAAAGGAGTACACAGTACAGTCTTAAGGTTGAACATAAACAAAATACTATCCATAAGAGAAATCCATTTTTTCTTTGTTTTAAAGACCCAAAGATGCCTTCAATGAATCTAACTAAGGATACAAAACCCAAGTCAATATAAGCTAAACAATTTTAAAATAATCATGAACTCAAAAGAACTAAAATCCCAATTACAAGGGCTTCAACAGCTCAATACAAAAGAGCAAGTAGTTCATGATCCAAAATAAGAACAAGTTAAAGAAACAATCCCGAACCAGAGGTAATATATCCTTCCATACAAGATTTTGTACACGAGAGTGTTCAAATCTTCTTTCCTTAAAACCAAAAAATCAATTAAAAGGATATTAAGAGAGTAAGAAGACTCAAAACACAATAAGTCAAGCACGGTCCAAAAGTTACCTCAAACTTGATCGAAATAGAATTCACAAAAAAAAGACTTTCCCAGCTCCATCTATAAAGATTGCGACAAAGAAGGTGTTCATTTCAAACATCAATCACAAGGAGTATGCATATTGCATTTCTATAATCCTCTAAAAATTATAATGTTCATTTCAAATGAACTCTATAACAAACCAAAGAGTAAATAACAGTACAATAACTAACTAGAGGTTCCTTAGTCTTTCAACATGTTACAGTTCTAGTCCATTAACTTTCAAACAAAATTGTCAAGCCTTCAACAAGACACAGGTTTTCTCAGAGTAGAGGAGAGAAGAATATCCTCCATATATACACACCCTTACAATTTCAAAGAAGGTGGTACAGTATCAAAAACAAAAGTACCATAACCATTCCAACTCAAGAAGCTACAAGGGGAAGATCTCAAAAGAGATAATCAAATCAACTGAAACCAAAACTAATCTTCCATGATTTTTCAAGTAAACAGTCCCATAAATGAGTTCTAAGTATTTCAAAACCTTGAATAAATCAAGCTCAAAAATCAAGTACAGAACCAAACATAATGACTCAAATACAAGTTAAGAACATGCAATTATTGAATACAAGTAAAGTGCTATACACAAAGCTTCAAACACAAGTTTTTTGCAACACAAAGCTCCAATACAAGCTCATAATGAAACACAAGGCTCCAATATAAGTTCAGAACAAAACACAAGGTTCTAATATAAGTTCAAAATTAAACGCAAGGCATCGAATACTAGTTCAGAACAACACCATCCTCGAACACAAGTTCAGAATGAAATACAAAGCTTCGAATGTAAGTTTCACATGCATGGCACCATTGAACTTGTAGAGAGAGAGTTTTCAAAGGATAACATTATTTAGCAATGGATTTATATCCAAAAAACATAGAGATTCATAAAACCATGAAAGTAAATAACCAAAAAAATCAAGAAAACATTTATCTCATGAGAGTAGAATTGTTTTAATGAATCATATAGAAGAAAGCAAGAAATTTTAATGGGTAGAGCCTATTTGTGTAGGTGGTGTATTTATTCACTTATTTAGTGTTATTACACCTCACTAGGTGAGTCATCTCACTTAGGTGGACATGGATCTAGGTGTCATCTTAGTTATGACAGATTCTCTTATAGAATATGTCATATGTGTAAGTGTGTCATAGGAGTTACATTCCCATTTGGGAAAGTAACTCCTCTTCTCCATTATGGAGGAATCTTCTCTTACATGGGAGTTACACATTCACTCCCCTATATGTACACCACCTCTTTTGATCTATGAAAATCCAATACAAGCTAAGCTAAGGCTTCCATTCCACTCCACTTTTTGAATCTTGAGCTCTCATATGCATGCACATTACTTTACAAAGCTTGTTTGCTTTAATCTCGTAAATCCTACACTTTGGTGAAGTGCAACTATTCAATGCTCTTGAATTCCTTCTAGGTCTTCATCCTACACTCCTTCAGATCCTATCATGCCTGATAGTGCTTTTGCCAATATGAAGGAGAATTCCCACCGAGCTTCCAACTCTTTTTATTCTCCATGAAAGATCAATAACAAAACATCTTTTCTTCCAATACCTCATATACTTTCACTCGATCAAAAATAAACTAGAGAAACCAAAAATAGCCATAAATTAGAAGTCAAACTACTGGTTCGAAGAACCAGATAGCTCCATGTAGATCAAAAATCGCAATGCATGCAAGATCAAACAACCTCTAAAAAATCCACCTTTTTTTGTTTCCAAGACGGTTTATACATAAAAACTGAGGTTCGTTATTGTAATTACTCCCAAATCTCTCGCTTATCTCTCCTTACCACCACCTCCCAAACTTGGCGAATGTCATTTCTAATTTAAGATGCATTTCCATCTTTAGTGAAGCCTCCACGTATACTTCCATTAAATTATATTTTCCTTTGCAAAAATAGTTGTACCTCCATTCATTTAACCAAATCAAATCAATTAAATGTCATTGGAACCGTCGCCATAATTTCATGTGACCCTTAGGTTCCCTTTTAATAGTTTAGGATAGATTTCCCAAAACTTAGGTTAGTCTAACAATAATTACCTTAGGTCTTAAAACATTGCCATAGGTAATTTCCACCTTAGGTTAGATTAAATTCACAACCAAATAGTATTAGGTATTAGGTTAAAATATCCTAGTATTACTTTAGTAATTTCTCCCTTATTCACTTAGCATAAGAACTTAGGTTAGGACACCATCCAAAAAAAATAGAATAAGAAGCTTAGGTTTGATTGAAACCCAAATAAGTAGACATAGCTAGGAAGTAGGTGATTTTACCTAGTTTAGGATACCGTTAGGATAACTCTTTAGTTTTTTTTAGATTTAGATTCCCTTCATCATCATGAAGTAGACTATATTTCATTTACGCCATTAATTTCCTGGAGAGATCAATCCTAAATACCCCCACACAAACATACAACTGCATGAAGGTGCATTCATACAAGACCAAAGAATTTGTAGCATACAAAGTTCATTCTGCTACGTCTCTCCACCTATGAATGTAAAATTTACCATTCAATCTAGTAAGGAGATTTAAAACATTCCTTGGATCACTAGAATTGATCCAAGGATGAGTCACTAAAAGAGATAAGTTTGCAACTCTCAAAACTAGATTGCAACTTACCTACAAGAAGTGAAAGTGGATTCTTGTAAGCCATATCATTTCAATCTAATGAATCCAAGAGAAGAAATTATTTATCCATAATAAGCATGATTTTCAACAATGAAGGAAACACACCTCATTCAAGAAAATCACATGCCAACGCTTGTAATGCAAAAAAGAAATATAAATTTTCATCAAAGGTGTTACATACTTCCCTCTTAAAAAGAATCATCATCTAGATGATTATCTTATTTTGACCATTACATTAAGGAAAATCAATTTATTCACTTTCTTAACATATGTTTGCAACAATATCAAAATTTAAAGTTCCAGAAATCAGCATTCACATAGTTGTTTATTCAAAAATAAATAGTCATCTTCCCAAAAATGGCAGACTTATTGACATATAAATATAAAATCACAAATTTTTATCAATCATCATAGTCAATTTTGATCAAATAAATATGGAAAATCAATTTTCATATCCTCGAGGTTTTCCCAGGTTGCACTTTCTTCTATAAACTGGTCCCACTAGACCTTACATTGAGTTATTTCACGATTTCTTAAATGCAACTCATGAGTTTCCAACACTCGTATGGGTTTAACCATGATTATTCTTGGGTCTTGGATCTACAAGGGATTCTAATTTAACACATGTGATAAATCTGAAATGTATTTCTTAAGCAAAGAAATATGGAAAATATCATGCATTCGTGACAAAGCAGGAGGTAATGCTAAATGGTAAGCTACAGGGTTGATTACTTCAACTATCTCAAAGGGTCCTACATAACAAGGTGATAACTTGGAAACCTTGCCAAAAGTTATAGAGCTCTTTTCAATTTAACCCGAAGAAATACCTTCTCACCAAGTTCAAATTTCCTGTCAACCCACTTTAAATCAGCATAACTCTTTTACCTATCTGCTACTTCTTTCAAGCATTCGTGAATAATTTTAACTTGTTGTTCCATTTCCGTAAAGATTTCAGGTCCAATTAACTCTCTATCCTTAATGTTATCCCAACTAACAGGGGTTCTATATTTTCTTCCGTATAGTGCTTCGAAAGGTGTCATCTTAATAGAGGCATGATATGTGTTATTATAAGAAAACTCAACTAGCGGAAGGTACTCTTCCCACTTATACTGTTGATCCATACAATATATTTATAACATATCCTCTTAAACTATATTAACCCTTTCAGTCTGCCCATCCATTTCCAGATGATACACAGAACTGAAATTCAACTTAGTTCCTAGAGCTACATTAAGTGTTTACCAAAACATTGACGTCATTCTATGATCTCTATCATATATGATTAATTCAGGTACTCCATGTAATCTGAAAATTTCATGTACAGATCTTTTAGCCAATATAGTAGAATCATCCTTCAAATTACCAACAATAAAATCTTCTACCTTTGTTAGTTTATCAACAACTACTAAAGTAACATCATGTTTATTTCTTGACATAGGTAACCCTTGTACAAAATCCATGTTTATTACTTACCATTTGTACTGCGGTATGATATGAGGATATAATAAACTGGCTTGGTACATATGTTCAGATTTAACATGTTAACATTCAAGGAAATGTGTCACAAAATCAATAACATCCTTTTTCATCCCCTTCCAGAAACATTTTTGTCTTATATTAGCAAGCATCTTTGTAATTCCAGGGTGTCCCAAAAAAGGTGAATTGTGAAATTCTTCTAACAATTTATTTCCTAAATCATTTATCGAAGGTATGTTTACTCTTTTTTCAAATCTTAAGATTCCTTTGTTGTCAAAGTGAAAACCTTATACCTCACATCATTTGAATCTACAACAAGTGCTATTTTTACTTGCTGAAACTAAGAATCATATTCCATAACACTTTTTACTTCATTCTTAAACTGATTTCTCAATTTTATAAGAGCAAAAATGCACTTCCTACGACTTAGATCATCAACCACTCTATTTTCCTTACCTTTTATATAATTGATATCAAAATCATATTCATACCAAAACTCTAACCATCTTCATTGTCTTGCATTAATATTTCGCTGAGTGAAAATATACTTCAGCCCAAGATGATCAGTTTTTAATTCAAAAGGTTTACCAAGTAGATAATGCCTCCAAACTTGTAGTGCATGAACAATGGAAACAATATCTAAATCATGTGGAGCATAATTCAACTCATGTAACTTTAGTTTTCTACTTTCGTAAGCTATGACATGATCATTTTGTAACAAAATACCTCCTAGACCTTCCCCAGATGCATCTGTTACAACTGTGAAGTCTCCATTAGGATATGATACAGCTAGAATAGGTGGTGAAGTTAACTATTCCTTCAAAGTTCTAAATACAGATTCACATTTCTCATTATTAACAAACTTCTTATCCTTTTTCTGTGATGAAGTTATTGGTGCAGCCACTTCAGAAAAATATTTTACAAATTTTCTATAGTAATTAGCACGTCCCATGAAACTTCTAACTTCATGTACATTATTTGGTTAAGGCCACTCGGTTATAGCTATAATTTTAGAATGATCTACGACAATTCTATTCTTACTTATTACATGTCCCAAATAGTGCACTTTTGTGTCATAGAAAGAACATTTAGATAGCTTACTATATAACCGTCTCTTTCTCAAAATTTCTAAAACTATCTTCAAATGCTCATGATGTTCCTCAATACTTTTAGAATATATGAGAGTTCCATCCAAGAATACGAGTATAAATTTTTCCAAGTATTCTTGAAACATATTATTCATTAAATTCATAAAAGCTGCAGGGGCATTTGTTAATCCAAAAGGTAAAACCGTGAAATAATGTCCATACCTTGTTCTAAAAGTTGTTTTAGGAATGTCTTCATCCTTAATCCATAATTGATGATATCCAAATTGAAGATCTATCTTAGAATATACTGATGCTCTACGCATTTAATAAAATAGATCATCAATTCTAGGGAGTGGGTATCTATTCTTGGTTGTTTCTTTATTTAACTTCTTGTAATCAATGCACAATTTAAGTGTTCCATCTTTATTTTTCACAAAAAATAATGGTTCTCCCCAAGGTGAAACACTTGGTCTAATCAAACCTTTAGAAAAAAATTCTTGCAATTGAGCCTTAATCTCTACTAACTCTATAGTATTCATTCGATATGGTGCCTTAGAAATAGGCTTGATTCCAAGATTGATTTCAATTGTGAATTCAAATTCTATTTTAGGTGGAAGACCTAGTAACTCTTCCGAAAACACATCACTGAATTTTTGTAACAATGGATATCGTTCCATGACATCGCTATTCTCTTCAGTTGTTTCTATAATTTTTATTGCATATAAGGTACAACCTTTGTTTTTAGCCTTTTTAAGTTGCATACCTGAAAGTTTCCTAACATAAATCTCATGTTTCACACCCTGAATCTTTTCTATTTTCTACAGATCATCTAAATAAATAATATGTTTTTCAAAACAGTCTACTTTTGCCTTATGTTCAGCTAACCAATTAACACATATGATTACATCATAAGACCCCAAAGGTGTAACATAAAGATCAACTTCTGTGGAAAAACTAGGTAAGTCAAGGACTGCTCCAAAAAGACACATACTAACAGTATGAACAACATTGTTTCCATAATGTACAGTCCATGTTTTATCCATGTTTCCATATTTTCATTTTCGTTTTGATGCTAATTTACTAGAAATAAAATATTCAGTTGCTCCGATATCAAAAATAATAGTTATAGGTATGCCAAATAACTTACCCAGAACCTCTATGGGCATGGCCTATTTTTCAACCTACTTGTCATCTACTATAATGTGTATCTTATACTATTGATTACGATAATCCTTTTTCAAAGGACATTGATTTACGTAATGATATTTTCCACAGTTATAATAGCCTCCTACAAGTCCCTTTCTAGGCTCAGATTTACTTCCAGCCCTAGAATTATCATTCTAACCTCCATAGGACTTTTGTCCATTATTATTATTCTTGGCAAATTTGTTACATGCATTATTAGCAGTCTTATTTGTTGTTTCTTTCTTACTATTATCATCTGAAAACTTACTTTTCATTCCAAATTTCTACCAAGTCCTTTCTTAGGGGCAAGAGATGATGAAAGAGGAGTTGGAAACTTTCTTCCTTACTTCCTCCTTATGAGTAGAAATTGCCTTTAATTTATGTTCCTTCCTTATGGATTTTTCAACAACCCCTTCCATCGTGGTTGGGTTGTGAACATCCACCTCTCCTCCTATAACGGGATTCAATCCCATGATGAATTTATGTATCCTGAACTTCTCGTCAGTTTGATACTAAGGTACATACTTAAGGATTTTAGTAAACTGCTCCCAATACTCAGTTACAGACAACTTTCCTTGAGCTAAGTTCTAGAATTCAGTCGTTTTCTGATCATAACAAAGTTGAGGCAGCCAAGGTTGCCTAAAGTAACCTTAAATTGATCCCATGTGATACTAGTTTTATCAATATTTAACTCAACCTTATGGTTTTTCCACCATGAAGATGCCTCATGGGAAAGCTGATATGCTCCCCATATCACCTTTTTTCTTTTGAGAAATTCCTTATTGCAAAGTACTCCATTTCACTGAGCCAATTCTCAGCTTCATCTCCTAATGTGGTTCCATCAAACTTGAGTGGACTTATACTATTTATATCATTAGTAAGTTTAGTTGCCAACCTATCCTTTTTATTCTCAAGCTGATTGGGTATAATCACATTATTATTATCAACACCTAAATTGGCGTTGTCATTAGGAGGTGGCTAATTATTATTACCAACATCTTCTTCCTCCTCATTTCCTATTATTTTTTGTTCAAGTACATCTAAATTATCTCTTGTGTCTAACAGGGCAACGAGGATATCGTTAAGTTTTTGCGTAGTTGTTGCTCCTTCCTCAAGGTGGAGGATTATCTGTAACATGTCCTCTTATTCTAACCATTTTTTGTTAACAAGAAAGTTTAAGTTTCATTAGATTATGGACACAATAGGTCCAAGAGTTGCAACCTTTAGCTCTGATACCAAGATGTAACATTCCCATTTTGAGACTATAGAAACAAGGGAAAAAAAATTTTAAAACACAATGTTCTCTATTCTAAATAAAACATCATTTAGAACACACATTCTATGTCAATCAATCATCATTAAGATCATAAAAGATCCTATCAATTACTTTTAAACAAACAATAGATCTTGTCATCCAATTGTTCCATAATTCTATCAGAATAGAAATACAACATTTATCTTTACTATGTAGTAAAAAAAGTTATTTACAGAATATCTCATATTAGGATGATTCATCCTATAACTTAAGCAAAGAAGAATAATTAATACATATTGTTTCCCATACACTAATCATTTGAAAGAAAGAAACAGGTTCAGAACACTCATAAATACTTCAATTTAAGGATAACAATATAAGGATTCAACATTAAAGAGAAAACATCTAACAAGAATCCCAAATCAATCCAAGAAGGGTTCAAGATTCAAAACAATCTACCCACAAGTCTTAACTAACTTCTACATGTTAGAAGATATAATTCAAAGATCTAAAACTAGATGTTCCACAACTAAAAGCTAGACTCCCACAAGATTAATCTCTTCTCATGCCCATCCAAGAGAGGATTCATAATAAGATGGAGTGCAAAAAGAGAAAACCTTACAATACCAAATCCAAATGAAGTATGACTCAGTTAAAAAAAGTAGTTGATCAAAACATGTTTACATTTTCTCTTCTACAGAACTGACTCAGCTATTATTTTTCCATATCATTACAACAAATGACTAGTACAAAGTAAACTAAAAAATCCACAAGGAAGTTTCCATCAAGAAGAGTGGTTTCTCACTATTTCCTTTAAGATAGAAAGGACAGAAAGCCGAACCCAAAATTTTAGCATACCTAAGAGAACAATCACTCTACAGCCAAGAAGAGAGTCATGCCACAAAAAAGTTTGATAAAATGAACTTATATTTTCAAAAGTTAAAGGATCTCAAATGGAAAATTTCCAATAAAGAATTCATTTCATTTCTAATATCAAATGAATTCCATTTCTATTTCCAAAATCAAAAGTTATTTTACTAGTTCCCAAAGGAGAATACAAAACCAAACTCACAATTTAAAGAAAGCACATTTTTAGTTTCCCTTACAAATCAATACAACCTAGCTTATATATTCCAATTCAGTAAACACAAGTTTGAGTTCAATTCTCAAAAAGGAGTACACAGTACAGTCCCAAGACTGAAGATAAACAAAACATTGTCCATAAGAAAAATCCATTATTTTCTCTTTTTTAAAGACCCAAAGATTCCTTCAATGAATCTAACTAAGGATACAAAACAAAAATCATTATAAGCTAAACAAGTTTAAAATACTCATGAACTAAAAAGAACTAAAATCCCAATTACAAGGGCTTCAATTTCTCAATACAAAAGAGTAAGTAGTTTGTGATCCAAATAAGAACAAATTAAAGAAACAATCCCAAACCAGAGGTAATATATCCTTCCATACAAGATTCTGTTCATGAGAGTGTTCAAATCTTCTTTCCTTAAAACCCAAAAATCAATTAAAAGGATCTGAAGAGAGTAAGAATACCAAAAACACAATAAGTCAAGCATGGTCCCAAAGTTACCTCAAACTTGATCGAAAAAAAATTGACAGCAAAAAGACTTGCACAAATCCATCTATAAAGATTGCGATAGAGAAGGTGTTGATTTCAAACATCGATCATAAGGAGTATGTATACTGACTACACTTATATAATCCTCTAAACCAAATAATGAGTATTTCAAATGAACTCTATAACAAACTAAAGAGTAAATCATAGATAAAATAACTAACTATAGGTTTCTTAGTCTTTCAACATAGTTACATTTCCAGTCCATTAACTTTAAAAAAAAATTATCAAGCCTTCAACAAGACGCATGTTTTCTCAGAGTAGAGGAGAGAAGAATATCCTCCATAAATGCACACCCTTATAAGTTCAAAGAAGGCAGTATAGTCTCAAAAACAAAATTACCATAACCATTCCAACTCAATAAGTTCCAAGAGGAAGATCTTAAAAGAGATAACCAAATCAACTCAAACCAAAACTATTCTCCCAAGAATTTTCATGTACACAGTCCCATAAACGATTTCTAAGTATTTCAAAACCTTGAATACGAATAAAACTCAAGCTCAGAATACAAGTACAGAACCAAACACAATGACTTGAATATAAGTTCAGAACACACAAGTATTGAATACAAGCACAGTTCTAAACACGAAGCTTTGAACACAAATTATAAGAATCAAAAAGCTCCAATACAAGCTTAGAATGAAACACAAAGCTCTAATACAAGCTCTGGAATGAGACATAAGGCTCCAATATAAGTTCAGAACAAAGCACAAGGCATCGAATAGTAGTTCAAAACATCACTAGCCTTGAACACAAGTTCAACACAAAAGATAAATCTTCGAATACAAGTTTCACATGCATGGCGCCACTGAACTTACACACAGAGAGCTTCCAAAGGCTAACATTATTTAGCAATGGAGTTATATCCAAAAACCACAGAGATTCATAAAACCATGAAAGTAAATAACCAGATAAATTAAGAAAACATTTATCTCATGAGAGAATATTTTTTTTAATGAACCATTTAGAATAAAGCAAGAAAGTCTTAATGGGTAGATCCTATCATTCCTGATATTGATTTTGCCAATTCAAAGGATACTTCTAGTCAAGCTTCCAAATCTTTATATTCTCCAAAAAAGATCAAAAACCAAACATATTTTCTTCCAATGCCTCATATACTTTCCCTTAATAAAAAATAAACCAAAGAAACAAAAAATAGCCATAAAGTAGAAGTCAAACTTCTTATTCAAAGAACCAAGTAGTTCCATACAAAGCAAAAATTGCAACGCATGCAAGATCAAACAACCTCCAAAAAATCCTCCTTCCTTGTTTCCAAGATGGTTTGCACAAAAAAATAAGGTTCATTAATGCAATTACTCTCCAATCTCCCACTTATCTCTCATTTCCACCACCTCCCAAACTGGCAAATGCCATTTCTAATTTAACATGCATTTCCATCTTTAGTGAAGCCTCCACGTATTCTTCCACTAAATTCTATTTTCCTTTACCAAACTGGCTATACCTCCATTCATTTAACCAAATCAAATCAATTAAATGCCATTGGAACCGTCACCATAATTTCATGTGACCCTTAGGTTCCCTTTTAACAGTTTAGGATAGATTTCCCAAAACTTAGATTAGTCTAACAATAATTACCTTACGTCTTAAAACAATTCCATAGGTAATTTCCACCTTAGATCAAATTCACAACCATATATTATTAGGTATTAGGTTAAAATAGCATAGCATTACTTTATTAATTTCTCCCTTATTCACTTAGCACAAGAACTAAGGTTAGGATGTCATCCCAACAAAATAGAATAAGAATCTTAGGTTAGATTGAAACCCAAATAAGTAGACATAGCTAGGAAGTAGGTGATTTTACCTAGTTTAGGATACCGTTAGGATAATTCTTTAGTTTTTTTTAGGATTTAGATTCCCTTCATCATCATGAAGCAAACTATATTTATTTTACGCCATTAATTTCCTGGAGAGATCAATCCTAAATACCCAAGCACAAACTTAAAAATGAATGAAGGAACGTTCATACAAGACCAAAGAATTTGTAACATACAAAGTTCAGTCCACTACGTCTCTCCACCTATGAATGTCAATTTTACCATTCAATCTGGTAAGGAGATTTAAAACATTCCTTGGATCACTAGAATTGATCCAAGGATGAGTTAGTAAAAGAGATAAGTTTGCAACTCTCAAAACCAGATTACAACTTACCTACAAGATGTGAAAGTGGATTCTTGCAAGCCTTATCATTGAGTCTAATGAATCCAAGAGCAGAAATTATTTATCCATAACAAACATGATTTTCAGCAATCAAGGAAACACACCTCATTCAAGAAAATCACATGCCAACGCTTGTAATGCAAAAGACAAATATAAATGTTTGTCAAAGGTGTTACACTTTCCAACCACTGAAGGAAAGTCATTGGGGATGCAGCATTCTTCTTTAAAGACCACACAGAGCCTATCGTACCATTTCTCATCCCTTTTCTTTACCTGTTATATCATGGATCCTTCACACAAATACTTTTTGAAGCATTTTATAGGTGACTTGTGCTCCATGGTATACTCCCATATCTTATCTTTTGGTCCATTAGATACTCTGATCTCCATGAACACCAGTGATAATAGAACAGCTCCAAAGCTGATCTTTCCTCATATGTGCACCTCCTCAATGATATTTTATACAATGTAACATGAAATTTTTTAGACTACCCCTTCATACATGTTTTTAGCAATGTGAAGCTGCATGGTATTCACTTGTGACCACCTTTCCTGGTCATTTATCTTCGTAACAAGATGTGTGGTTTCTTGTACAACTAGATACTTCTTTAGTTTATCTATATCCATGCCATGCAGACCCTGTGTTTACCCTAGATCCTTTCTGGTCTCCAATATTGTGGCCTTTTCTATTAAATCATCTCTCAAATCTTCTCATGTGCCATTCAATCCCATTACCATGGAGATTAGCACAACTGAGATTCTGGCTCTGCATCCTGCAAAGTAGAAAATCTTCATGCACTCTGCTCATGAGCCACCAGTACAAGGGATTATATTTCTCGAAGTAAGGGAGCTCATATAGCTGGTAAACTCCAATCTTCTTCAAGATCTTCTTTCCAACATTGTCATACACTGGCATGTTTTTCGTCATGTGTTTATTTGTATTTATGTTCAGCAAGGCATCAAGATGCTTCTTATTCTCTACAGTATGGTGATTATACTCACTCACCTTGCTTCTCCTTATGTGATAATCCCACTCCTGTCCTATGATAACCCCCTCTGGATATTACATTTATGAAAAATTACTTTCGGGAGCCATCTCCTCTTCTTCTACAACCACCTTCTTCTTTTCATTCACTCCTGTCACAACTACTTTCTTGGGTGCCATTTCTACCTTACAATCCTTTGTAGATACTCACCTCTTAAATTCTGCAATGTTTGGATCAAACCCAAGCTCGATTCAGCATGCCCTAGATGAAATCACATGCCCTAGCTCCTTTCTTTTTCCTTTCTTCACTGAAAACCTTCACCACCAGGGACATAAGCTCTTTCTGTGCACATATCTCTTCATCACGACTGGTTACACACCTTTCGCACCTCAATTCAATCACTCAGATCTTTGCACTTAGCTCTTTTTTGAATACTCTTAATCGCAATAGTAAAAATGAACTTGCATCCCATCCTTATATTGATTTTCAAATTTTTTATGCATTCATTTCTCCTTCACCTACCAAATATCCTCTCATTAATTGACCAATTCCATCCTGTCCACGTGTTACATTTTCATGCCCCAGTTATAACCTTCTAGCATGCATTCCTACCCTCTGGTCACAAACTTCTCTTCATCTTGCTTCCTTGCACCCGAGTAGCTTGTCAATACACCTTCCACTGGTAGTTTTTATGGCCTCTAATTACCTCACATTATACTATCCCTTCATTCATCTCCATCTTTGGTCATCTTTTAGGAGTAATCCTTTGACTTGAAAAGCACCCGTAGCAGCTTATTCCTTTCACCATTTAATTCCAACAATTTTTTACCTGGATACCAACAATCCTATCCACCCCACACTAAAAATATGTGTAGTCCTTTGTGCATAAACATGCTTCATATGTTAATTAGCTTCATGCGCGCAAGCATGATTATTACACAAGAATAATAACTAAATTGATAAAGCATGGCGAAAAAGAAGAAAACACATTAAGGGTATGTAAAATATACAACCTAATCTAAATGGCGATACTACCTTATTACAAAAACTATGAAGGCTTATTTATAGTAGGGCTTAAGCCTACTCCCGTTGAAGTAACCATGTAGTCATGTTCCATCAAGTGCTTCTAACTAGAAAGCACATGTTTTAAGGATGTGAGTGATAACATACTACCCCAACCAATGTACCTTAAGTTTTACTGGATGGTGCAAGAACTTAGAGTCATAGAGAAGTACCATTTTTCCAATCTCAAACCTATTTTCCCTTATGTTTCATTCATGTCATGCTTTATGCTTGGCCTTTTCTTTCTTCTGAATCCAACGTGTTATGGCTCATCACTTATCTAGCTGAATTGTCTTGTCAATATGTTCTTCTAAATCTTGCTCATCAGCTAAACCTCTAGAGTGTGCAATACTTAAAGAAGGTAACATAAATTCCATAGGAAGAACATCTTCTGAGCCAAACACTAACTGAAATGGTGTGGCTTTGTTTAACCTTGTGTACGTTGTTCTATTCCCAAAGTACTACAGATTCTTTATCATCCCAATCCTTTCTTCCAACATCACATATTTTTGTCAATGTCTGGCTCAAATTTTTGTTGAAAGCTTCAACAATTTCATTTACCTGAGGATGGTAGGGTGTAGTCTTCTGGTGTGTAATCATGAACTCATCTAATAAAATTATGATTGTCTCATTAAGAAAATGTGTGCCCCTATCACTGGTCAAACTTAAAGGACATCCATACCTTATAATAACATTTTTCCATAGAAATCAGGATGTTGTAGCCATTGTACAGTCCTTTATAGGTGTTGCTTCTACCCACCTTGTCATATAGTCTATGAAAGTTATGATGTAGAACGATCTAGTTCTATGTGTAGTTGGTGAAATATGATCCACAAAATCTATATCCCATTTCTCAAACGGTTTGTCACTAGTAATAGGTCTTAAAGTCATTTCATCTCATTGACTTGGTTTTCCAAGACATTGGCAATGATCACATGCCTTACAATATTCCTTATAGTATTTATAGATGGTTTCCCACCTACATAGTGAGTAGAATCTTATGTGATGTGGCATCACCTACATAGTGGCCACCTGCAATTCCACTATGAGCTTCTTCGATAATACCCTTGCGCTCATGTTCTAATACACAACGATGTAATACTTCATGTTGGCCAAATTTATACAAGTCACCACTGATTAACATATAAGGTACAACATGTATAGAAAGTTGTTTCTTCTCTAAGGATTTCATTCCTTTTGGTGCAATCCCTGTGTGTAGAAAGATAGCAATGTCCTCTATTTCTAATGGTGTGTGTTGTAACCTATATAACTGTGCATTTAGCATGGTGTCTATACGTACCCAAAATTGTAAGGTATCGTACTGCAGAACAGCGTAATAAGTTCCCCAATGATGATACAGGTCTCCTCGCAAGGTGTTCGGGATCCGAAAAATCCCTCGGAGTATGCGTTAACATCCCGCATGCCCCACTTAGCCCCCGCGCCCTTTGTTTTCCCCTTTTTCCCTCTTTCCTTGGCCTCTTGATCTTCAGTGACGAAACTGCCACCCTGATCAGGGCGGAGGTCCTATGCGCGTTTTCCATAATGTTCTTTGACACGACTCGCAAGAAATATCACGATTCACCAGCTTTCTTTTCTGACTTGAGCATGCATTTATGTTTTTGGTCCCCTGGAATAGTGTTTTTCCTTTGTTTATTGTTTAGGAATTCAATTTGGTTTTGATTTTTGGGTGATTGAATTCCTATAAATGCATGGTTTGTGCACAAACAAATCATCTGAAGTTTGGCTGGATTTGGAAGATTGATCTTTGCTCTCCTCATTTTAGTATTTTAGCTCGTTATCTTGTTTAGAAGCCATAGTTTGAATTCACTTGCATCTTTAGTTAGATTGCTCAGCTGTTGATAAGCCACATACTTATCTTGTGCAGGCAGTGCTGTCATTTCATCCAATCGGCCTTGAAACTTGCCTCTAAATTTCTCTTTGCTGTAGATTTAATTTTATTTTTTCTTAGAGTTCTTAGTTCAGTCCATTATATGCTTGGTTAGCTTTATTCAGCTGTTGGTAAGCCACATATCCAGCTTGTGCAAACAGTGTTGTTATTTTATCCAATCCATTGGAATAGAATAGCTTAGGAAGCCATTAAAGTTCAAGTTTTGCTCTTTGAATAAGATAGTTATAGGTTCCAGTCACTTCACGTTGCATGACTCGCAGTAAAATCCCGCTAGGAATCGCATAAGCCAAGCTCTGTACTCTTGCGCTGTCCTTCTCCTACTCACATTTTCGGTTTGCATTCTGAGTTGTCCTTGTCCTAAAATCTACTCTTATCAGTGCTAGCATTACACGATTTTCTAGATCCACGTGAACACGAAAGAACGAGGAGATCATACTGAGGGGACAAGATCACACACACCATCGGATTTGCCACTGTTCTGTGGAATCCAGGTTTTAACTTTCAAAGTTCTAGTTAGAATCATATCAAATAGAGTAGATAATTGCTTCATTTCAGTGAATTCTATTCTTGATATTGCCAGGGAAGCTGAGAGGATTGATAGTTTCTGAGAAACTATGATTCACTCCTCACTTCGGAGGTAGGATCGAGAATCTTGCAGATAGATTAAACAAGCTATTTAGAATAATTCTACAAATCGCACAGGCAAATAACTATACTCGGTTATCTTGTCTGTTTTAAAATATTGTTTATTATTCCTAGATACGTTTAAAATAGTTTGCTTTCCTTAAAATTGTTAAAATATTTCTTAGAAGAATAAAAGTTATATATGTTAGATTTATTTCACGTAGTTAGAATTTGCTTCATTACAGTTAGATTTGCATTTTGTTTCGTATGACAATCACGGGACCTCAGGAGCCCAGGGAATATATATTTGAGCCAATCATACCTCAACCAAATCTCATTACAGCAATAGTTGACATAGACCAAAATCTTAGAATACAAGTATTCTGAACAACAACAGATTTACAACTGATCAGTTCTTAGTTGAGAGGGTTAAACATAGAGGACGACCAAGCACACACGTTTTGGTCAAACCAACCAAATTACATATTGCCCTAGGTAAACACTCACATGACTGTAGAAGGGTTCGAAAGAGAACAAACCTTTGGTTGTGATCCTTTGGTCCCACAGCCAGGTGCAGGAGACACTCTCACAGATATAGATAACAGTCTAAGGGTCCAGGTTGCATGAACGCATGTGAGATATTATGAGAAGATCACGCAGTTTTTGGTTCTAAACATAGAAGCTGAGAAAGCATATGATTACTGGATACTAGGGATTAGAACTTGATTTCGCGCATGACCATAACAGGACCGCAACAACCAAGAGTCTATGGTTGCGATCCACAGATCCCACAGCCCAACGAGTCCACAAGTCAATCAGATATAGACACTGGCCTACGCACACTAGTATTTCAGTCCACTCCACTTCCACCCATCATCATCGAACAATTTTCCTTATTAGATATAGCGGCTAACGAAGCTAGAGAATTCTGGACTAGGCCATAGAATCATCCATAGAGTCAATTGTTTTTCACCATCCACTATATGACCTTGTCAGGAGATATACACGAAACTATCCCAGGTCATTTTCCACGTATTCCACAACCCATAGATCGGATCACGCCAGAGCTCAATATTGATTGGAGCCTTCGAGCAGTCATCCTTTCCTATCGATCTATCACACCAGTCCAAGTTAGAAGGGCCTTCTTTGCCTTAGATTCACAAATTCCATTAGTGTGTGTCGAAGACATTAGACTGCCTAACTATTTTGTCTGCATCCCACGCATATTCTACCCCCACTGGCTGTCTTAGCACGACCTCGAGAGGTCAGGGTACGCGGAAGAGTCACTTGTAGATTCCCATGCTCGCTTGTCCTTTCTGGGCATACAGTGTCCTCAATTGCCTGTGTTTCTTCTCCTGGCTGTATTCTTGATAGATGGTCTGGGTCCAAAATTAATTTTTCCTATTTTTACCAAAAATGTGAAATCAAATTCTTGAAATAAAAGCACCCATCGACACATGCACCCTTGTAAAATAGGTTTATTTACCAAATACTTCAATGCCATGCGATCTATATAAAAGAAAAATGGTGTAGCCAGTAGGTGCTAGTGGAATTTATGCGGTACATAGATCATTGACAAAGCTTCACACTCTATAGTTGTGTAATTCTATTCTATAGGATTAATATTTCTACTAGCAAAACAGATAGGATGATCTATAAGACCTTCTCCAGGATGAGCCAACACCGTGCTAGTGGCCATGCCAGAGGCATCAACATGTACATGCAATGGTTTGTACCATGAAGGAAAACACAGAATATGTGTGGTAGTAAGCTTCTTCTTCAATGTCTCGAATGTGCGTTGCTAATATTCTGCCCAGTAGAACATACCTTTCCCTTTCAGTAACTCTTCTAATGGTGTAGCAACTTTGGCATAGCCTTTGATAAAAAATTTGTAATATCATGTATGACCCAAAAATTTGCACACCTCACTTTGACTAGTAGGCTCCCTCGGACCTATAATGACTGCAACTTTTTCTGTATCAACCAACAAACCCTCCTTGTAGATTATGTGTCCTAAAATTATCCCAAATGGTGTAGCAAATAAGCACTTCTTTATGTTCAAAGAGATAATCATTTTTTTGCATCGTTAAAACATTAAGCGTAGGTTGTCATAGTGATCCTTAACTAATCCAAACACCATCCAATCATCTAAATATACATGTAAGAAGTTGTGAATAAATTCCTTGAATGCTTGGACAACTATACGTGAAAATACAAAAGGCACATTTTTCAGACTGAAGGGCATTACAATATAGGAAAAGCTACCCCATTCAGTAGTAAATGTACTATTTTCTTTATCTTCCTGGGTAATCCTAACCTAATGATACCTAAAGAACCCATCTATAAATGAATATATTTCATGCCCTAAAACTCCTTCTAGTATTTCCTTGGTGAATGGTGTAGGGAATGGATTAGTTACACATGTAGAATTCAGCTCCTGTAGTCCACACATATTCTAGTATGTCCATCCTTCTTGATATTGATCACCTTTGGAATATCCCCTTCCAAATCATCGAGGGGCTTGATAATTCCAAATTTTAACATGTTATCAATATCTTCTTTGACTTTTTTGCACAAATTGGGGTTCATTCTATAAGGTCTCTTTCTAACTAGGCACGCACTCTCTTTAAGATTTATCTACATCTCCCCTAAGGATTCATGCATGTCTTTAAGTTCATGGTACCCCTCAGGAAATAGGTCCTAGTAATCCTTTAGTAACTCTATGATTTTTTCCACTTCAGAGTCTAACCAATAGTCTCCAATTATTGCTTCCTTAGGCTCATTATCTATTCCAATATTCACTCGCTTTGACTTCATTGTTTCATGATAGGCATGCGTGGTCTTATCCTCACTGTCTAATACCTAACACCCCCTGTTGAATGGTTTACATCCAGATTATCTACTTATTTGTCATCCACTACGTAGACCATTTTCCCTTTCTCTTTCTCAAGGAAAATGTGGTGAAGCAATGTTACATCGGCCTGTGTTTCATCATCAAGATGTGCTCCTGAGTCTTCTTTATCTAATAATTCATGAAGGATTTCTTTATCCTTGGCACTATCCCCCATAGTTAAGCACTTTATAAATTTTTAATGCTTCTTCAACCAGAGGCTTTGTAGAGAAGAATTCAAATGTCTGGGCCATTCCTGCAATTAAATTCTGCCAATTTCCAGTTTCTCTATGGAGTTCTGCATATACATACCAAGCATGCACGTAGCCTTGTAAAGTGGAATAAAATTGGTGCACCCATAGTGAAGGTGGTAAACCTTCCTTCCCTTCTATCCAAAGTCTCTCACACTTCTAAACGTGGTGCTAAACATGATGATTACCATGAAAAATACAAATTTTAGTAGGTGCATTACTCCTAAAGAACCTAGTATTAAGAGAAATCCCAATTTCATTCCATCCGAAAAGATTATCCCTGTGGACGACGCACCAACATGTGTTTGTCCCACATAGTGTATATTCTAGCATATTTATTCTTTCTATTGGGGTCTATCCATTTTTATTCCATGGCACGCAAAAATACCATGGGATCCCCTTCTTCTATGTAACAAGGTACCAAGTTGTTACCTATCCTCCTGACATAACGTGGTTTTTTTTCCTTGAGGGAATATGCTCTTTACTTTATGCCCTACTAACTCATAAGTTTTGGGAGCCCAATTATCACATGCAACAATTGTAGTATCACTAATGGACTATGCATCCTCCCACTGAATTAGTCCTTCTTTGGTTGGTAAAATTATTTCTGGATCTCGTATAGTGCATACATAAATCCTATTTAGATCTTCTTCACCTAAAGGATCAACATAGGCCACAAACTTTTCATATGTTAGAGGAATAATACCTCTTTTCTCTTTATTTTCAAAACTGATATAGCCCTTTTTGAACTGAAGATTGAGCATTATTTTCATAGCACCAAGGAATCCCTAATAGAGCTGGGAAGCTATCTGATTCTTCCAGCGCTAAAACTTCAAAGTCTCCTATGAACTTTCCTCCTTGTATGGTAATGTATGCATCTTTTAAAACTCCTATGGGAGTGGCGTTAGTCAGATTAGCCATGAATAATAAATTAGAGGGTGGTTGTAATGGGGGTCTTCCCATTTGTACCCATGCATCCAAGGTAAGAACATTGACTTTCGCACCTATGTCAATAAGTATATTACTCAATAGCCACCCATCCACAATAGCATTTAAAGTGATTTCCATATCATAATCTAGGTTATAAAGAGGGATATTTCCATGGATGATCTTCCATCTAGTCTCAATACTTGGCACAGATTGTTTCCTTTTAACCAACTCCCTAATAGTGAAATGATGTTCTCCTTGCACAACATTTTACACACTTCTCTCAAGTTATCTATATCAGTTAAGACCATCTCTGATTCTTTCTGTTTGCTCCTTTAAGTATTGTATCTCACTCTGAATATTCCTTAGAACTTCCATGGTATCCTGATAAACCTCCTTATGATAGGTAGGATCTAGGTACCATGCATGAAGAAATTCTTCTTTAGTGATGGTAGGTTTATGCTGTAATGCTTCTCTAGCACGTGCCTCCTCAGCACGGGTTGTGATCTTCACTTGTAGTGCCCATGATTCCTCCTCCAACTTAGGCATCCATTGAATTTCAACAGTGCATTGTATCCTAACCATCCCTACACCTTTGTTTTCTTGTTTATGTTGCTTACTCAGATGCTCATATAATTCTAGGCACTCTTCAATGCTATTGTTCTTTCCGCATAAAGAACATGTAATATTCTAAGGACATTCACACCTGTAGTGTTCAGGACATTCATATGAATAACATGTTCTATGAGGAAACTTGCCTCTTCCACCACCATGGCCCCATCCTCTGAATCAACCACAGTATCCTCGACCTATGCCATGACCACCTTCAAAATTCCCCTCATTCCGATCATAGTGCGCCTGATTGTGATCCCAATCCTAATGCTCATTCTTGCCCTTAGAGTTATCTGAAGTTCATGTTTGTTGTACACTAATATATATAGCATCATGGATCTGTCCAATCAGTCGGTAGTATTTTTTGTCACGATTTGTGGACCTGTAGATTTGACAGTAGCTTGAAACATTCTTCCTTACCACACATTGTAATAATGGGTAGAAACTAACATCATGGTTTAAGTGGCATATTTCACAATCCATCATCAATGAGTGTATTGTTCTGCGAGGACAACTATCCTTTGTGTGACCTTCTACTTCACAATCTATGCACCAAATCCCTATGCAAGTCTCATGTGTTGAATTTGCTAATAGTTTCTCCAACTATTTTGCCATTGTTGTTATTTGTGCTTCTAAAAATGGGCTCACCCCAGTATCTATGCTCCCAACTACCTCAACATGCGAGTCTTCCTCAAGTGATTCATATGGATCAATGTATGCATTATGTGATAATGCACTCCTAAAAGGGGTAATCAAGCCCCTAATGAACCATTGTACATGTTGGCTTGCATGCATGTCATAAGAAAGATTTTATAATAGTGTTTTAAACCATGCATCATACTACCTAATAGTTTCAGTAGTTCCTTGCTTAATATCCTTGAGTGCACTTATACTCTTCTGCTCAAACTTAGGAATATGAAATTCTTTAAGGAATGCATCCTATAAAGATTTATAATCTAGGTAGATCTTATCAAGGTTAAAATTCTTGTACCATCTGTGGGTACGCCCTTGTAACGTAGTAGAAAATTGGCTTTCCCTATGCTCAGAAGCTATAATTCCTTTTACACACCACAGTATCTCACACAGATGCACATGTTTAGTAGCATCTTCTATGCCCCTATACTCTAGATGATGAAGAGACATTTCCATGTAAATATTCTGGTGTTGGTGCAGACGTTGCCCACCTAATCCAAAACTTCATGTATTTCCCTTGCCTCCAGATCCTCCTGAACCAAAGCTACCTATGCCTCCTAATTCCAAACATGTAGCTGGGTTCGGGCCAGAAGATGTACTTCCTTATGTCCCAATAGTAGAACTGAACTATACCTAAATAGTCTACAAAGCGTTACTGCTCCCATAATTTAATCCAAAAATTAGCACGCTTGTATTATGTGTTGATGATACACCCGAAAAGGTACTCCCGTATAACAATGAAGTGGTTTGTGTTGCCATTGTTGTGCCTCTTATAAGACTCGCTCCTTCTCTCCCACTACTTGAACTAGCTTATTAACTACTTGTTATACTAGATCTTGAATAAACAAACACAAGGGAAAGGTTACTAGGTGGATTCAGATGCGCACCCGCGACCCAGGTAATATTTGTTGGCATGCTTCTATGTGAGGATGAGGGGGTATCCCTATTATTCTTTCTAAGATGGGGGAGTTCCTGATGATATGGCTCCACTTCTTCCATGTGAGCTTTAAATCCTTCACAATCCATTTCTCTCCTCAATGCCATACTTTCTGTAATTTTACGTTGCTTCTCTATCTCCCTCTCGTGCACCTCATTATACTTAAGTTGCCTTTCCTCCATCTTCCTTTCTACCACTAGGTCTTCCATCTTTCACCAAACCTTCTCCTGCCCCTACATGTGGTGAGGTTTAGTTAGCCATCAGTTTACTCTCCAGATTCAAAGGTACCATCAAGATTTTGATCACCAGTGGAATGCCTTGTAGGTAAGCTCCCCTTGGATATTGTAAAAACTTAAATTCAGCTACTTTTGGACACAAATAAGTGGAAATTGAGTATTCTAAGATATAACTATTCAAGACACCATGAAACCAGGCATCCATAGCTCAAGTCCAAATTAGATCAACATCATAAAGGGCCTGAAATTCTTCCTACGTCCAAACAAGTGTGTGATACCTCCAATTCCACTTAGATGCATAAGAAATCAACCACTTGTACAATTCTACTAGAAATACAGTGAAAAAACTCTCATATAAATTGTCATACATATTTTGTTCCACCCATATGTGTGCACTAAACTCAGATCTAGTGATGAAATTACATGGGTATTCTTCCTCTAGATCATGTATCCACTCTTAAATACTTGCTAGAGTTAACTGGTATGTCTTCATCATGAACCATCCTAAAAACAACAAAAAATGAGGTCTCGGTAATGGAACCAATGATGCAGCCTATAATTCAGTGTTACAAATCCAATAAGACCCTAGATGCGCTAGCACATCGATCAACTTTGACTAAGCACTCACCTGAAGCACGCAAAGGTACTAGGTCCCTCTTTAGGGTTGTTGTTGTAGGATGTTAGCATGATGAATATTTAACATATATATTCCATTACTAACACATCATTCTTCAGAGCATAGTAGATCTATCTCTAAGGGAGAAAAGAACTAATTATTAACCATGATGAGATCAATGGCATACTAGATTCAGCTACACACATAACTAACACTTAGATTCAGCCAATATCCTCCATCATATTAACTACAATAAGTTTACATAAGCTTTATTACAATAACAGTAGTATACATGTAACATATTTACTAGCATAATCTCACTATGTATGCATATCTCTTTTTATGTTGATCTCTCTATTACATAGTTTACTACATACTTATAAGGGTGGGGACTTTACCTTCACCGCTTATCAGTTCTCAAAATAGGTCACATGTTATTACCATCCACATGCCATTATAAAAATAGCCACATGTACAAGTGCACTAGAATAGACTATTGGTAGTTAACTAACAGTAGTAGATCTATTTCCATCCTATGTCCATGCAAAGTGCTTTGTATCTAATCCTCCAAAAATATCCAATGTGTGGCATGCACGTCTCTACCTCATTTGTGTTCCCTACATGCCATCTCTAAAATTAGACCTCCATGAGAAAAAATGGCTAAGTCCTGAAATTTGAACTTCTACTCCACGTGCGTGTTCTCCCTATCTATTCACACCTTTGAATATGACCCGCTTTCCCATGTAGACTTCTTGTGTGCTTTCTTCCTAATGTTCTCTAATAAACAAGGATGCTCCCAATAGTCAAGTCCCACATTAAGAAATCATCCCATGTTTCACTGAGGTGTTGAACCTAATTTCAATAGGGTACAATTCCAAGCGTTGAAATAGAGAGGATGAAATAGGCACAATGGGCCACTAGCAGTGATGAGTATCATCCTAGCTCACTGATGGTTTGATTGAGTTTCATATTTATTTCTTATATTCTTGATATTTGAAATACGGTGATAGGTATGGTTATGGCATAGATCTTTTACCATAAGTTATATTGATTAATATCATTATTTATGATTATGACAAGTAGGGATGCATTAGAGTGTGGTATTAAATTCAACTGGGGGCTACCACATTGGTATAACTAGTTCAAGATCTATACAACATTTGATTGAGACACTAGAGACTCGTAGGTATGATTATTCTTTTGGATGCATGGATATATGATTGTTTTTTGATGTACAAGCTTACAAGAATGTTTTTATAGGTAGCATGGGATTCCCTGAGGATATTATAATGGGATATACATATTTTATTCATGTTACACAAGATCATATAGTATGGGATCCCTATAGAGGGATAGTATACTAGTGGCCTAGTTGTAAAATTCTACATTGGAGATTATATGTTATTATGTGTGGTGGGTGGAGATGCACCCAGTTGATAGAGTTCCTTTATAGTTTGGGAACCCATTTCATGTACTAGTATTATCCACATAGAGTATCAATGATGACATGCTAGAGAGAGAGGATGGAGAGTAGGGACAATATAATATTCTCCACCACTAATACCACACTGAATTAAGCATTCCACACAAATATTTTCTAGATGGTAGTGATGGAGGAGAGTGGGAGAAAAAAAGTGGCCATAGATGATAGAGGTGTGAGACATCCTTGATAGATAATTTTTCTAAGAGGTGGAGAGATTAGAGATACCTAGAGGATGGAATCATGAATAGGGGTTGTGAATAGCTATATGAGGATATCCATCATTTATAAGTTTTTAGGCTACAACTTACATGATGCAGCAACCAAGGAAGAGAGTAGATACTCCAAGTAGACTACGAGTGATATTGGTTCCTTAAGATAGGATATGTAGTGTTATCACCAAATCACTGCACCCCCAAAATGGCCTAAAACGAATCATGAAATTCGGTGTGATTGGGACACATGAGATCACCTATCAAGCTGTGGGACTTGGGATCAAGGTGAACCTCCAGAGAAGGTTGGCTTCCTATTCCTAGACTAAACACAACACTACTTCTGATGTAAGAGAGATGGAAAACTAGTCCTATGCTAACATTTCATGGGATTTAGGGAAGAAGAATACAAGGAAATAAAATCTATTCTAGAAGTGGTGATGCACCAAGAAAAGGGATATTTAACTTCTGGAAGGGTTAATGTGGGTATGATGATTTAACCGTTAACCACCCTCACCTATTGCAACTTGGAAAGGATATAAAATACCATAGACTAGAAGCACACATTCCTCTTTTAAACCTTAAACATACACAATAGAGGGATCAAATTTGATTTAACACAAAGATAATTTATCAAAGGAATAATCACAAGCACATGTCCATTATTCACTTGAATGATAATAATAATGTAACTCTTGATCAAAAGAAGGAAAATAGTTTCTCACAACTGATAGGAAGTAATCACACTATTCTTTTCTCAATATGAAACAGATAATTTGAAATAAAGGTAAATTAATCAAATAATGATAAGGAATCACATTCACAAGGCATGAAATGATTAATCATTTAACATAATAAAAAATATCTTCAAGTGCAAGGAAAAACTTTGAATAAAATTCAAAGGTTTCGAAAAATCTCTGAAAGCACTCTTCCAAGATTGAAAAGCAACTTTTCTCCAAATCTCTCCAAAAATATCTCCCAAATAATGGAGAGCACTCCACTATTTATAAGTTCCTAGGCTGAGCCATTACAGTTGAGCCTTAACTAATAGTTAACTAAAAATAGTAATGTCATTTATGAAAGGGAACAGGCTCCCATAAAAATAGCAAATTTGTTGCAGAGGGTTGACCAAGTCAACCCTACAACTTTGACCATTTCTAGAGCTCAAACTGTCCTTTCATGGCTGCTCAGCTTTGGCCCAGTTTTCCCTCCTCTCTTTTCTCTACATCTTTTTATTTCCCTTCTTCCCATATGGCCATGTGGTGTCTGTATTCAAAGAAACGTTTGAAAATACCCTGAGTTTCTTCATCTCCAGGTCCACATGCATAGTGATTCACCACGTCCACTATTTCGATCTCTTTTGTGATCCTGGCTAGAAACCTTCGAAGCTTACTTACTGACTTTCTTTAGTCTCCCTATAAAGTTCTGGCATAAAACTAGTCGATCAATGGAGTCACTATTGAAAGTCTTTACAACATCATCATCCCGCTTCACCAAGTCTTTGAAATTCTCTTTGATCTGGTCCTCGGGAAGAGCATCAATATTCTCATTGAAAAACTTGTAGTGGGCATTGTCGAACTCTTCAGAGATATCATTGAGGGCATCCATAATTTCCACCCACGCTTATCCTCCAATTTCTTAATTAGATCTTGTAGCACCTGACACCAGAATTCCATAGCTTTTTGATATTCAAACAATTTTGAGGCATCATCAATTACCTCTTCCTACAGAAGTAAGTCAGAATCTTCCTCTCTTATGTCACTCCACATCGCCAAGGTTAGATTCAAGTTATTATTATCTTCGGAGAGGGATTCATCCATCTTAGCGATGGTGGTTTTTGTAATCTGTAAATCAACATAAATCTCCACAGCTTCCTTGATCAAGGGGTTGGCCTCCTATAAGATCCTCTCCATCCATCCATTCACTGTTCTCCCTTTCTGGCCTAGCTTCTCAAGCTCATGATAAGAGATATCATTGATTGTAGATGATATTTTCATGGCTGTAGTAGTTGAGATGTTAGTGGATGGAGTGGGCTGAGTTACTCTATGCAGCAGTGTAGTGAGCTGTTCGACCTTGGCCTTAAGCTCGTCCTTGGTGGCCTTGTCTTTATTGTACTTCTCCAAAAGGGCCCCAAGAGCAGTATGTACATCCTGCTTGGCTCCTTCATGTGTAGCCTTCCCCAATGAGAACTTTGAGATCTGGTAGTCTACTGCTGTTATGATAGTCTCTTTAGTTTTCCCCTCAATAGGGGTAGCCACTTCTATCACACACTCTCCTGATGGATTAACTGTTAGACTTGATATGGTTCTAGGTCTCTTGGATTGTCTTTCGGGCATGAACTCCAATATGTTGAGATCTATCACATCTCCCAGGAGAACCTTTTTCTTTTGCTTAGGAGTCTTCCAAAACAACCACTCTGGTATAGCTAGAGCTAAGGAAGACAGAGTAGTAGATCTGATACCTGAAGTACCAGTTAAGGCAATATCGCTAGACATGCCAGTTGATATCTGAGTAGAGGTGGTAATGATGGAAGGTGTGGGAGTGAGGAGAGCCATGGGAATTGACAAGGTGATGTTGGGGGTTGAGATTGAAGAAAATGGGAGTGTCAAAGGAAGTGAGGAGGAAATGGGTGACCCAATATTTTCCCCAGCTGATAAAACTGGAAGTGATGAAAATACCTGGGCCATAGAAGGAGATGGGAAAGAGGAAATGGTAGAAGTGGAGGGAACTGATATTGGAAGTGATAATGGAGGAAGGGGAAGATGGGTTGGATTCTGAATGGTACTTAGGGAATCACTTACTTCCACAACCTCAGCAACTGATATTATAGATGTTGTAACCCTGGAAGTAGCAGACCTAGAAAGAGATGAGCCACCAACCACAAATGAGATCTTCTTTGGAACCATGGGAACCCTTTGAGTCGATCTCTTTCCTTTTGTAGGTGTTGGTTGGTTTACTGCTGATGTGGGCCCTGTATTTGAAGGTTGATTTTCCACTTTGGGTGAGATTCCCAAAGTGACCAACTAACTAAAAGTTCTTTTTAAAATGGGGCCTACCCATTCTTTGGTATTGTTGCATTCTTCTACATACTAGTCAACCCATGGCAGTGGTTAATTGGCAAGATCATCATCCCTATACGATGCATCTAGGACCTCATCATTATCTTGTAACTCCTTTGGCACATCAGCCAACCCAAACTGCCACACTTCATCAAGGGTTAATCTTTCATGATCCCTTTGCCACATGATGAATTTCTCTCGACAATGGATCCATATATCTTCTAATTGTGGAATATGAGCACTGGATTTCCCTGTCTCCCCGAACTTACCCCAATAGTCAAAGTTAGTTCATGGATGGAAGGTCCGCAGGGTTACCTCAGCCATTTCAGCATCCACATTTCTTGCCTTATGGATAGTTGGGCAAGAATACCTGCCAATTGTAATAGGGAAATGCATTCCCACCTTATGATATTTTTTTTGTAATTTTTGGTAATCCAACAATTTCCGAAACAATTCCAGAAGAACCCACTTGTAAGTGGGCACCTTGGCAACTTGCTGGGGGCCCTATGAAACCCAGAATCTGAAGGTAGGTGAATGTGGGAAACTGAAGGTAGATTTCTCCCCATTCTCACCTCTTGGAAAGCCTCATTGGAAATCTACTGATTATATAGCTCCTTGTCAAAATAGATAGAGGACAACAACGAAGAAAGCATCACTAATTCTTCATAAGTGCTTGCTCCCCTCGTCCAAAGTAAGTTGGGGATAAAATTCATATATTTGGGATGTGCTACGAACACCCCTGGTGTTTAATCCTACAAAATCCCCCATAGTAGTAGCTGCATATACTAGGAAAGATGTCATGTAGAAGGATTTAGTTTCTGCCACCTTGCCCAACTGGTAGCGAATGTTGTTACTGATATGTTCACCCCATCAGATAAACTCATCATTCTTCTTGATCATTGCTATGTACAAGGACATCCATTCTTTTCATTCCTTAATAGAAGGAATACCTAAAAAATTGATCAAGAGTATAATGAGGTCATTAACCTCCTGAATAAAATATGATCGATGTATAGTCTTGGGCAATTTGGAAAAATTCTTAGTTAGGTAAGACTTCATCATAACCTTCGAGCATACTTCCTACTTTTTATCCCAGTGCTCAACTACTATTTCAGGTGAGATAGTGGCATAATCTTGTATGTCTAGAAGTTTGAACAAGTCCTCGAAGAAATCTAGGTCCAAACGGATTACCACCTTATCGTCGATATCTCTTATCAACATAGAGTCTTCATCGTAGTGAGCTATTGTAGCTAGGAAAAATTATGGGCATTACACGGATGTGAGAAAACCAGTGGTAAGAGCAAGACCACTATCGAAGATGGCCTGCATCCATGTATTTTTATTTGGGGCCTTTAATATTTCCCATAACTCAGGAAGATCAATCTGCCCTGAGATCAGATGTCCCTGATATTTCCTAAATCAGAGGTTAAGTAGGATTGGGGAGAAACTCCAAGAAATGTGTACTTCATCTTTTCTTTCCCCTTTGAAGTAGAGGCAGACATCAAACCTATGTTTTGGGAGTTTGAATGTTACAGAAATCTTGAAAATCTGAGAGTAGGAAAACTCTGAAAACCCAAACCGAAAAAATTCCGAAAGAAAACACTGAAAGAAATCTCCAAAAAAAAATCCTGAAGTTAGGGGTCCCAAAATTTGAAATTTCTGAATTCTCTGAAAACCTAAAACTGAAATCTCTGAAAAACCTGAAACTAAAATCTCCAAAAATTTGCTCTCTGAAATTCTGAAATTTGAAAACTTCGAAAACATAAAACTGAAAAAGCCCGAAACTAAATCAAAAAGGCTAGTTCTCTGAAATTACAAAAGTCTGAAAGAAATCTCTGATGCAGCAGTTCTCCAAAATTCTAAAATCCAAAAACTTCGAAGATTTTTTACCGAAAAGTTCCTCCCAAATAGTTTCCCGCCTTGTGATTTTTTGAACGAATTCTCTAAAATGAATTTTCCAAAAAGAAACTCTAAATGATCTCTAAAGTAACTGCAAAAAAGAAGTGTTAAGAAACCAAAGTGGATTTTGAGAAACATGAGGAAGTATGAGGGACTCAGAAAGATCCCCATACTTGAAAACCTAGAAAAACCTCCACAACAAAACAAGGTGAAAAAGAAGGACATCACAAGAAAATACAGAGGGGAAACAAAAAGAAACCCAAATGGGGGAAAAGGGAAAAAAGACCTAAAAACCAAAAGAAAGAAAAACCAAAAACATACCTTGAAAAGGATGCTGAAAAGGACAAGAATGAGATGTCAGAGTGAATGTGTCAGGTAAAAATGAAAAGCAAAAAATCCACATTTATATAGAAATCCTGATATTAATTGTAAAAAATATGATCCATACGGAGGTAGGTGAGAATTAATCATGCATAGAACCTCTAAAATTCCAAAACCTGAAAACCTGAAATTCTGAAAAATTTGGGATTTCAGACTTCAGAAAAAATGGAAAGCCAAAAGATGAATTGGCAACAAAAGATCTGAAACCTGAAAACTCAAAAGTCTAAAAATTCAGACTTTCAGAGTTTTGGACTTCGGAAAAAATCAAGTGAAAATCCTAAAATGACTCAGAGAACTCCGAAAACCTGAAACCTGAAAAATCTGAATATTTAGAATTTTGGACTTTAGAAGTCTAAGTCAGATTTAAACAAAAGAGCCAAAAAGTTCCAAAATTCTGAAAACCGAAAGTCTAAATATTCAAACTTTTGGAGTTTCAGACTTCAGAAAATCTCAAATGTAATTCTGAAATTTAGCTTAAAAACTCTGAAAAGGAAAAACCCTGAAGTCCAAAAATTGAAAATTTTTAGACTCTTTGAGCAAAATTCATTGTGCGATGATTTCCTAAAAAACATAAGTCTGACATACATCCTTCCTTTGGGTAGGTTAAATGGTTAACATTTTTGGTGATCTCCAGGGAAAGATTGCTTGCTGAGCTTCTAGACCAGTAGCCTTTAAGCAAAACATTGGGAAAAGGAGTCTAAAAAAAAGACCAAAATAGAAAAAACACACAAGCAAAAGAAAAAAAACCAAACTATGTGCAGAGCACTTGGAGGAAAACAAAAAAAGTTGTACAGGGTGGAACCTCCTAAAAAGTAAGCTTTGAGGTGTATCCCATTCACATGAATGGATAGTTCTTCTCCATTGAGTCTGGATAGGCAAAATGAATTTTCCTCTTTCCAGCTTGTAATAACATAGGGCCCGCTCCAGAGAGCATCGAACTTGGTGTGCTTGCCTGGTTTGGCATGATCTTCATCCCATTTTAGAACCAAATATCCTTCCCTAAACAACCTATCAGAGGCTTTCTTTTCAAAGGATTTCTTGTCAACCTGAGCCTGATGCTCTATCAACATATTCATGGTAGTGTTTTGAATCTCCTCTAGCTCCATGAGTTCTGAAAACCTCACTATCAAGGCTTCATCCTCCATAACTTCTAGCCGATAAGCCAAATCCAAGGAAGGAATTTCTAAGGAAAGTGGCAACTTTTCTTCCCTTCCATATATGAGCATAAAATATGAAACCCCAATGGCCTTTTTAGGTGTTATTCAATCTTCCCATAGAGAAACCTTAAGTTGCATATGTTAGGTACATTTGTTGGCCTCCATTGTGCGCTTGATGATTCTTATCAGGTTCTTATTGCTAGACTCGGCCAACCCATTTCCCTATGGATAGTAACTAGATGACATCTTGAGATAGACCCCATTCTTTATGGCCCATTCACTTATTCTCATCCTGAGGAATGCCATTGCATTGTCAGAGATGATAGTAAATGGAACACCGAACCTTGTCATGATACTCTCCAAGAATTCAAGGACCGCTTTTTCATTGCTTTCCTTCAAGGCCACCACTTCTGTCTAGTGGTTGAAATAATCTGTCACAGTAAGGACCCATTTATTTCCTTCACTAGATGGAGGGTTGATCATACCAATAAAATCCAACCCCCATTGAACAAAAGGTTGATCCACCTGAACTGGATGCAACGGGAGAGCTGCCAGCTTTTGTTTTCCTGCAAAAAGAGCACACTCCTTACATTTCCGTACCCAAAAATGGGCATCTTTGAACAATTCTGGCCAGTGGTAACCAGCCCACATGATCTTGGTAGCAGTCATTCATGCCGAATAATGTCCTCCTGACAGCCCATTGTGGAATTCCTCCAATATCTTGTTTACTTGCTCTGGTTTGATGCAGCGTAAAAGAACATCGTTCAAATCCTTTCAGAAAAGAATGCCATCTACCACAACATATGGAATAGACCAGAGATGGAAAGTACGTCATTGAATCTTATCCATATTTGGGGGATATACTCCTAGAGGAGGAAATTTTCCATTGTAGTAAACCAATCAATCTGGCCATTTCCTTCATCAATGTTGAGGAGTGCAACATCCTTATCATTCTTTATCTCCATGTCCGCAACCAACTGCTGGCATAACACCTTGCCTCTGACAAGTTTAGTGACTTTAATGTGTACATCATACTCCATTACTTTCATGATCCACCCAGCACGTTTCTCATTCATCTCCTTATTCAACAAAAAATATTTAATACCAGGATGAGAAACCATTAAGTGTATCTTGTTGTTGGACAACATATGCCTGAATTTTTTCAAAGCTTGAATGACCGCAAAAACCTACTTTTCGACAAAAGAATACTTTATCTCGTATTCCTTGAGAGACTGAATGAAGAAGGCAATAGGTTGCTCCATCAGATCATCATTTTGCTGAGTGAGGATACCTGAAATACTCTCATGACCCACAAAAGCATAGAGAATAAAATCCTTGTCGAACTGGGGGTTTACCAGTGTAGGAGCTTGGGAAATAGCAGATTTGATAGCCTCGAAGATTTCTCTCCCCTATTTTTTCCACGAGAAAGGAACATTATTTTTAAGCATGGCCATCAGTGGCTTGGCTAATGCTACAAATTGGGGAATGAATCTCCGAACAAAGTTTATAGTTCCTAGAAAGCTCTGGAGACCCTTCTTGTGACTTGGGAGGGATAGAAAAAATCAACTAAATCCTAGTTGGGTTGATTGAGATTCCTTCAGCTGAAACAATATGCCCCAATAGCTTGCCTTCCTGCACTGAGAAAATGCATTTTTTGGGGTTTAGTGAGATCCCAAACTCCCTACACCTTCAGAAAAATTTCCTTAGGTGAGCAATATGATCTTCAACATGTTTGGAATAGATATTTATATCATCGAGGTAAACCAAGATCATATCATTGATGAGTCCTTTAAATTCCATGTCCATGGCTCTTTGAAAAGTAGCCCCCGCATTAGACAATCCGAATGGCATTTTGTTGTATGCATATGTGCCCCACTTAGTGGTGAAAGCCATTTTGAATTGATCAGATTCTTGGACCAAAATCTGATTGTACCCTGAATAGCCATCCAGCAGAGAAAACCTTTGAGCACCTGCCACTGTTTGGAGGATCTGTTCCATTGATGGAAGAGGGTAGTGATCCTTCAATGAGGCACGGTTCAAATCCCTGAAATATACGCAAACCCAGATCTCCCCATTCTTTTTCCTCACAGGCACTAGATTAGCTACCCATGATGAATGCTTGATGGGAAAAATTATGCAAGCTTCAATAAGCTTGCTTAGCTCTTTCCTCATTAGTGGCTCAACCTTGGGATTGATTGGCCTTTGTTTTTGATGAACTGGTTTAGAGTTTGGATCCAGTTCAATCATGTGTTGAGCTAGGCCTGGGTCAAAACCACGCAAGTCTTTGTAGCTCCATGTAAAAATATCATGATATTCCTGACACAACTCAATGAAAGCTTCCTTTTCCTGAGTAGTGCATATCTTACCAATCTTTAAACATTTCTCACTGGCCACCTCGACTTCCTCAAAATCTTCTTCTTTTACCACCATATTTGTGTTTTGTCATTTAGCCTAGTCATCCGAATTGAACATAGATTCAAGTGTGACCAAGACTTTTGGAAATTTTTTTCCTCTCAACTGAATGACCTGATCACCATAGGATTCCTACAATTTACCTTGTTGTTTGGTGGTGAACTCTACTTCTTGTTGTAGAAAGAGAACAATTTTCTCATCACTATCAAAAACCTGCCAACTGCTTACATTATCTAGTACTGCGGGATGGACAACCATTTTGACTATTTTATGCCCTTCCTTCATGATATCCATAGGTATATCATACTAAGATCTGATGGTGGCAAGCCTATCAGCATCTTGATTTTGAGTTCTAGGAACCACATGAATTCTGAAAGCTTCAAAGTCTTCTATTAGGTCCCAAACTTGATTCTTATATGATCTTAAGAGATCATTCTTTGATGCGCTGCGTGTGGTTACTTGGTGAACCACCAATTCACTATCACCAAAAGTGATCAGAGATTTGATTCCTCTTTGTTGGGCCAATTGCAACCCTTGTATAAGAGCCTCATACTCGGAAACATTATTGGTACAACTGAACTACAATCTAAAAGATGAGAAATATTTATCCCCTCTTGGAGAAATTAACATGACTCCTACACCAGATCCATTCTTACTCCTCGAACCATCGAAGAAAAGCTTCCATAGTCCTTCAGAATCGTTGGGCATCTTAATCAACTAAGGTATGGTTATACCTTCTTCATGTATACAATAAGTTCCTAAGCCAGTCTCATCCAAAAACAACAGACCAGATTCTTCGTTAGCCAATAAATCAGCATACGGGTCATATTGATGGTCTATACTTACCTCATCAAGCACTGTATCAGGCACCTCTTCTACAAGAGTAGTTGGTTCATGATCCGTGATCTCTTCTTCTGGGTCACAAACGGCGTAGTTACCTTCTATGGGCTTGGACATGTATGGTTCCACATGGGTAGGAGAAATTGGTTCTACTCTTATGGTTACCTTCATCCCATAATGAGTTCTCAAGATCATATGTGACTAGTTTGATGACAAATATCCTCCCATTTTTGCGGTGAAATCCCATGATAAATAGATGGTGAAGAGGGGAGGGAGATCAATGACGGATATATCCTATGTGAAATTCAAACTAGGACATGCGTGGATAGTGAGCTGAAGCCCCTTAATAACCCCCACAGTTTGGACTACAGTACCATCCAGTTGAACAACTCCTCTCGAAATTGGAGCATATGGAATCTGTAGTACATCTGTGATCTGCTTAGGCATCATGGAACTACTAGCTCCAGAATCGATCATACAATTGTGCACCAAATGGTCACCAATGATCAGTGAGATATAAAATGGTGGAGGCTTGTTGGTCTTAGCCTATATTTTTGTTTCAGGTTGGCACAAGCTGGTTGCTACTGTGACTTCCTGACCTGATGGTCTGTTAGTAGTGCCAAAGTTGTTTAAAGCTTCTCGTAACAAGTTCCTTTGAGAAGGAATTGAAAGTGCATCCCACATTGTGATGCTCAAATTGGTTTTCTTCATTTGTTCCACTATGCTGAATAGAATTGCTCCCACTTTGCTAATACCTTTTGGGACGTTGGGGTCTTCCTTCGGATAATGCTTATTGGGTATCGTGATACTAGATGTCCCATCTTTCTTTGTATTTTGATCAGCGGATATTTCTGGTGATTTCTTTCTCGTGCCTTTATCATCTGGTATCTGTGTTGGGGCCTGAGAAGTGGATGCCTGATCAGTATTGGAAGACCTTGCATCTATTGCCCTTTTCTTAGAATGGGTGTTAGATGCTACGGTGGAGGAATTAGTATTCAAACCACAAAATTCCTCTGCTTGCCAATTTAATAATGTGGTTTCATCAGGAGCTTGATCTTGACCTTCTGAAGTGGATGGTCTAGTAGATGATTCAGGCAAAGTTGTTATGCTTTGAACCATGAGAGCTTGACTCAAAACTCCATTTGGGAAAAGATTCTGATTATGGGGCTGAGAACATGGATAACACCATTCGTAGTCTTGGATGAGGTTGTTTTGTACTAGGACTATGGCTCTGGATGAGCTGGTAGCTGAGGGATTCCAGAAGTTCAAAGGCTTCACATTTGCAGCTTGGGTTATGGCTTGGCTTTGTGGCTGACCGTTCCCCTGAAATGGAGGATGGTTTGTTTGATATTGGGGTTGAAAAGGGCGATTATATTGGGACTACTACCTCTTCATTGCTACGAGTTCATTCCCAAAGGTATATAATAGTGAATTTACCTTAGCCAAATCATTTGAGGTATTGGAATCATGCGTAGCTATTGGGACTGAAGCAACCAGGATTGGGGCGATGACCGGGTGTTATCCTGCCAACTCTATAAAAATAGGAATGGGAGGTCTAGGAGAAATTTTACCTACTTGAATTAGGCAGTTCTCAGCTCGTACGGCCACTTCGTAAGCATCAGGGATCACAGTCCCCCCCATGGATTGGATCATGATAGTGACATCACTTGTTCAATGCCCGTAAGTAATATAGAAAAGCACTTTCTGGGGATGGCCTTACGAGTATTGGGATCCATTTCCAAGTCCTATCAAAGAAGAGGTTGAATTCACTCATATACTCTTGGGGAGATCGCTTGATAGTATGAAACTACTCCACAAGTGAAATATTATCACTCTTATCTTCGAATTTTTTACACATCTTTGTGCCTAAATCATTCCAATTGGTAATGGATCTAGCAACTAAACTCCAAAACCATTGGAGTGCCCTACCTTTGAATGAAGTAGTAAGGATTCAAACCGACACGTTATCTTCTGTAATACTGTGTACTGCATAGATGCTGGCACATCCAGTATGTGCTCCTGAGGTGATACATTATTCTCCCCCGTGTAAAATGGTAAACTTTTCAAAGCCGCTACTGGTATTGCATCTCTTTGTGCTAACAGTAGGGGACTGCTAGTATTAAATGGAGGACAAGTATTGGCTACCATGACATTCACAAACTGGTTGTACCTTGGTAAGGGGCAATGTCCTTCAGGAGGAGTTGAATGTCCCCTATGAGGTAAAGCTGCAGCTGATGGTATTGAAAGATTTCTTCCCCTTATTCTTGGAGGAGACAAAGAAAGATTTGTATGAAAATAATTATCCTACCTTGAAGAATCTCTTATGAGAATCCTTTGCATGAGTTAATGTACTAAACTTTGAAATCCAGAGAGATGGAGTAGCCAGGTATCTTGTGTCAATGAAATGACAAGAAAGGTACCAACTCACTCCCACCGGGCATGCCAAAAACTGTTGTCACCAAATCATTGCACCCCCCGAATGGCCTGAAATGAATCATGAAATTTGGTGTGATTGGGACACATGGGATCACCTCTCAAGTTGTGGGACTTGGGCTCGAGGTGAACCTCTGGAGAAGGCCAGATTCCTATTCCTAGACTAAACACAACACTACTTCTGATGTAAGAGAGATGGAAAACTAGTCCTATGCTAACATTTCATGGGATTTAGGGAAGAAGAATACAAGGAAATAAAGTCTATTCTAGAAGTGGTGATGCACCAAGAAAAGGGATATTTAACTTTTGGAAGGGTTAATGTGGGTATGATTATTTCACCATTAACCACCCTCACCTATTGCAACTTGGAAAGGATATAAAATACCACATACTAGAAGCACACGTTCCTCTTTTAAACCTTAAACATACACAATAGAGGGATTAGCTTTGATTTAACACACAGGTAATTTATCAAGGAATAATCACAAGCACATGTCCATTATTCACTTGAATGATAATAATAATGTAACTCTTGATCAAACATAAAGGAAAATATTTTCTCACAACTGATAGGAAGTAATCACACTATTCTTTTCTCAATATGAAAAAGATAATCTGAAATAAAGGTAAATTAATCAAATAATGCTAAGGAATCACATTCACAAGGCATGAAATGATTAATCATTCAACACAATAAAACAGATCTTCAAGTGCAAGAAACAAATTTGAATAAATTTAAAAGATTTTGACAAATCTCTGAAAACACTCTTCCAAGCTTGAAATGCAACTTTTCTCCAAATGTCTCCAAAAATATATGTATATTGAATAATGAAGAGCACTCCATTATTTATAAGTTCCTAGGCTGAGCCATTACAACTGGGCCTTAACTAACAACTTAACTAAAAATAGTAATGTCATTTATGAAAGGGAACATGTTCCCATAAAAATAGCAAATTTGTTGCAGAGGGTTGACCAAGTCAACCCTACAACTTTGACCATTTCCAGAGCTTGAACATGTCCTTTCATGGCCGCTCAGCTTTGGCCTGGTTCACCCTCCTCTCCTTTCTCTACATCTTTTTATTGCCCTTCTTCCCATATGGCCATGCAGTGTCTGTATTCAAAGTAATGCTTGAAAATACCCTGAGTTTCTTCATCTCTAGGTCCACATGCATAGTGATTCACCACATCCGTTGTTTCGATCTCTTTTGTGATCCTGTCCTGGACAACCTTCAAAGCTTACTTACAATTTCTTTAGTCTCCCTATAAATTTCTGGCATAGAACCAGTCGATCAATGGAGTCACTATTGAAATTCTTCACAACATCACCATCCCGCTTCACCAAGTCTTTGAAATTCTCTTTGATCTGGTCCTCGGGAAGAGCATCGATATTCTCATTGAAAAAATTGTAGTGGTCATTATTGAACTCTTCAGAGATATCATTGAGGGAATCCATAATTTCCACTCCCTTATCCTCTAATTTCTTAATTAGATCTTGTAGCACCTAACACCAGAATTCCATAGCTTTTTGATATTCAAAAAATTTTGAGGCATCATCAATTACCTCTTCCTACAGAAGTAAGTCAGAATATTCCTCTCTTATGTCACTCCACATTTCCAAGGTTAGATTCAAGTTATTATTATCTTTGGAGAGGGATTCATCCATCTTAGCGATGGTGGTTTTTGCAATCTGTAAATCAGCATAAATCTCCACAGCTTCCTTGATCAAGGGGTTGGCCTCCTGCAAGATCCTCTCCATCCATCCATTCACTATTTCTCCCTTTCTATCCTAGCTTCTCAAGCTCATGATAAGAGATATCATCGATTGTAGATGAGATTGTCATGGCCATAGTAGTTGAGATGTCAGTGGATGGAGTGGGCTGAGTTACTCTACATAGAAATGCAGTGAGCTATTCAACCTTGGCCTTAAGCTCGTCCTTGGTGGCCTTGTCTTTATCGTATTTCTCCAAAAGGGCCCCAAGAGCAGTATGTACATCCTGTTTGGCTCCTTCATGTGTAGCCTTCCCCAATAAGAACTTTGAGATCTAGTAATCTGCTACTATGATAGTCTCTTTATTTTTCCCCTTAATAGGGGTAGCCACTTCTATCACACATTCTCCTGATGGATTAACCGTTAGACTCGATACGGTTCTCGATCTCTTGGATTGTCTTTTGGGTATGGAATCCAAAATACTGAGATCTATCATGTCTCCCAGAGGAACCTTTTTCTTTTACTTGGGAGTTTGTCTAAATAGCCACTCTGGTATGGCTAGAGTTGAGGAAGATAGTAGTAGATCTGATACCTAAAGTACCAGTTAAGGCAATATCACTAGACATGTTAGCTAATATTTGAGAAGAGGTGGCAATGATGGAAGGTGTGGGGGTTAGGAGAGCCATAGGAATTTACAAGGTGATGCTTGGGGTTGAGATGTAAGAAAATGGGAGTGTCAAAGGAAGTGAGGAGGAAATGGGTGACCCAATATTTTCCCCAGCTGATAAAACTGGAAGTGATGAAAATACATGGGCCATAGAAGGAGATGGTAAAGAGGAAATGGTAGAAGTGGAGGGAATTAATATTGGAAGTGATAACGGAGGAAGGGGAAGATGGGATGGATCCTAAATGATACTTGGGGAATCACTTACTTCCACAACCTCAGCAACTGATACTGTAGATGGTGTAACCCTAGAAGCAGAAGACCTAGAAAAAGATGAGCCATCAACCACAAATGAGATCTTCTTTGGAACTGTGGGAACCCTTTGAGTCGATCTCTTTCCTTTTTTATTTTTTGGTTGGTTTACCACTGATGTGGGCCCTATATTTGAAGGTTGATTTTCCCCTTTGGGTGAGATTCCCAAGGTGGCCAACCAACTGAAAGTTCTTTTTAGAATGGGGCCCGCCCTTTCTTTGGTATTGCTGCACTCTTCCACATACCAATCAACCCATGGGAGTGGTTGATTAGTAACATAATCATCCCTGTATGATACATCTAGGACCTCATCATTATCTTGTAACTCTTTTAGCACATCATCCAACCCGAACTACTGCACTTCATCAAGGGTTAATCTTTCATAATCCCTTTGCCCTACGATGAATTTGTCTCAACAATGGATCCATATATCTTCTAATTGGGGCATATGAGCATTGGATTTCCATGTCTCCCCGAACTTACCCCAATAGTAAAATTTAGCTCGTGGATGGAAGGTTCGTAGGGTTACCTCAGCCATTTAAACATCCACGTTTCTTGCCTTGTCGATAGTTGGGCAAGAATACCTACCAATTATAACAAGGAAATGTATTCCCACCTTGTGACGTTTGTTTTGGATTTTCTGGTAATCCAACAACTACCGAACCAATTCTAAAAGAACCCACTTTATCAGTGGGGCACCTTGGCAACTTGTTGGGGTGCCTATGAAACTCAGAATCTTTAGGTAGGTGAATATGGGAAATTGAAGGTAGATTGATCCCCATTCTCACACCTCTTGGAAAGCCTCATCATAAATCCATCGATTATATAGCTCCTTGTCAAAGTGATAGAGGACAACAATGAAGAAAGCATCGCTGATTCTTTGGAATTGCTTGCTCCCCTTGTCTAGAGTAAGCTGGGGATAAAATTTGTATATTTTGGATGTGCTACAAATACCCCTGGTGTTCAATCCTACAAAATCCCCCATAATAGCAGCTGCATACACTAGGAAAGATGTCATGTAGAAGGATTTAGTTTCTGCCACCTTGCTCAATTGGTAGTGAATGTTGTTACTGATATGTTCACCCCATCGGATAAACTCATCATTCTTCTTGATCATTGCTATGTACAAGAACATCCATTCTTTGAATTCCTTAGCAAACGGAAGACCTGAAACTCTGCTCAAGAGTATAATGAGGTTTTTGACCTCCTAAATAAAATATTATCGATGTATAGTCTTGGGAAATTTGGAAAAATTCTTAGTTAGGTAAGACTTCATCATAACCTTCGAGCATACTTCTTTCTTTTTATCCCAGTGCTCAACTACTATTTCAGGTGAGATAGTGGTGTAATCTTGTAATGTCTAGAAGGTTGAACAAGTCCTCAAAGAAATCTGGGTCCAGATAGATTACCACCTTATCGTCGATATCTCTTATCGACATAGAGTCTTTGTTGTAGTGAGCTGTTGCATCTAGGATAAATTCTGGAATTGCACGGATGTGGGAAAACTAGCGGAAAGGGCAAGACCACTATCAAAGATGGCCTACATCCATGGATTTTTATTTGGGGCCTTTAATCTTTCCCAGAACTCGAGAAGATCAATCTACCCGTGATCAGTGTCCCTGATATTTCCTAAATTAGAGGTTAAGCAGGATTAGGGAGAAACTCCAAGAAATGTGTACTTCATCTTTTCTTTCCCCTTTGAAGTAGATGCAGACATCAAACCTATGTTTCAAGATTTTGAATGTTATAGAAATCTAAAAATCCAAGAGTAGGAAAAATCCAAAAACCTAAACCGAAAAATTCCAAAAGAAAACATTGAAAGAAATCTCTGAAAAAAAAAATTGAAGTCAGGGGGCCCAAAAACTAGAAACTAGAATCTCCAAAAACCTAAAACTTAAATCTCTGAAAACCTAAAACTGAAATCTCCGAAAACCTGAAACTGAAATCTCTGAAAACTTGAAACTGGAATCTCTAAAAGCCTGAAACTAGAATCTCTGAAAACCTGAAACTGAAATCTCTGAAAACCCGAAAATGGAATCTCTGAAATCCCAAAATTGGAATCTCTAAAAGCTAGTTCTCTGAAATTCTGAAAGAAATGTCTGAAGTAGCAGTTCTCCAAAATTCTGAAGTCTAAAAAATTCAAAGATTTTTTGCTGAAATTCTGAATTCTCCAAAATGAATTTTCTGAAAAGAAACTCTGAATGATCTCTGAAGTAACTGCAAAAAAGAAGTGTTAAGAAACCAAAGTGGATTTTGAGAAACAAGAGGAAGTATGAGGGACTCAGAAAGATCCCCATACTTGAAAACCTAGAAAAACCTCCACAGCAAAACAAGGTGAAAAAGAAGGACATCACAAGAAAATACAGAGGAAAAATGAAACCCAAATGGGGGAAAAGGGAGAAAAGACCTAAAAAGCAAAAGAAAGTAAAACCAAAAACATACCTTGACAAGGACGCCAAAAAGGTCAAGAATGCAGATGTCAGAGCGAATGTGTCAGGTAAAAATGAAAAGTAAAAATCCACATTTATATAGAAATCCTAACATTAATGGTAAAAAATCCAATCCGTATGGAGGTAGGTGAGAATTAATCACACATAGAACCTCTGAATTTCTGAAAACCCAAAATTCTGAAATTTTGGTATTTTGGACTTCGGAAAAAAAGGAAAGCAAAAAAAATTGGCAACTAAAAGTCTGAAACCAGAAAACCTGAAAGTCTAAAAATTCAAACTTTTGGAGTTTCAGACTTTGGAAAAAATCATGTGAAAATACTAAAATGACTCAGAGAACTTCGAAAACCAAAAACCTGAAAGTCTGAATTTTTGGAGTTTCAGAATTTCAGACTTTGGAAGTCCAAGTTGGATTTAAACAAAAAGAGCCAAAAAGTTCCAAAATTCTGAAAACCTAAAAGTCTAAAAATTTGGACTTTCGGAGTTTCGTACTTCAGAAAATCTCAAATGCAATTCTGAAATTTATCTTTTAAAACTCTGAAAAGGAAAAACCTCGAAGTCTGAAAAATTAAAATTTTCAGACTCTTATTTTTAGCAAAATTCATTGTGCAAGGATTTCCTAAAAAACATAAGTCTAACATACATCCTTCTTCCAAGTAGGTTAAATGGTTAATAGGTAGATCACAAGATTTAGAGATATTATATTTTTTAGACAGTCACTAAAGTAAGATACATAATAACAATATTAGAAGATCGTTTCCAAGTATAGGAAGCATTTTTGTGAGAGAAAGTAGAGATATTTTTGGATGCAAAGGTAGAGGTTGTGTTCCAATTGATAAATGTCATACGCATTTCAAATTTGTAGGTTTTCACTAAAAGATAAAAGGGAGAGGTTTTAGGGACTCATTTTAGAGCTACATCACTAGAACATTCCCTCTGAGCTACTAGTCAAACACATAAATATTCATTTTGGGATATATATATATATATATATATATATATATATATGAGATAACATTATTATGATGATATTGTGTGTATTTATTTGTGTGATGTTTATATATGATTACTTTAATTATTTCATTATTTTATTTGTGAAAAAAAAGGAACATTTATGGATAAGAAAAATGAAATGATAAAACACGTAAGATGATAATATAGTATGTAATGTGTGTTTGTAAGATAAAGGTTAAATTAATGAGATGGGGACTAAGTAGAGATCCATCCCGAGTGATAAAAGGTAGAACCAAGTGGGATATGATGGATACATTACCAAAATATATAAGTTAGGGTATAATTGTCATATAAACCCAAGTTGGAAGGAGAAACCCAAGTGGGAGAAAGAAACCCAAGTAGAAAAGATAAACCCAAGTAGGAGATATAAACCTAGGTAGGAGAGATAAACCCAAGAAAGAGAGATATACCCAAGAGGGACATAAAATCCAAGTAGGAAATATAAAACCAAGTGGAAAATATAAACCCATGTGGGAGAGATAAATATAGATATATGAGATATGTCAATCAAATCGAGTGAATCAATGAGAATGTGAAATATTGACATGTGTAATTTTTAATGTTATATACTTGATGTAAAATTTGATGTTGATTTTGAATCATGAGGTCCTCTAAGTTATCTTGAATAATGGTGATACCATGATGAGCCTCATATTAGGTTGTAAATAAAGACGCATTGATCCATTTATAGATTTTTGTGGGAACATGATGGAGGATGTCATAAAGGGAGGGAATGGGGGGAAGAATAAGTATGGTAAGAACTATATGATAGGACTGAAGGTGGCTTTCATAGTGGAGGAGATTTCACCATCACTTAGTCACATAAGGATATGGTTCTTAGAATCAACGCTTGTGATAAATAACTTGACAAGTATCATAAATATGTGATAATTCATGATGAGAGCAATATATTGGTATAGAAGAAGAAGGTTGAGAGGATTTATTTTATTGATATCACCTATCCTCAACTTAAATATTATCCATTTGTCATTTATAGGCTCTACAATCCATAACATCATGAATAAGTGCCTCATGTCATGTGCATTATGGTTTAGCCATAAGGTTACTGGAGCTATAATGGTAAGAAGAATGAGAGGTTACTTCATGGAGGATAAATTTGTAGCAACATGTGGAGAAGGAGAAATGGGGGTAGAAGGGGGATATTTCACAAGAGGTGTTACAATAGTAGATGAGCTAACCAAGGGAGAAAATTTTGGCTTATGCATTAGGTTTTTTATCAAAGGAGTGTAGTGCATTAGCTCATCCTTAGATTAAAATTCAGATAAATCATCATCTTTATCTATGAGGTCATCTTTTTCGGGGTCAAAATCAGTAATTTTATCTCATGAGGAAACAATGATAGTTTTCATTCTATGAGTAAGGTGGGATTGTAATGATTCTTGGTATTGCATAATCTATGTATTCTTAGCAAGGACATAACATACTAATAAGGTGTTGTTTAGGTCATAACCATCATCATAATTAGGGATACTAATTTCGATAGCACATGAGTTAACAATAAATTTTTTTTGAACTATATTCTCTACAAGATGATGATTGGTGTTAGTAATAATTATGAGCACCTTTTTGGCATACTTCTTGTGAGAGAGAGGCTTTAAGGAATGAGCTAATTACTTTATAATGGTGTCAAGAAGGTTAGAATTGTTAATACTGAGGTTGATTTCATTAGGATTATAATCATCTAAGTCAATAAGGCTAGGTGGAGTACATCCCACGACCTCAATATGACTAATATGGCCATGAAAGGAGTCCATGGGATAGTTAAAGCCTTGGTATTTATGAAATGGAATATTAGGAAGCTATTCCAAAGTGGTAATTTTAAAATTTTCACTGTGTTGAAAGAGGTGAATGTTCTAAGGGTTAATGTCAAATTGTAGTTTATAAATATCCTCTGACTAAAATTAATGCATTGGTAGGTGGATGGGGTTATTTTGTGCATGTAATAGTTCCAGATTAAACTAAGAGAATATTATATCACAAGGGGAAATTAATTATTATAAATTGGACATGAACATTGTGAGGAATCAAGTTGATAGGTAGTCAAGTGCGGTCCATAGGGGAATATTTTGGCAGTCATAACCTTGACATGTACTCCTAGTGGATTTTATATTATCAATAGAATATTCAAGTGTTTTAATAAAATTGAGGTAGGTAACACAAGTACTATAACCATTATCTATGAAATATCTCTTAACTATAGTTTCACCAATTGTTACTAAGATAAATATGAGAGGGTCATGTCCACAAAATATAAGCTCATTAGGAATCATGGAATCAAAAGGGAAATGAATGCATGAAAAATCACTAGAAATGTTGATTTAAATGGATAGGTCTTCAAATTGGAACAATATCCTCTTTATCGAGCCATGTAAGGTATGTTCCTACCCCAAAGTTGGTGGTGTAGGGATATTTGTGGTGAAGATGGATGACACAATATGCTTATAATGATTAAGTGAGGTATGAATGGGATCTAAAAAAGGGATCTAACTTGGGATTATAGATACTTCCATAAGGGGTCCTGATCTTCAAGTTTGAACTATGTAGCATTCTAAACATATGAGGTACCAGTCTAAAGAGGTTCTTAAGGATTGGGTTTTTAGAGAGTTCCAAGTTTTAATTTTTATGATATCTCCGTGGGATAGTCACAAGTAGAGGAATCTTAATATGGTTCGATGACATAGGGAAAAATGAAGTGATATCATAAGGGATCAGTCATGCAGGGGCATAGAGGTTGATGTCATCAAGAGATGATGATAAATCCACAAATATAATCATTCCTGTAGAAAAAATTTCATAGGGGCCGATGGAACTTATCTAGACTATAAAATATGGTATTGATCTTTGTTCATGGAATTTTTAACATGGATAGATATTTTTTAATCTATGGTCTAAGTAGAATGAGTTTTGGGTTAAATACAAGTAATAATATTCTTGGCACCTTGTATGTTAACTGTGTTTTTTGTAGATGTGATGAAGTAATAGAAAAATTAGTGGTTATGTTTTTTTTAGTAAGACCAATATTAGTTGGTTAAATTTAAAGTGATCAGGGAGTATATCATTATAAAATTTAAGCCATTCATTGGTTTGATGAACTATATCATGTCAATCACAATAGTAGGATTTATCTTGTGCCTTTATAACCTCATTTAACCTCTCCCGAGTAATGGATTTTGATAAAACTTATTTCCAAGGAGGAAGTTATAGGTGAAGGATTAAAGGGCATGATATTTTTCATAATAATGACCCCAATTAGCATGTTACCAAAAAAACTTTGATTTCATTGCGTCATTGAGGAAGGGGTGGAAAAGGGTTTATAACCATGGTGAATGGTTAAGGTAGATGACGTCTCAAATACTCCTTAGACAAAGGTTAGTGACAGTCATTATGGCATGAAGAATGTGATTAAGAATTTCCTTATGTATTAGGATTAGAATGATCAATGTTATAGATAGTCCTATTATAATAAGTGTCTTAAGTAAGAATGTTTATGATTCTATTATCAATGACATTCTTATTTGTAGGACACATGAGATTTTTGATATTTTTAGGTTATTTTTGTTTAAGGGGAGGATTTTTGAATTCCTTCATTAAATATTATTGGAATTTTAATTTCTCAAATTATTATTTCAATGTATTATGAGAGAAGGATCTTAGCATGTTTTGAAGGTGAATTTAAGGGCTCTAAATAATATCCAAAATAGACTCTCATCGGGCATATTGAGTTCATCCTTAGTGGATAAGGTTTTCCATTGCTTGGTGAAGGATCAAGTATATTCACTTTCATATTTTTACCATTTGATGAAAGTATTTATGTTGTTTTTTAGAGAGATCATGGTATTGGAATTCATTTACTAAGGCTTTCACCAAGATTTCAAGTTCAACAATAGAGTTGGATGAAAGGGTATGATACCAATCCAAATCATCTCTTATAATTGTCTTGTCCAAGAGCTTGGTTTCTATATAATAACTGAATTCGACCCTATCCTTCAAAAAAAAATTAAAGGATTTGATGTGAAGGTTAGGGTTAGTAGATCTATCATAAGAAATGGAAGGTGTGATCCTTCCAAGATCCATAGAAGGGATGTATGGAGTGAGGGGGTCTCTTTGAATGACTTCAAGGACTTTGATATAAATTGGAGAAATGGGTGCTTCATTGATACCAGCTGAGTGAGGGGAGTTGACCTTTATTTTCCATGCCCCAAGAGACCATTTTTGTTTAACTAGTAAGTTGAACCAAGTTCTTTTACATTTGCAAGAACTAGTCAATTGTAGTTTTTTTGGCTTGAATGATCATTAAGTTATATGAGGTGTTAAGAAATATCATTAATTGAAGGAGGGGTAGTATTTTTTATTTGAATCAACATTTATTCACTTGTATGAGGATCGGTATCATTAATATTTAAATCCAACTTACAAAAAATATAATCTTTAATGAATTTTTCAACATGTTAGGTGGCTCTCCTATATATTTGGGGAATTTGAAAAATTTTATATGGCTAAAGGATAATCAGAATCAGGAGTATCTTTATGTTCACCTTAGTCTTATAAGTCAAATATAGGATTATGACTATTATACATGGTTTTAATGTTGTGATTTGGTGGTTTTTGCTTCTTAGTATTAGTGGATCCTATGGAAAAATAATTAGTATAGTGAGGAACTAGCTTAGTAAAATCATTAGATTCATTGTTACTATTTTTTATAGGTATTTCTTAGCAGAAGAATAAACATAAAAAATAGTCAAATATTCCATTGTGATGTTTTCTTAAGCTAAAGTGACTAGAAAAGAGGTTCTAGAAATGATTTTTTATCCGTGCATAAATATTTACATAGGGTTTGATGACATCATATTAGAAAATCTAAGAAATCAAAGATAAATAAATAGGATCAGGCATGCAAGTTCTTACATATTGGTTGATGACATCAATTCAAATAAAATGGCATGCATGTAAGATCGCTCGTGCAATGAATTTTACAAAGTGGTCAATCGCATATGGAAAGCATGAAAATTTTAAAAACATAGTGAATCTTACATAATCTATGGAAAAGTGGGTTTCACATTAGGTTCACTAGAATGTATGATGGGATAATATGGATTGATGTTTGGCTTCTTAATTATTGTAGATCAAATCTAGCCATGGACACAATATTTAGATACCAAAGGTACTTAAGGAGCGCTAGTGTTGTAATTCTAGAGGATGATAGCCCTAACCCTAATTAGGTAGCTATATGTTTCTAAGGGATAAACCTAAGATAAAGAGAGGTATCATACTCTTATTTAGAATAATATTATATCAAGACATGGATAAATCTAAGGTACATAATATAATAATACAAAGAAATAAATCAAATAAAACATTTATATATCTTATTCTACATAAATAAATGAAAAATCATCCATGCAATAATAAACATGCAACAAAGAAAAAATAAGGGTTAAAACATTTTACATGTAGTGTGACTATTGAATCATGATCCTCCCTAGAGATAACAAAACTAAGAGATAATATCTATGGGTGGAGTAGGGAAAATATCAAGAAGCATAACTCCAGTCCTATCTCACTATGATGACCCAAATACAACATGGAAATATCCAAATCTTCAATTCTAATAACAGGTTTGAAAATTTGAAAATTTCCAATGTGCAATCAAGTGAAGTTCTTTGGAATGATAAATGAGTGATGATGAAAAAACAAGAGAGATGGGGTATATGTATCCGGCATATTTTCTCATGGGTGATGGTATCAACCATAGAAAAAATTTAACCCGACACCATCACCCATTAGAAATGGAATCATCCTTGGGGAAATCTTAGGTCAAAAGGTGAAAAATAAAGTGAGGTGAAAGCCAAAACATTAATGGAGATAAAGGAAAAGTTTCAAGATGACCAAAAAACATAGATAAGAGCATGTGTGAGCGTAAAAAAATGAACAAAACAAGACAAGTAGACATAAAGGGTGTAAAACATGAACAAAAAGAGTAATAAAGTGAGGATAAGATAACTATGGAATAATAGTGACATCTCTCAAATGTTGTGGTCTATAATATGTGACCAATTATGATCACGCCCTAATCCCAACATGCCCATTACGGCATCCGTTCAAGAGGATAATGCATTATCTACCCCTACATAAGAGAAAAGTTTAGAAAACATACAAATAGGGTGTATACAACTATCATTACATTTTCTACTGAAAATTTTGAGTATGTAAAAGTTCTTACTACCAAACATGAGTAATTATGGATTTGACACATGTTTTTTGAGTTTAAATTTTGATATACCCAACCCACAACACTTTGAAGTGAAAATTAGAGTGTTATCCACATCTATAATAACCCATTGGAGAATCAATGTATAAATTACATTGACATTAATATGTATTATATTCATAAATTGATACAAGATAAAGTCATTGATCTTAATTTTTTTGAACAAATGATTAGGTTGTAAACATCTTCACAAATTCTTTGCTTTAGCCATGATTTTTTTAACTATAAAATTTTGGGTGTGAAGGAAGGTTTCGTCAAGGGGGAATAGTTGAATGGTTCCTTCTTCATTCCCCTCATCAAATTACATCTTAAGAAGGAATGTTATTATATTTAATTAACAATACATTATTGTATGTGATTAAGATGCATGTGTAATACTTAATTGTAATATAATTCTTATATAATGCTTAATCTATTTATAATTCAAGTTATTGAATTAATTAAATTTTATTATTAATAGATTGAAACAAAATTTCTCTACAAGCTAGCTATTCTATAAACCCTAACCATAACCTCTTTTTACCTTTATAAAATTATAAATAGCTAGTGTTTGAGGAATTCATTATAGAAGAGAGTTATGAGTATAGCGATGAATTCGAGACATGGATTTTGATAGTAATTTTTTTTGTTTTATTTTAATCTTCAATTAATTTACAGTATATGGGTTAATGTTTTATGGTTATTAACAACAATTCAGGAGAGTAGTCAGAAAATTAATAAAATAAGAACAAAAATTCGGAATTCTTTTAATCAAAATTTAAAATAAAATTAATAGTCACCAAGAAAATACAAAATGTAAATGCAAGAACAATAATTTTGACCCTAAAAACAACAAAGAGAGTCGCCACTTCACTATGAAGAATGAAAAATCAGAGATGCACTATGTTAAGATATTTCTTTTCAAATTACTCTAATATAGTCCCTTCAAGGGGATACCTACAAAAATTAGAATAAATTATTAAATATATTGAATGATATGATATGTGATGCATTTGGGAGGATCACATCCACCCATATTTATATACATAAATATGAAGGGTCGCACTCATTCATCCTAGTTAGGATGCACCTTTTCATCCTAATTAGGTTGACCTAGCTTATTTATTAAGAACTAATAAATGAAATGTTAAGGTTATGCACTCCACTACATAATTGTAGTAATCATATGAATATATAATGTTAATGATATAATATGTCCTTCCCCTTCAAAGAAGTGTTTCCTTGAATGCCTAGCAACTCAGGATGTTGTAGAATGAATTATTCATCTTCTCATGTCACGTCTTCAACTAGTAGATTCTTCCAATAGATGAGAAATTGTGTGATTTCTCAATTTATTAGTTGCTTCACTCTTTTATTGAAGAATTGGTTAGGTTCCATAATGAAAATTCCTTCTTCATCTACCTTAGATAACTTTGACCCAATAGGGAGATCGATGTTAATTACTTTCCTAGTTACCCTTATTTAGATAGATGAAAGAACCACGAATTCATATTGACCCTCGCATTTGAATTTTTATGTACATCCTCATCATTTAATATAATGTGATGGTTACTTTAACATAAATACAACTTAGTAAAAAATACCTTTCAATTCATACAATAATGCTAATAAACTTATCTTTGAGAGTGATCTTGTTGAAGTTCTTGTAGTTTGAAAAAAATCTCTCTAATCCCTCCTTTTCTCTAATTATAGTCATTAGAGATGAATACACATTTTTATTAGGACACACAACACATGATTCAAATATTTCCATGACCAATTTTACCATTTCTAACATTTTTAATAGGGATAGTGGTAATGTCTAATATTAAGAGGGAAATTTTCTATAATCAACTCAATTAGATGATCATGATCTTGGATTGGAGGTAGTATATTTGGTTCTTCAAATACTTGTTAATGGTTTTAAATAATATCTTGAAGAGGGAGGAAATGCTATGTACCTTGGGATATGATAATATAATATATATGGGTTGATGGAGATGCCATGTGAACCCATACACATAACTAAGGGGATGTGTGCCACATGTCGGCATCTCCATCAACCCATATATATTATATTATCATATCCCAAGGTACATAGCATTTATGGAGCATGGTTTTTGTTAGATCTCAAAATTTCACCCTTCCCTGAGTCATGGACAACCAAGTATTTTGAGGCAACATGGGACTATCTCCAATTTGTTGGAATTTCTACCCGAGAAAAACCTATGGAGAAGTTTGGATTCCTCTACCTAATCTAAATGCTAAACTACTCCCAAAGCTAGAAATATAACTATCTAATCCTACTCTAACATTCAAAGGGACTAGGGTTAGAAGGAGATTCATGAAAAGGTACATCCTAATCTAAAATATGTGATAGCACTAGACAAATGGGATGGAAACTATATGAGGGAGAAGGGATGACGAAATGGAGAAGGGAGAGGTAAAACAAGTGACACATATCCAAAACTACCTTTTACCATCTATTCTCACTAAAACACAATCAAAATGGAGCCTACAAATAATATAGACATGCACAACACACTAAAATAGTAATGGAAATTCAAGAATGAAAATAAAACAAGCATAATGCAAAAAATAGCCACAAACACCAAATTTTATTTCTTAAAGTATGCATTGTCAATTACATTCACATAGGAAGGCACAAGCACATCTGCAGAGGCCAAAATGAATGTTTATGGATAACAGATTCTTGGGAGACCATTTTTACATGGTTCTTTTGTAGTTTAGAATGCCCCCCTTTGAAATGATCATCAATTTACAATATATAGAAGACCGGGAGAGAAAGAGGATGGAAAACATAGAAGAGATTTTGGATTTGATCTTTCCATTAACAAAGATCTCAGTCTTTCCCTGTAACATGTATTTTTATCTTCAACCACCATCAATCATGCATTAATTTCTAAAAAACATGATGGTTACCATGTGCAACCCATTCCTTGTGTCATTTTACTTTTAGGAGAAGGTAAGAGCCCTATACTTCAACAATTCAGGTGGTTGATCCATCTTTAGCTACAAATTTGAATCTACATGTTTTTCCCTTTTTTTCCCACCAAACCTCATCAATTTTTGAATCTAATGATGCCATATTGAGGGGATTGAGGAGATATTTCTAATAAGACCTATTTTTATTGATTTAGAGAAGCAGAGAGAAATATTTGGTCATTTAAATAGTTACACTTTAGGAGGAATAGGAAGTTGACACGTGGTGGCTTTTGGTTAGATGTGGGGATTACCTTTTACTACATGTGCATCTATTTTTTACTTCCTCCACATGTTGCATTTTGATTAGTTTTGGGGGTTGGGGATATATTTGCATATTGTACGTTATATGTTGTCTAATTTTTTACTTTTGACCTGCGTGGACCCGAAATACTATTAAATCCAACTCATTCTGTGAGTTTGAGATCCACTCACCCCATCTACCTTGAGGATCTCCAGAATGGGTAACACGTGTCCCTCATTTGATGCTTGAAATTATGCCATATGGTAGGCATTAATTGTTTATAGGGTTAAACCTTGGACTGTAACTTTTCATTTCCCATGTGAGGACTCAAAAATTTGTTAAACCTTGTTTATTCTATGGACTTGAAGTCTTCAGAATGCCTTTCACTAAGGGGTTCCCGGAATGGTGACACATGGCCTTGCTTGAGATTTAAGAAGTTAAATTTGATGGGGATTTTGAACATCCTACAGGTTTAAATAAAACTTTCCTAAGTCCATGAATAAATTAGTTATCCAAATTAGCCAGGGGGTTAATTTGGGCTAGGATTTTTCTACATCATATGCTTCTAAGAAATGTAGTTGTGCCACCACACCATAAGCTCCCTTCTTAAGTATTTTCTCCATCCTATTAGAGGTAATAATTTGTCTTGGTGGTGAATCCATCCCGTGAAGTTTGTAATTTTTTCCACTCATACTAAAATTCATGAATAGGTCTTGAAAATTGAAAGATGTTGTTCATAATTCTTTAAGCCATTACACTCCTAAAACTATATTGGATGCCCCAATTAGGATGGAAAACATTTCAGAATCAATAAGATTTCCCCTATTTATAGTTTGATATGATGATATTTACAACCACAAGAGAGTTTTTTCCCATCAACAATCATGAATTGAAAATTGGAGATAGGAAACACAAAGAAGTTTAGTGCATTAGCTGATTTTATATTGATGAAGTTATGGGTATGCCCTATATCGATCAAAATTTTCACCTTTTTCTTTTGAATATAACCAATAACTTTGAGTTTTTAGGTTATTCTTATCACATTTAATGCATGTAGTGAGATAGTAGGATTGTATTCCTCCTCTAAGTTAGCATACTCATGTTCTATTGTTGGTTCTACATTATCAATTTCTTCTCATCCAATGCCTCATTTTAAATAACCATGAGTATTTTCTCTCCATTAGCACACTTATGACCTCTAGACCATTTACTATCAGAATGCCAATATAGGAATTTTTCTCTTTTTTATGCCTCCTGTTGAGGAGATAACTTGGTAATTTGACTTTGGTTAAAACAGTTTACCACATTTATATTAATATTATTAGTTGCATTTTTATCTCTCCATTTCATAGTTTGAACTTGTGTGAATATCTTAATAGTTGAGTTTCATTATTCAAGGTGTAGTGATTGTTTCATATCATTCTTAACTATACGTGGTTCCAATAAACAAATTTCATGCTTAACTTGATCATTTATTCCATTAATGTAAAATTCTAGTCTCCTGTAAGGTTCTTCTTCTAGAGTTCATATTTCTAATCCCATACGCTCGGGATCATACTCAGTTACGGATCTTGTTTGTTTAAGATTTATTAATTGGGTGAAGTAAATTCCTTTCCATGACTACTCATAGTGGACTACTAACTCATTAAAAAACTCCTCCCATATAATAATCTTCCCCTTTTTTCACTCACCATCCTCTAGTACCACTAATATGTTTTAGATTTTAAATGTAGTGATGTTATGTTAACCATTACACCATACATTATATTATGTAACTTAAAGTATTGATACATGAGACTTATCCATGAATTTACATATGTACCATTGAACTTACAGATGTCCATCTTTCATAGGTTAAATTTTGACCTTTAGAATGGTTGTCTTATATATGGTCTATTTTTTCCTCCTATATGGGTTGCTTGTGTGTGAGTGGTTGTATGAGGTGTAGTAATTAAGGTTTTCAACTAAAAAATCATATCCATTTTAATTATATCTGAGCCCTCATTAAAATATGTTATAAATGAGGAAAACAATTTTGCATCTTACAGGAATGTCACCCTCAATTTTAGGTGGTGGATAATAAGGAGCATCATTGGGATCAATGGTTGATCAAAATATATTTATATCAGAATGCATGGCTACTGATGTGACTTTTTTTCTAGTTCTTGATTTATTATCAATACGAGGGGAATTATCTGGAGTGAGTAGTAACCATAACCCGTCAAAATTTGTGTTATATATGAATCATATGTTCTATTTTCAACTAACTTTGACCCAAGAATTTGTAAGTATAAAGTACCTTAAATCTCAAAATACAAATAATGGTCCCAACCTCACATTTTATAAGGTTTCCAAAACTATAAATAACTTATAAAAAATCTGAATTTTGTGGTTTATATATTGGATTTGTCAAAATAATGAAATCACGATAACTTGAGAAAATTGAATCAAAAGAGGCTTTTATATGACATTGACCATTGGATTTGTCAAGACTAATTTTTCAATCGTGATAATAATGACCATGAGAAAATTGAATCTAAAAAGATTCTGACAGATGTGTTTGAAGACTTTTTTTCATGTATAACAATGACCATGAAAAATAATGTTACCAAACATTCACAGATGCTCTGATACCACTTAATGGAGATATTTATTGGTGGGGATTACTCAAATATAGTTACCAAACGAGGGGGATAACTCTGAAAAATTACCAATTAATATGATTTATTATTAAATTATTGAATGATATGAGTCCCTGATCGTCTTTAAGAGAATAAAACCCACCCATAAATTAGAATAAATGCAGTTATTAAAAATATTGAATGGTATGATACTCGTTCATGTCTAATTAAGAGAATGCACCCTCTCATCTTAATTAAGTCATACTACCCATATTTATTAAGAAATAATAAATGAAAGGTTAAGGTTATGCACTCGTTCATCCTACATAACATTAGATATCTAATGCACCCTCTAATATATAATGTTAAGGAGTCATAACACACCTTATGGATTAAGAAATATGATAACATGACAAGATTAAGAGTTCATTGCACTATGTAATGTACACAACAATAGTAATCATATTAATAGAGATCGCATATTTGAAAAGTCAAACTAGGGACCATATTAATTACCATGGATTACAATTATGATAACAAAAAGATTTGAGTTCAAAAATCTCTATGCAATGTTGCACAATGAAAAAACGTTAAAGAGATCGCATATTTTCAAACAAACTAGGGGACCAATTAGGTAGAAGTTACAATGAGAATGAATCATTGATAACGAAAAGTTGGAAAAATCTCTAACAATGTTGCCAATATGTTAGAGCTTAAATTTTCACCCTAGTAAATTAGGTAGAAACAATGAGAATGAATCATTGTACCAAATGATTTATATCACAAAATAGATCAGATTCAAGACTAAGAAATGTAATAATGGAGGGCTCTTCTCTACTCTTCTGGTTATTCTAAGCTAAGGGGAGAGTGCCTCGTAATTCAGAAGTAAGAATCACTCAAAATAACATAAATGGACTTGTTGTGATAGTAAATATGATCTAAAATACTAGGAACCCAATTAAGTGTCATTAACATTATAATCACATAATTTAAAACATGAATCAAACCATAATTTTATTTATGCCAATATAAGGATGATGTTCTAGTCCCATTCCAAACACTTACACAAATATTTACAACACATAACACATGTTAAGCTCAAATGCAAGACCCTTATAATATTTTAATGTATGGATCTTATCAAAAAAGGAAAATGGTACAACCTTGAAGTAAATGTAACCACCCTACATTGATTGATATTGTATACATTGGGTCAACAAAGTCAAATTAGTGTACAACACAAATAGAGATCATTCTAAGATAAAAATTTTGACACACATTAGGTAACAAATTGTATAGAAATTTAGACATTAGGTAACCAATTACTCAACCTCAAGCAGTTCTAAATTATAAGAAGAGTACAATATATAATACACTTGCATGAAAAACATAACTGAAAAAAAATACAAAAAATTGAAAGAAGAATTTTATCAGGGTTCATTTTAAGACCCCCTCTAAAAACTTATTATATAATGGGTGGTGAATTTGATGAAAAGGAAATTCTCATGGTTGGAAAATGTAGGAAATGAGGGTTTTGCGACGATGGAAAATACAGGAGTTTTGAAAGTTTTCAGTGATGAGAGCCTTTTTTATTCTGTTACCAATTGACAAGTATGGAATGTTACAAGTCAACATGTACGAAATGTTACTAGACAACAACATAATTTAATTACTAGTCAGTAATAGAAATAAGTTCTTTTGGATGGCAATAGTTATATGTGTTACCAGTCGATAACAAGAAAAGTGTTATCGGTCGATAACAAATAAATGTTGACATAGAGGTTGCCAACCGGTAACATATAGGGGTGTTGTCATTCAGTAACACAACATGTGTTCCCGTATAGAAGTAAACAAGTATGTTTCATAGATGTTGCTGGCTAGTAACAGAAAAATCCATGCATGTTACCATTCGGTAACAAAAAAATCTTCATAGATATATTGTCGGCCGGTAACAAAACACTCATGCATTTGTTTTCATTCATCTCTCCTCGGGTCATTCAGAGCTCCAACCTCAAGCCTTTAGACTTCTCATCCACTTCAGTCTTCGAGTATTGTAGCCTCCAACCTTCTCTTCCACTTATATATTTGTTCTATGCTTCTCCTATAAATGTATATACCATTTTCCAACCTCTTTTTTCAAGAATAATGGCACATAGAAAGAAGACCATTAAAATAACTTTGTATGTTTTTCAAAACATTTTGTACCCGTAGTTACTACAACTGTTAGATGAACCTCAAATAATCATTCAATCTGGATGGATTGGTAGTTCAGGGCTCCATGGAATCATTTACATGCCCCATTATTAGACATAACACAAGTTATTAAATAATTTAATATAAGCCTATAATAGTTTTGCTGGCACTTTTACTATTGTGTTACCATCCCACCAATTTATCATCAAAATAAAACCTAACAATATGCATCATCTAACATGAATACTCCATCAAAATGAAATTCCTGTAACCATAAAAGATGTTATATCAGACAAGAAAAATAAATTTTTAGAGTCTCATTGTGATCTATCTGTTGATTTCGAGGTTAATAATCCCTCCAAAAGATAGATTAACACACAATCTATCAAATACCCCTTTCTCCTAGAAATGGTAGAATTTTTTCATCCCTGCATTGTGTTACAGGGAAGATACACTGAAATTCCTCATTGGGAATTATACTACCTTCTCAAAACCCTTATCGATGTTAGATTCGATCAGTGCATATTTATTTCAAAAAGGATTCATGTTGACCTTGCCATAGCTAAATTGAATCCTGTTACAATTATTTCTTGTTCTTGTTTTATATTATAAGGGTTTTTACGGAATGAAATCAATAGTTGGTCTAATAGCTATACATAATAAGATGGATAAACATGGAATTCCTATGGACCAATAGATGGTGATTATTTTGTTTTAAAAGCATCTAATCTTATTCTTGATTCTTTTCAAATAAATTTATTTTTAAATTAATTTCTAAACACTTAATAATATAAAATCTTTATTTTTATAACTTTGTTTTGAACAAGTCAAAGCAAGTGAAATAATGGAATTCCATAATATGGTTGTTCATGCACATAACCCTGTTGGGCCTGAAGGTTCTAGTGACAATAATCTATATGATGTCACCATGATCAATGACTCTTTGGTTGTCACTAGGATAACACCATCCAAATAGATGTGTGGTTCTATGGATTCGTCTCGGTCCCACAACCAAGAAAGAACACATGCTACTAGTATAGAAAATACAAGTTTTAATAAATAATATAGATACTGCATAATTGTTTTAGTTTTATTAAATTATTTTACAGACTAATGAAAATATGAATGTTTGATTTTTGACAATGATATTTCATTATCCTAATGTGCAGCCTTCTCTAGCTCATCAATGACTTCAAAACCCATGGTTTCTGCTCATACTGGTGATGTTGCAGACACTAAATACACAGTTGAGCATGAATAGATTGAGTTTACACCATTTTTTTTCTCATGCCCTTCAATTTTTGGTACTAACTAATAAATAGTGAATTGAATTTTATTTATATTATTCCTTCTTTTAGGAATTTATCATTCTTTATGATTGGTTTTTGCTAAATTCAGGTTTTTCAGTGTCACCACCCCCATTCCACCCAGTGCCACAACCTGTTGATTATGGACAACATTCATAGCGTAATAAATCTCAATTTATTTCATTCTTATTAATTTTAAGTTTTTAGTGTTCTCTTGTTTGTCTTTGTTATTACAAGAATCAACATATTGAATCTGATGGTGTCAAAGTATTGATTCTTGCAGATATTTTTCAAATGAAATCTGAAGTTAAACCCATGGTTATGGTCAACCTCACTACTCCACCTCAGTTCTCAAAGAGTACATTAGTCTAACCTCCCCTTCCACAATCATCTTATGGTAAGGGAAGAGGATTTTTTTTCTTGGATTGAGTAGGGGGGCACATAATTTCAGAACATTAGAGATCCCCAATTTTTTAGTTAGTGGTGTTATGAATTCCAGAGACACTTTTAAGTTTTAAATAATATTGATATGGATGAGTAGTATCTAGGATTTGATATCCTTTATGACATGGAAGTGACATGGAAGAATTCCAAAGATCTCACTCAATATTCACGTAAGAAGATCCATATGCCATCCTCTTTAGATCCTCCTTCCCCAGGTGTGCATCAAAATTTGGATGATGGTGTAAAGACAAAATTTTCATTAGACATCCTTGTGTCAGATAATCTTACAACCATTTTCACATAAAATGTTCTCACTAATATTAAGGAGTTGAAGATTTGGGAGATCAAAGAAAAATCTCTTAAAAATAAATTGATGATAGATATCGTAACTTTTAAAATAGAGAAAGATTTTTTTCAATTATTAAAAATGAATCGGTGACGATTGATGCTTTACTTGCTCAAGGACAATCTAGTAAAAAAGTTTCCAATAATATTTACAACAGGGACGAATTTTTTATTATAATGCTTAATAGATTGGCTAATTTGAATGTTGAGACATAGTATTACTACAAAAATTGGAATAGAGACAAGAAACTTGTCACTATTGCTAATGCAGAGCAATAATTGACCGTGGTAAGCTCTGATTTTTTAGATTATATATATATATATATATATATAATATATATATATATATATCATTTATCTACTTCTAAATACTAATTGTTGGATTTTCATTGCAGTCAAAATACCATACTTTAAAGACAAAGGTGTATGTGTTAGATGAGCACCTAAAAAAGTGAGAGATATTTTATGGGGGAAATTGGTTATAAAAAAAAACTTGTTCAGTTAAACAAGCAGAACAATACTTTACGGAGGATTATAAAGGAGAATGGACTAGATCCAGATATTATTTTGAAGAAAAAAACTAATGAGGATCCTTCTCACCTTTCAGATGGAGATGTAGCTCGTCAAGATAAAGAAAATTTAAAATATATTAATGTAGCTACAAAATAATTAGTAGACTTTGGTGTGATAGTTCGAATGTTGTCAATTTTATGGAATATGTTGAAGGAAAAGGGTCCTGATGAACTTGAATTATAATTTTTGATGAATGATCTAAATAGTTGTATTTGAAAAATGAAATTTGAAACTATTATATTTATGTGAAATTTTTTATGTTTTTATTTCTCTCATGTTTGTTGTCAAATGAAAACTTTATTCTTTTATATTTTTTTCAATCTTGTACAATGTACAGTTGATGAATAGTATGCACGGATTCAAGAATCTAGATTTACATTGTTTAATTTGGTTTCAAACATGTATAAACTTAATAATTAAAACTTGGATGTGTGTGTTCATGTTATTGTCGCTCTTGAGAGTTGATCCATCATGTAAATATTATCTCTAACAATCATGATGGGATATAGAGTATACTATTATGTTTTCTAATTAATCCTAATAATCATGATAGCGTAAATGGATTATAATATATTTGTAAAAAATTGTGCCTGTCGAATTGATAGTGAGATATCAAAGATTAAACATACTTTATTAGTAACGAACTTTAATTTTATTACATCATCTAGTTTGCATATTGCACAAATATGAATTGTCTACCATCTATTATTTGCAAACATTATTAACAATATACAAGGGATTAAATTTTTTCCAAACATTATATGTGCAATATATGTAAATGAAAAAATATATCTAGTAATAATATATATTTAAGAAAATGAATACATTTAATTGTATACTAGATGAAACAACCCTATCCTAAATGATCCTTCATCACTTCTTGTATATGCTACAATTTCTTATCTAGCATAGTCCAAGTCAATTTCACCATTATTACATACTTCATTTTTCTCTATTTAATTAACAAATATGCTCTCTATAAGAGATTTCCATGTAGTTAGTTCTCTTTCATATGGAAATGTGTTCACCCCATATCTTGAAACATAGATTCTCAAACAAGTTTCCAAATTCTTGTCCAATCTATTGAAAAATTTTTATTTCACAAATTTAAGTGCACTAAATACCCTTTCATATTCAACAAACCCAAGAATAATTATCTATATGAGTTCATATAGTTTGAAGTATTCACTTATGTTTTCTCTCATAATGCTACTCTGATACATCTTTCTCCACAATAGTGTTATAGCTCCCATTTCTGTTGGGTAAGAAATAGACTTATATTGATCACACATTGTATATGAAAAATGTTGTGACTATGATATGAGTAATTTTATGTCCAATATATCATTTAATTCACCTCCATCAACATCTGAATATTTTTAAAACCACTCCATAAGAGCAGTTATGTATTTCCCAAAGTTTGTAGCTCTTTGTTCTTCATCAATCATCAAATTACAGAAAATGGTATTTACAAATCCCATGGCCTCAAGCAAATCACTGTTTTAAAAATTTCTCTCTGATCTCATACGATAATGTTTCAGATATCTTCATTTTTTTTTTACATGTATTAGAAACTACAACATCAAAAAGAGATCTTGTGAGTGCTACTTCCTTGATTTCAAAACCTATTACATAAGGATCTTTGTATAAAGTGTGCATTGGAATATTTTTCCCATCAACAAAAATACAAAGATGACCATTGATATTGAACTTTAAATAGTTGTTGGGTTCTTGTGTATATGTAAAAACCTTGAAGCTGCTGAAAATTGGCTTTTGAATCTAATCTTGGGTGTAATATAAGGTATCCAAAATCATACATGCTTGTCTCCTTAATTTTATAAAATCAAAAATGTATATGGATCTTTCCTAGTCATGTCTCGCCAAGATATTTATTTTCTTTGGCATTGGAGAAATATTGTATAAAGTTAATAATATCTCTCAATCTATCAAGTGATATATCAAATCTTTAGCCTCATCCACTTATCTTCAATGCTTGAACATATACCCCACTAAGGACTTGTATTCCTCAAAAATCCTACAAGATGGTTCATACAATGATATCCATCTTGTGTCAACATACTTTAGAATTTTTTTACCATTTTTTATTCCAACATAAAACCTCTGAAACTCTAAAAATATTTGTTTACTACTTGACATAAATGCATGCAAGTCCCGTATCATCTCCTCCACTTTAAAAACATTTTCAAAATTACTTACAATTTTGTAAGCCAGATTCATTTGGTTAGCCATACGATGAATAGGTATCATGTAAGGGGATACAATTTTTTGCAAACGAATACAAAGTCTAGTTTTGTGACCTTGCATGGCAGATGTGCCATCAACTCCTAAAAATTAGCTTTGCAAAGATTTATTGATCATCCATACCAACTATTTCCTTCAAAATGTTAATAACAATTTTGCAGAGGTTCTCAGAATTGTAGTTATCCCTCATTTTTTTCATAACTAGTAGATGATTTTCCCTAAAAGGGTTATTGAAACTAAAAGTGTAAACATGTATGCATACCCAGGATGTATTGTCTACTGTTGTAACCTCATCAATTGAAAATGCAATAAAATTTACATTTTTTTCCTTCTCTCTCAAATTGGTGATTTAAATTTCTCCCATACACTTTACCATTTCCCATGCACTGGTATCTGACTAGTGTGTTTTTGGAATATTTTAAAAACCTGTTAGATTGAAAAAAATATCTTAGAATCAATGAGATCTGAAATTGGTTTGCCCTTCTTTAAAATGTGAAATATTGTTCTGAAATGAATGAGTTTTTCTTGAAGACTTACATCAATAGCTTTTTCAAATTTATCCTTTATTGTTCCACCTTTATCAACTAGGTTCTGAAGATGTTTATGATGATTTTGATATTATGTATCTTATATGTACACAATCTTCCTTAGTTTTCCATATAGGTGTTTTTATAATTGTTCCATCATCTTGCTTTTTATACTCATATACCTTCTCACAATACTTCTCTATAGTGTCCAACTTTAATTGCATTTTGTGGTCTCTTCTTAATTTACAACTACATCTAGTACATTTAAATTATGTAGGAGTATTAATACTATTTTCTTGTTCAAGAGGTTCGATGAATGGATATTTGGTTGACCATTCAAATTTATAATTCCTTCCTGTTGTCTAATTTCCACTCTTACGTTTCTTATGTGTGTTTCTGGAATTTTTATCAGAAGTTTGAGTTGGACGGGAAATGACATTATTAGTACTATTAATTTGAATTGACTTACTGTTGGTTGGGAATTTCATCTAGAGTAAGGTCGTTGTTAGGGTTTTCTATATTTGAAATAAATTGGTTTTCTTATAGCATCCCTAAGTAAATCAAAAAATATGGTAATGTTATCATAGTAAGATTCAAAAGTACCTCTTGCCACTAGGGTTACTATTGGCTGGCTAAAATATTTTGAAATGTCCATATCACATTTTTTTATTTGAGTTCTTTTCTCATTTTTAACAGGGGTCATTGAATGCATGATTCTAAATTATGCATGTGCGAAAAAAATATAAAGTTTAAAATATTAATGGCAATACAACTTCAAAAATTAACACTGACGAAGATGAACAACAACAAAAATGAACAGGTGAATGAAAAAACAAGTTGTCGTATGGTAAAAAAACAATATTAGTGGACAGTAACACATACAACTGTTACCGGCTAGTAACACATATAAGTGTTACCGAATGGAAACACATATAATTGTTACTAGCCGGTAACATATTTCTATTTTCATTTGACATTACGCATTTACCTTATCACCTAGCATTGTATATTATTATTTTTAGATGGTAATGCAAATACCTGTTACTATCCATCAACACAAAAAACTTGACAGTCTAGAGACAGAGTTCTCTTTTTTGCTTACCTCTTGAGTCTTTCACTTATTCCTGAATGCTTCAACTTTTTTTCTTATAATTTTGGCTTTTTCACATGCTTATAATGTAAATAGTATGACTATATTATGGAAATTCAATCCTATATATAGTATAATGTTATAACATGATGGTGAATATACTAACATTGGTCCTCCCTTAGTGGAAACACTAAGGAAAAATTATATTGAAATTTTTTAGGACCCATAAAATTTTGGCAACTGTGCTACCGTATGGCAGTATAAAATTTTCCAAATTCAAAATTAAAATTCCTAATATTCTCCTATTCATGAATATTTGCCCCTAAATTTTACCTAGTATTTTGTAATTCTACCTCAAATTTTTCTACAAAACAATATGAAACTTTATAACCAACTCAAAAATATTTGATTCTTTCATTGTGAGACAAACAATTATTTACAATTAAGAGACTAGACCATTGCACCAAATAATCTATAAAACATGTTAGAAAAAGTATAGTATTTTGAGACACTAAATGATACCAACAATATTCCAATATGCAAATAATGGCCATGGACAAAATAAAAATGGAAAAGGGCTTAGATGAAGGATTTCTTCATTAATGGAATCATGTGTTGTATAATTTTTATAGGACTAATTGGATCTTAACTTCTTTCTAAGACTCCAAATACTGTGAAAGCTTCCAATTGTCTCAATATTATGCCCCTTCTAACTATTTACTACCATAACATGATCATTATAAGTGTCCCACTCAACTATCTCACTTAACACTTGAACCCTACCCACTTTAGCACTTAACTCATACCAAAATTATTATACGATCCAACTAGACATCCCACACAATATTTACACTTTCTATAATTCACTTCATTTTGATATTGGAATAACTATTACAGATATATTATTGTACAAGCTTATTTTGTAAATATGGGACTTAATTCCCAAGTTTTGTGTGCAAAAATGAGGCTCAACATACCAAAACTTGTGCTAATGGCATCGAACTTTGATGTGGATCTAGCTACAATAGGTCAAAATTACTCTAAACACACACTCACATTATTTTGGAAAAAATCTATAAGCTTCAAAATATTTTTTTTCTCATTCCTAAAATCACACTAATATTTTACAACATTACCATCTTCCTTTTATTTCCCACTAGCTCTAAAAAACCCTAAAACGCCAAGAAATCCTAACACACAAAAAAACCTACTATTAAACACCTCATATGGGATCCAAATATTGCATACAAAAAATACCTTCATAAATGAAGACTTGCGCCAGATCTTGGATTATTTTATAAAATAGAGAAAAAGATATTAAAACTTTAAGTTCTAATCAAAACCAAAAAAAGGTTCAGGGTCAATTTTAGACCACTAGATGAATGAATTCAGCCCCCAAAATATGTCTAAATTATATCCAATCTTTGTGAAAAAATTGGTCATTGAATATTATTAATCAAGATCTAACACCTTGGAAAATTTCAAGACAATTTGATGATCAAATCAAAAGTTATGGTCTCCGGAAGTTATGTTCTCATATCATTCTCCCCTTGTTGAAAAGAATTCTACCCCTGCAAATTTAGTTGATGGAATTCATTCAATTTTTCATATTCAATATTATTCAACTACCACTCAAGAATCCATTTATTTTATTCTTACCGCAAACCTTCCTACTGTACCAAATATCTGTTGTAGCTCTCATTCCTACTAGTGACTGTCTTTTTTTCCAAGACACATATTACCCTCTCTTTTTGCATTTTTGGCATTTGTTGTTCCTGGTTGAATTCTTCTTCCTCATAATTTTTATCATGACCTAGAAACTTGTACAAATGAAAAACTGGTGAAATATAAAAGCTTTCAGGTAGCTCCACCTAGTAGGCATTATCACTCATTTTTTTCACAATCCTACATGGCCCAATTTTCTTATACTTTAGTTCATTATACGTTCCCTTAGGAAACCTCCCCTTTCTAATATGAACCATCACCATATATCCTTCTTCAAATGAATTTATTCTCATACTTGCATCTGCATCCGCTTTATATTTCACATTAGTATCTTTCATATTCTCTGTCACTTCTTCCTGCAATTGTAGCATGCATTCTGCAAATGTTTATGCATCATCACTTGTTTTATATTCACCAAGTAGCACATTTAGATATAGCACTCCCTTGGGGTTCCTACCATATATAATATGGAAAGGATACCTCCTTGTTGACCTATTTACCAAGCTATTATAAGAAAACTTAGCATGTAGTAAATCCACATCCCCTTATTTCATCTTTTCTCCAATGATGTATTGTAGAAGAGTTCCTAGGATCTTGTTTACTACTTATGTTTTTCCATCAGTCTAGGGGTGATATACACTAGTGAACTATAGTTGTGTCCCCATTTTCCTCCACATTTTCTTCCAAAAGTGACTCAAAAACTTTGTGGTCCAGTCTAAAGTGATCGTTCTTGGAACTCCATGCAACCTAACCACTTCTAGAAAAACAAATATGTAACTCTAGAAGCATCATTAGTTGTCCTACAAGTAATTAAATGTTCCATTTTATAGTATCTATCTACCACAACAAATATAGAATCATTTCCTCATTTTTTGTTAGGAATTCCTAACATGAAATCCATACTTAAATCAACCCATAGCCCTATAGGGACATGTAATGGCATATATAAATTAGTATTCTATGCATGGCCCTTAGCCATTTGGCACACTCGACATCTTGATATGATCCCAAATATGTCCCGCTTTATCTTTGGCCAATAATAATTCTCTACCATAAGAGTAGTTGTCTTACTTATATCAAAGTTTCCATCCAAACCCCCACCACACAACTCTCTTATAATATTTTCTCTCATTGAACCAACAAGGATGAACAATTATTTTCCCTTGAATAAATAGCCATTGTGGGTTCCTTACATTTTCTCAAAACATTACCAAAATCTAGATCACCTTCATATAATTCCTTAACTACCTCAAACCCTATGAATTTATTTTCCATTGTTATTAAAAATGTTAGACGTCTACTCAAGGCATCAGCAACTTTTTCTTGCTTACCCAATTTATGCTTTAAGACAAAAGTATATTCTTGAAAAAATGAAGCCCGCTTTGCATGGTGACTATTTATTTTCTTATGTATGTTTACATACCTCCATGTTTAATGGTCAATAAAGAGTACAAATTCCTTAGCTACCAATTAATGTCCCCAATGCCTTAATTCTTGAATAATAGCATAAAATTCCAAATCATATATAGAATATTTCCTTTCGACCTCATTCATATTTTCACAAAAGAATGTTATAGGTTTTCCTTCTTGACTTATTACTACTTCAATACCAAAGTTTGAGGCATCACAATCAACGTCAAATACCTTTCTTAACTCTAGCAATACCAAAACAAGTTCCTCTAACACTTTCTTCTTCAACAACTCAAAACTATTTGTTGTTTTCTTTTTCCATACGAACTCCTTTCCCATCATGCACTTTGTTATGGATAAAGCAATAATACCGAAATTCCTTATGAACTTCCTATAAAATGTTTCCAAGCCATGAAAACTCTAAACCTATATCACATTCCTTGGAATAGGACATTCCAAAATTACCTTAACTTTTTCCTCATCCACCCTCACACCATCCTCTGAGATGACGAACACAAAAAAAAATAGGATTTTCTACATAAATCTACACTTCTTTAGGTTTGTATACAAACTCTCTTTTCGTAACAATTATCACACTAATTTTAAATGCAACAAGTTTTCTTTCACTACCCTACTGAATATTAAATTATCATCAAAATAGACAATAAATAACTTACCATTATATTCTTGTAGTAATCTATTCATCAACCTCGTGAATGTAATGGGTGCATTAAATAACCCAAATAGCATCACCCTCCACTCGTACAACCCATCTCTTGTTTTGAAATTCATTTTCCATTCATCCCCTTCGTGGATTTGGATTTGGTAGTACCCACTTCATTGATCAATCTTATTAAAATATTGGTCTCCCACTACCACATCTATGATATCATCAAATCTTGGAATTAGGAACTAGTACTTAATTGTGATTTTATTTATTTCTCTACTATCCACACACATTCTCTAGTCTCCGTAATTTTTAGGATTTAATAGTGTTAGAGTTACACATGGAATCATGCTTTCTCTCACTAACTGGATTTTTATTAGATCTTTCACTTTAATGTTTAACTCCTCAGTCTTTGTCAAGCTCATCTTGTAAGATATCTAATTCTGGAGATCCAATCCTGGGATCTAATCAATATGGTGTTTTATATCCCTCTTCAGTGGTAACCCATTAGGTAGCTCATCTATTATGACATCTGTGTATTATTTTAGTACCTCTACTACTACTACGGGTATACGACAGGCCTCTATTTACACCATATTTTCCATCAATGTATAACAACCACCAACTACTTCGATTTCTAGAAAAAAACTCCTTAATAGTCATTAATCCCTCATGCTTCTATTCTTCCTTGAAGGGTAGCAATACCACTTTTACACCATCCTTCCAAAAATTACAATTATTCTTCCATCCATTAGGTTTAACCTTTCTATTATATTTCCATGGCCTCCCTAGTAATATATGGGATGCACTCATCGAGATGACATCACACCACACCACACCTCATCCTTGTACGTATTCCCAATCAAAAACTTTATCAGACATTTTTTTTCTATGGTTACCTTGTTCCCTTTCTTAAACCATGATATAAGATAGGGATACATATGCTTCTCATGTTTCAAATTGATTTTATCAAACATCACAATTGATACCATATTTTCACAACTACCACCATCAATCATAATTTTAAATACCTTCCCTCAAGAGGAGCTTATTGTTAGAAATATATTTTTCCACAGCCAAGAATCACCACTGACACCATCTTGTTCTTTCTCCTTCCTCAAGATGATCATCATCCTATTTATCTAGAGGCTTTCGCCAAAGTTTGCAGTAACCTTTATTTCCTTGTAGTTATTCCACTTGTCATATATCCTACGTAGGATAGTGTGAACACTCAAAATCCTTGTTCCCTTCTTCACCACATCAGAAATAGGTATACTATCTTTAGAAACTATTCTAAACTCGTCCTCCACCATATCCTCTTTCTCTCTAAAACCCCCTACCTCTCTGGTAGTTACCTTATCTTTGAACAGGTTTTTCTTGTCCTTTTACATTAGAGGATTCACATTTTATGGAATAAAATCAACATCTCCCTCTCAATGGAGATGATGATTTTCCTCTCTTCACTCCTCTTCTAAAATTACTCCTCTTGTGATTTTCTTCTTCTTTTAATGTAATTTGATAAGCATCATCCATGTTATGGATCTGGGGCATACTAAATTCATCTTGTATGATATAATTCAACCCATTTACATACCTTATAGCCTTTATTTGTTTAGATTCTCCATGTTCCACATGGATTTATAGATTGTAAGATTCATTCATATACTCTTTGATGTTAAAATCCTTTTTCTTAGGTTTTGAAACCTTCGGAATAGTTTTTGGGCATAATCTACAGGAAGAAACTTTTCCTTCAACTTCTTCACCGTTTTATTCTAGTTTTGGATCTTTTCCTTTCGTTTCCTTTGTATTTCATTTTGTAGGTGATCCCACCAAATAAATGCATTTATGGCCAACTTATTACATGAAAACTTAACCTTCTTATCATCTAAAAGGGGTTTCCACTCATAATTTTTCCATGCAATTCAAACATTAAATCAAATCCTCTAGGCATAACCCTCCACCATAATCAGGAACATTTATCTTGATGTCATCATTCCTTCCCTAAAAATCTAGAATCATTATCTCCTCAAATGGTCTCTCATTTAATTTTTCTTCAGCTCTCTCTTTCATTCCTTAAAGGAGGTAATTCTTCAATATCAATATCTGGGTTTGTATCCCCATTTGCATATCTCCGTATGAGGTGGGTGACTTATCCTATGAGCTCTGTAACTTGTCTTTGTATCTCATGTATATACCTATTCATCTGGGAATAACCTCTTCTCCCACATCTAGCTATTTTTATATAAAATAAAGGTAATAAATCACAAAGAAAAATGTAATATATGGCGGGTCGTTGTATTACCATTCATTTAACCAACTCATAGAAAATTTGGTGTCATTATAACCAAGGGCGGTGTCTAAAGATATATGAAAGAGGAGAAATAAAATATTATTCAAAAATAATTCTTCCTAAGAAAACATACTGAAATTAAACGTGCATGAAAAGGAAACACACAACAACTAAATTATTGAAATAAATTTGTAGTAAATAAACTATGCTAGGAAATAACAGAAAAATCCTCCTCCTTTGGGAAGATTTGATTTTGGCCATTCTCTTCCCTTCAGATTTGGACCAAATACAATTAACTACACTTCTCTTGATTCAAAACTTATTTATAAAATATGCCCTCCTTTCTAAATATATGGAAGAGGTATTTATAGACATTACTCCTAGTTTACTTAGCCCGCACTCCAAGAAATAACTACATGTTGTTAGGTGGATTTATTCAAAGAAATAAATATTTAAAAAACTTGACTACAACAAGCCACTTATCGTGAAGAATGTTTCTACAAATCATCCCTTTAATCTAGGAACACAAAGTGGGAGGGTACTTATTCAACATTCCTAATACTATTCCACTATTTTCTCATCCTTCAAACATGGAGAGAAAATGGAGGAATGGTAAGTCTATGACTTTGAATTCTTCTTGGAATGCCACATGCATGCATGAATTTGGATTGCCACATGTTTTTATCTATATTCTTGGTTGATGATGTGGAAGAAAAGAGTGGGTTGAATAGTTCAGTGTACCTTTACATTATTTTGGAACAAATCAAAAGACTTTCACTAGCTGGACATTTTAGTAGTTGTTCTTGGCATTTCTGTAGTTGCATGTAATTTTTTCATAGCAAAAATCTAGTAGTAATGTATGAACAACTCATCTTTTCATAGCTGTGTGAAGACTTTCGATAGCTTCGATCTATGAACTTGGAGTAGAGTTTCTTATGACCTGTTTTCTACACACTATTGCATTCCAACTTTAGAAGAAATATCAAGAAATAACAAAAATTAGATTGCAAATAGATTCCTAAAGAGATGATAAGATAAATCCTATATTCTACCTTAAATATGCTATCCGTTATTAAAACTACATCTAAATTCACTTGAAAGTTTTATTTTAAGAGAGAGAATAAGAGTGTTATTTGGTGATATAATGAGACATATTTTGGTCTCATCAATATATATTACCTTCACCATTCCCCCAAGATCCAAATCCTTCTCTGATACCACTTGATGTGGATCCAACTACAAGAGGTAAAACATCCTCAATGACACACACATGATTTTACAAAAACTCCAAAAGCGTCAAATTTTTTTTTGTCTTTTTCTTGAATCCACACTAATCTTTTACATCATTATAATCTTCCATTTATTTCTCAGTAGCTCTAAGAACCCCTTAAATGTAAAAAAAAACTACTAGTAAAACACTTTGGATGGGCCCAAAATTTTACATAAAAAATATTCCTTCATAAATGAAAGCTTGTGTTAAATGATGGTTTATTTTATAAATCAGAGAAACTATATTAAAACTCTAAGTTCTATTCAAAACCAAAAAAGATTCAGAACCAATTTTAGACCACTAGACAAAGGAATTCTACCCCAAAAATATGCTAAAATGGGATTTAGAATTTGTGAAAAAATTATCCATGGAATATTAATAATCAAGATATAACACCCTAGAAAATTTCAAGATAATCTGATGGTCAGATCAAAATTTATGGTCTCCGTAAGTTATGCTCCCACACCATTATTTCCTGGTTGAAAATAATTCTGCCCCTATGAATTTATTTGATGGAATTCATCCAATTTTCCATTTTCAATATTTTTCAACTCCCATTCAAGAATCCATGTACTTTATTTTTTTCCACAAACCTTCCCATTGTACTAATTATCTATTGTAGCTCACATGCCTAGTAGTGATTATAATTTTGTCCAAGGCAATCATTACCCTTTCTTTTTGCTTCTTTGACATTTGTTTCTCCCAGTTGACTTCTTCTTCCTCCTCAACATTTTCATCATGAAATGGATACTTGTATAGGTTATCAACATTAAAAATTGGTGTTGTAACACTACCTACAAAATTATCTCAAAAGCCATTGCCACAAGAACAAGCCCTCTACTTTCTAAATTAGTGGCACATGAACAAAGTGGATTCATTCCAGGGAGGTCTATTACTGATGGGATCATTATCTCACATGAATTGATTCATACTCTTCACTCCTCCTCCGGAGTTGGCATGATGTTGAAACTAGACTTTACTAAATCCTATGACTGTATCAACTGGAGTTCCTTATTAAGTCACTTCATGTGATGGGATTTAGTTGGAACTTCTTCAACTGGATTTTTAACTACATTTCCTCACCATGTTTCTCATTATTGGTCAATGGTTTGGTAGAAGGTTTTTTCATAAGCAAGAGGGGACTGAGACAAGATGATCCTCTGTCCTCTTTTCTCCTTATTCTGGTCATGGAAGCTCTTAGTCAAAGCATCAAATTTATTTTACTGGTTGGCTCCCTTAAAGGTATTCATATAACTTCCAATCTCCCACCTCTCTCACACCAACAATTTGCTAATGATACTTTTCTATTAGGTCAAGCGTCTATACCTGAAGCAAGACACCTCTCTTCTCTACTGAATTCTTATTCTTTAGTGATACGGGATAGGTAATCAACTGCCACAAATCTATCATTTTCTTTTTCAATGTGGCTCCCAAAATTTAGTGCAGGATCAAAGCTATTCTTGTATTTACCATGGGTGTCCTTCCATCCAAATCTATTGGCATACCTCTTTTCTCTGGGCATGGTAAATTTTTGTTATGGGATGGGCTCACTAATTCTCTCTGCTCTAGATTGCTCTCTTGGAGAGGTAAATGGCTATCCTTGGCAGGAATGGCCATGTTGATAAACTCTGTTCTTTTAGTCATTCCTATTTATATGTTGTCTATCATGAAAATTCCCAAGACAGTGCTTCAAAAAATTGAGAAGATCATAAAAACATTCTTATGGAAAGGGAACAATGAAGAACAAAAATTCCACTTGGTTAAATGGGACACGGTCAAGTTACCCAAACATTTGGGTGGACTGGGTATTATGGATCTTGTTATTTAGAACTCAGCACTTAGGGCTAAACTTGTATGGAATTGTATTTCCGATGCTAAAAGGATTGCCTTTCAAGTTCTTTATCATAAGTATCTTGAGGGTGGCTGTTCCGAGCTCTTGCTATCAAGTTCCAAGCTTCCCAAAGGTTCACATATTTGGAACTTGTTTTGTAATTCTAGATCCCTGATCGCAAACTTGGTCTCATGGAAAATCAATAATGGACAACATGCCAAGTTTTGGGAGGATAGCTAGAACGGGTTACCTCCTATTAATCTAAAGCTTGAACTTAACAGAGTTATGAATGAGACAAAATTTTCATGGGGCTCTTTGGTTGCTGCCTATGGAGATCAACATCAGAATGGGTCACCTTCTTGGAATTGGAAAAATATTTCTAATTTTGTGCCCTACGTTCAAGAATCTACACTTTATAAGGAAGTCAGTCATGTCAGAAATCCTCATTTCCTTGGTAACGAGGACCAACTACTATGGCTAGAGGTTGACACAGGCTCCTTCACCGTGAAAGCGGGTTATGATCTTCTCTTCTCTTGGTCTAGCCAGGGCCTTCCTAGTTCTTTTGGTTGTTAGCACAATAGTATTTCCCCTAAAGTGGCCATCTTTGGGTGGTTGGTTTTGAAAAATAAAATTATGACACAAACGAGGAAAAGGTCTTGGGGATATGAGGGTCCCAAAAAGTGTGTGCTTTATGGAGCTAATGAGGAAGACCTGGACCACCTTTTTTTCTGTCCTTTTGCTTCTAGATGTTGGGATTGGCTTCTTTGTAAATTAAATATCGCTTGGGTTCCATGAAAAAATATCAGTGAAACCCTCCTCTCATGGCCGAAATTCAATTTCAAAAGCTCTTTTTGTTTTATTTGGTCCATTGCTCCATTCTTCCTCCTTTGGAATATTTGGTGGGAATGCAATCTTTGGCTCTTACGGGATCAAAAGGCCAAGCAACATGTTTTCCTCAACAAGTTGGAAGTGGCCATATTAGAAAAAATTTAGTATCAACAGTCTGTCAAACTCTAATTTCTCATCCAGAGATGTTGTAATCTCTAATTCTTGGCCTCTCATCAAGTTGCCTTTCCTAGGTTCTATCATTAAAAAAGGTATCCCTCAGGTTAAAAAACTAATTCAGCGCAAAAGGGCCAGGTGGATACCCCCACTGAAGGGTATGTGGAAACTTAACTTCGATGGTGCTTCTAGAGGAAATATGAGTAATTCAGGGGCAGGATATATTCTTAGAGATGATTTAGGATCTCTTATTAAGGCTAGATCATTTCTCCTTCGGGATGGTTCATGTTATGTTGCAAAAGAACAAGCACTTTTAGAAGGGCTGAAGATGGTTGTTTCTTTAGGTTTCTCTCAACTTTTTATTGAAGGTGACTCACAATTAATGATCCACGCCATATCTACAGGATCTTCCTCCTCGTGGAAAGTCAACCCTTTCTTACCACATATTTTATTTTGGCTGGGTAAGATTGGTACTTGGAAAATCATGCACAATTACTAAGAAACTAATTATCCCACTGATCTACTAGAGAAGTTTGCAATCGATCACCTTGCCGCCAGTGTCATTTCTTATACAATTGAGGATGTGGTCCTCTGTTTGATTTTTGTTTCCCTATTTTGGCTCTTTCGTTGTTTTTCTATCAGAGAAGCACAATGGCATTTCTTAGTTTCCCATTTGTTATTTTGTAAAGATCTGTGCTGGACATTTCCACAAATTTGATGATTGATCACTCTCTCCTTTCAAAGATCTTCCTTTTCTTCTCAGATCAAGAATCTGAGACCATTGAAACTATGTTGGGTGATTCTTACATGTTTTAGTCTCGACGTGCATGCTCCAATGTGGGCATGGTGGTTACTTTCATCTCCTTCTACTTGCTTTTGGAGGAGGATCTGAGCGTTGTTGAGTTCCTGTGTAAATTTTTCATTCGTGTCATTCATCGTGTGGGTCTAAGGGGGAATTAGCCGTCTTCTCCCTGTCGGATCCTCACCTTTGGATTGAAGAGGTCGACAAGCTTACAGTCAGCTCTAGGCATGGTATTCAGTGGATATGTGGTCATAATAGATCTCTCTTTCACCACACACAAAGTTTTGACACCCTCTTCACGTTGGGCCGGATCGATCATCGTCTCCTACCTGCGGTGGACATTAAGGTTGTTGGCTTCCCTATCAACTTTGCAATTGATCAATGGAATGAATTAAGGGATAGGGCACACGATGCGTACCACCTTCTTCTGAGGGAGGCCAACCACTATGTTGTAGGCTTTGGTTGAGGTGTTGGATCCCTCTGGCTGATGGTTTGGTTTTTTGCGCTGCATGGGTTTTTGGTTCTATGTTTGCGGTGAGGGAAGTCACCTTTTTTCCTCTCTCCTTCCTTCTTCCTTCTTTCTTCCTATTGTTTTATCTCCTCCTCTTCTTCTTCTCTCTTATTAGGTTTGGGTTTAACCCCTCGGTTCAAAGCTCTGGTCAAAAGCATTAAATTATCAAAAAAAAAAAAAAACATTAAAAATTTGTGAAATATCAAAGTTATCAAGTAACTCCACCTTATAGGCATTATTACTCATTTTCTTCACAATCCTACATGGCCCAGTCTTCTTATACTTCATTTTATTATGTTCCCTTTGGAAACTTCTCCTTTATAAAATGAACCATCACCATATCTCCTCTTCAAATTAATTTACTCTCCTACTTGCATTCGCATCCACTTTATATTTCACATCACAATTGTTCTTCTTCTCCCTCACTTCTTCTTGTAATTGTAGCATGTGTTATGTAAATTATTCTACATCATCATTCGTTTTATATTCACATGGAAACATAATCAGATCTACCACTTCTTTTTGGTTCCTACCATAGACAATATATAAATTATACCTCCCCATTGACTTGTTTACCAAGATATTATAAGAAAAATTGGCCTTTGGTAAAGCTAAATCCCATTTTTTGGATTTTCTCCAACTACTTTTGTTTTTCCATCAGTCTGGGGGTGATATGCACTACTGAATTGTAATTGTGTTTGTATTTTCCTCCACATTATCTTCAAAATATGACTCAATTTATTTTTTTCTGATCTTAAATGATCATTCTTAGAATTCCATGCAACAAAACCACTTCTAAAAAGATAAATTTGTAACTCTAGAAGCATCATTAGTTTTTCTACAAGCAATGAAATGTGCCATTTTAGAGAATCTATCTACCACAAAAAAATATTGAATTATTTGCTCATTTTTTTAGGAAGTCCTAACACAAAATCCATACTCAAATCAACCCATGGTTGATCCATAGGGATCTATAAAAAATACACCACTCCTTGAGTTCCATCAACACCGAGAAGGAGAATTGAAGAAAGTGAAGAAAAATGAGTAAAAGGAGGTTTTGTCATATTTTCAACAGAACCGCCACTCTGAGAAGAGTGGTGGTTGCATAACCACCCCCCAACCTGGGTAGTAGTCCTGAAACCATCAGTCTACATAGGGTGGCAGTCCTGACAATTTTGACAAAAAAAAATTAGGAACGAACAGTTCCAGAATTCGAAGAGATGGTTGTGTCTCTTCCTTTCCATGCCCTTTCACATCCTCTAGTACATTTGAGGATATGATAAGGCCTATAAATGCATGAAAGGATAAATATAATTCATCATTCAAAGATCCAAAGAGATAAAAGAGAAAAAGTATAAGTTTAATGAGAGAAAGTGAGCAAGATCTTCAGTGCTGGAGTGGAATTGTAGGAGCAAGGTGTAGAAACAAAGCAAGTAAGCATAGGAAGGGACATGTTTACATTTTTTTCTCCATTTTTTACTTCTTATAATTTTTAATTTTTTATAATTGACCAATAAAAGTGGGAAGGAAGAGTGCTTTTGCCTTCCCGACTAGTTTTCCTCCATTGTGGGTTTCCAAGATAAAAATTTTAGTGTTGGAGTTTGAATTATTTCCTATTCTCTACAATTTCCTTTCTATAGCACTAGATAATCAGTCACTAAGCTCTAATTTTCAAGAAAATCTTTCATTTTCCAAAGTTGAAAGTAGAAAAACATAATTGTGTGATTTTGTAGAGTTCCAAAGTAGAAGTTTAGGGATCAATGACCCTATAGGGATAGGTGATGGCATATATAGCCATGTATTATTTATATGGATCTTATCTATTTGGCACACTCAACATATCTATATGATCCTACTTATATCCTGCTTTACCTTCAGTTGATGATCCTTCTCTACTATAAGATCAGTTGTTTTACTTATGCATCTAGCATTTCTAGCCAAACCCCCATTATGCCACCATCTAATAATATTGTCTCTCATTGAACCAAAAGGGATGCAATTTTTTTCCCCTAAATAAATATTCATCCTAGATCAAATAATCACAATAAACACTACCCAGTGTAGGGTCCTTACATTTTCTCACAACACTACCAAAATCAGGACCACCTTCATATAATTCCTTAACTACCTAAAACCCTACAATTTCATTTTCCATTTTTATCAACAATGCCACACGTCTACTCAAGGAATCAGTAACTTGATTATGCTTACCCGATTTATGATTTAAGATAAAAGTATATTCTTGCAAAAATGAAACCCAAAAAAATAGGCTTTTCTAAAAAATCTACACTTCTTTAAGTTTTCACACAAACTCTCTTTTCATAACAATTCCAACACCCATTTTCAATCCAACAAGTTTTCTTCCTATTAGGAATTAATTAATTAGTGATCATGGTTGTTAGTTAGTTAAATTGGTAAAATGTAAAAAGTAATGGTATGGTTAATCACATTATAGTTAGTAGGTATATTATTGTTGTGAATAACAATAATATTGGTGTATATATGTCTGAGTGTTCATAGTAGATATTTGTGGATTGTTTAATTGGAGAAACCTCCCTATTTATAGGAGTACATCTACCTATAAATGTATTGTGTTTGAAGATAATATAAAAATATAAATTATTATTGTTGTGTTTATATTTCTTCAATTTGACCCAAAATAATATTTAGTATCAGAGAAATTTTCTTCCCTAGTTAATCCATGTTTGCAATGGAGAATTAGAGGGAAAGTAGGGGAATTCATTTAGTTATTCACCCATGTTTTTTATTAAAAGTCTTTTGATCTATGCCCTCTTGTTATAATTCAGTGAGTGTTATACTCCAAGTGTGAATCTGTAGCATCTCATTAGCGTTGTGTTAATCATTCTTCAAAGCATCTAATTGTTGTTTCCATCATAAGAAGAGAGATTTGTATTAGAAACGCGGTGCTTGTGTTGGGTTTGAAATTTTAGTTGGTGTCTAGATTTAACTTCTTTAATGGCATTCAGTTAATGAGAAGACATCATTTTCTCAAGTGTTCATTATATTTTAAGTGAAAATTTGTTTAAGAACTTGTGCAAACTAGTCTTTACAGATGTTCTCACCTGCATCATATCTTCTATTGTTTGAATTTTTTAATATATGGTGTTCTATATGTTATATGTTGTTGCATGGTTTAATTACCTATTTTAAGCCACAAACAAAGGTTTGTGGTGTGTGCAAGAAGTATGGGACATCATGCAAAGGTTCACATTTGAGCAGGTTAATTTGGGACTTAGCCATTTTTTCGACCCAAATCTAAAAATAGAATAACAAAGGAAGAGTAGCGTCTAAGAAAGATCTATATCTAGAAACCATCAGGATGACTTAGGATGCACATAAAGAGGCTAAAACTAGGAAAATCACATGCATATATTATGATAAGATCATGCATGAGTCAATCAAATAATAGGATTAAAGCAGGAGCTATAATTAGCTATTATTAGGATTACTGTAAAAGCATGCACGCTTTATAGCTATTTTTGGATGTATTGCATGTTGTCTATTTTAAGATCATGCCTATTATTAGGAGAGTGTATGGGCGGTGAAGGGAAATTCCCTACTCCTATTTATATATCATGAATCTATTGTAGGTAATATCGTGTGTATGTGTGGATGAAGGATGTGTATGTGTGGATGAAGGATACAGTCATTACTATGTTGTAGGATTTTCTACATAGATCTGTAAACTAATTTAATATTTATTCATGTATCCATCTTCCATGTGATGTAAAGAATTTTATTTATAATGGATAATTATGAATGGATTTTTGTGGTTGATGTGTTTGGGTATGGTAATTTACCAATTCATTTTATCTTGATTATTGTTTGAACTGATATATTTCTTATTATATGTGTTTCCAAAGTGATCTTATGTAATGGTTAGGTATAATTGATAGATTACTTATCTAAATAACATTATGGTTATGCATGTTATATTATTGACAAAAAAACACAAAAGAGGGACCTGGTAGTTACGCGTGCTTCAGGTGAGAATTCAATTCTGACTGAATGAGGTGCCAACGTGTAAAGCACTTGAGGGGAAATTAAAGACTACATTTTGGTTCTATTTCCAAGACCTCTTTTCAAACTATTGTTAGTGCAGAATCACAGCACCTCCAAATTGACTTCTTAGATTTTCACTCCATAAGTGGGTCATTTGGTGTGATTGTATAACATTGAGCTTTTCCCAAAGTGTGGGACTTTACAGAATTGGAAAAGCTCTTCAGATTAAGGTTGGTTCCTACTCTTCTATTTAGGTGTATACATGAAATTGTAGAGGATCTATCCTAAATCCTACTCTAATTTTCCAAGGAGATAGAGTTAAAGAAGGGATGCAAAACAAATAAAACTTATGCTACAAGGTGATACACCAAAGGAGTCATGAATTTTTTTTAATGGTAGACACAAACCAGAAGAATGCAAAATAAAAACATGCAAAAATAACCAAAGTTGTAATGAAGGATCAGAAGACAACAATTAACATAAAAAGGGATGAAGATCACCCATAGAACATGTATTATTGATCTCATGGCTTGATATAATGCATTACAATAGTAATAAGGAAAATTTGTGTTTACAGTCTATATGGGAGGTCTGAAACTCCATGAATTCACTTGCCAAGGGGAAGAGGGGAGCCTGTAAAAATCAAAAATGTCTAATGCTTTACAACGAGTTTTGACCCAACTTTTATAGATTCAACACAGAAGGAAGAAAGAGAGAGAAGTGGGAAAAAACAAGTCAAAGCTCAACCAATGCTATTAATTCCTCCTAGAAAATCTACCCCCAAATCTATCTTGACTGCATCAATTTTATTATTCGGTGCCTCAAAGGAGGAAGAAATAGCGGAGCAGATCAAATCTGATCTAGTTGTTGGGGCAAAAATAGATCCTACATTAATGGCCCCAACAACATTTCTCCATTTTTCTCCCACCTGACCTCCCTAAAATTAAAGTCTCAGATCTCCATGGTGTAGACGAGGCCGATATATTTCCAACGATATCATATTTTCAATATTTCAATCCTTAAGTTGAAAGATATGCCCCTTAAAAGTTTGTATCGGGTACGTACAAAAAGTGGGAAAACCAGTTTAAAAAATGGCCCCCATTTTTAATATGGGACACGTGGAGGGTTTGTGCTTGTTCAAGGGTGGCCTCTATATTTTTCTCTTGGAATGGCCTAGGGCTAAAACATGGCTTCCTCCACTGGCCTACTCAAATTCTATGTTTTTGGCTAAGTCATTTACTTGACGGGGTCATATTTCTTGACCGGGTACATGCGGCGGTATGTCACTCGTCTAGAAACCCTCTCTTTATTTGACCCTTGAATTCACATCATGTTGAAGCTTGACACTCTCCACTACCTTCCATAATACATTGACTATTCAACCTGACTCTTTCCCCTTTTTTGAGACTGGACGCGTGGAGGCTCCATGCTCACTTGAAAGCCCAATCAATATTTTCCTTTGAAAGAGCATCAGGTTAACACTTGGAAGCCCCCGCAAGTCTTTAGACTTTTTAAGGACCTCTCCCTTACCTTTTCATACCTTGGGCTACATGGCAAATTGGCACTTATTTGAGCCTCCACTTTTAGATCTACCCTTAGAGATGTGCCACTTAGACACGTGGCAGCCTCCGCCAGCACTTCTATACTTAGAATTTTTTGAGGCCTGCCTTGTCCACCTTTTTACTTCTATTGAATTTTTCCCTGCTAGGCCTGGGGAACTTGGCAACTTGGTGCTATTTTGTGTCTGCTTCTTAGTATCTAATCCTTGGAGATGTGTCACTTTGACACTTGGCAACATCTACTCTCTTCTCCATACTTAGCTAATTTTGGGCCTGTTCTGAGTCGTTTGAGAGCCCGATGACTTCAAACCTTCACTGTCTCTTTTCCTTGGGCCTTTTGGCTTCTTTGATACAACTCGACCTCCTTCCTTGACCCTACTAATCCAATTTAGAGTCTACTCGAGCATGTTTTCTAGATTTGAAGCATGGATTCACTTGACAGATTCATTTCTTTAATTCCTTCCTATGTGGGATCATTTTATCTTTTGCAGGCCCTACCACCTCATTGTAGATTATTTCTATGACCTGTTTACAAGATTTAACATTTTTTCTCTAGTTCTTTCTTTTCAAGGTCATGGATGATCCAATACTTTGATCGGGGGGTGAAATATGGATAACAACTATCTTTCAGGATGTTGCATTTAGATGGTGTATCGATTATCTTTGGATAGTATTGAAACTTGGGTAAAAGAAAAACAAGATAAGTTTAAACAAAGGTATAACATTGGACCTTATTTTAATGCATTGAAGTGGGTGGAAGATAATTTTTATCATGAAATATATAAGACTTTCTTCATCTTATTTCTAGTATAATTGTACCAATGCTTGATAGCATACGCATCGAACAAAGATTAGGTTAATAGGCCAAGGGTTTGGATAAAATAATATTAGTAGACTCTCTTTGATGTAGATGAGGAGTGGACTAGAGTGATAGATCACTAGAGGTATGGTGTGTTATACAACTATATATTGGAATGGGCTATTTCTACGTATTCATGTCTAGAGGAAGCTAAGTTTAAGTTCTTGCACTAGCTAAGAGGATCCTATTTGTGTGTTATACCCTTAGTAATCAATATCTTGGTGGTAGAACTCAATTTGGAGAGATTACTCATGGCTAGATAAATCCCCACCACATGTGAGGGTAGGAGAAAGTGTGGAGGAGGATGGATTCCCTGGAAGAAGATATATAGAGAGAGGAAAGATGTCTCAAATTTAATGAAGCGTGCGAAAGGGAAATTGAGGTAGTGTTATAGTCGAGTATAATGATGGCTCATGAAGGTTTTGAATCTCTCATAGAAGAAGAGGAACCATAGCATCAAGTACTCCTAGCTTTGGGAAAATGTAGTAGAGAGTTCCCATCATATTTGAATGAGAGTGTGTCAGATGAGAGGATAAGAACCAGCGAGTGCACATATAACTCAACCTGGAAATCTATCCCTTATGTTTGGTGTTTTAGATCTAAAGATACTTGAAGAACATATTAGTCAAGGTAAATAGACAGATAAAAGTAGATATAATTTTGTGTTGAATCAAGAACTACATCAGATAAGTAACGCACCCATGGCAATAGAGCATGTGCTATTGTTTGGGAGTACTCTTGTAGGATTATTTTCAGGTGCTTCAATAGGATAGAGTATTCAAACAATTATAATTACTTCTATAGGTTTTGTGACAGCATAGATAGTGGGTTTCCATTTTAGTACTACAAATGGGACACAAGTAAGTTCATCATTTGGGCCACATCCCATAGCAGGAGGCATGGGATGATCATGTCAGTAACCCCCTGGAGGAACACTAGTGGAGGTTCTAGTCCTAGATTTGGTGGATAGGGCCCATGACCACCACCACATTAGCCTCAGTAAAAACAACCTCAACAACTTCAAACACCTCAAACTATTTTTATATGTCTCTCCACTTACCAGAGTGCAAAGGTGTGGAAGATGCAGTAGAGCACATTTACAAGTGTGAATTACTATGGCACACTAAGGGAATTACATATCCAGAGAAGAAGGAAATTTTATTTTTTACTACACTTCAAGGGTGTGTACATACTTGGTACAGAAATTATAACCCCCACAAGACTACAGTAGATTATGATTCTCTACATACAACATTCTTGGTTAAGTTTCACATTCCATAATTTGAGTAGCAAAGTATCAGTGTGCTCAAGGATATCAAGTGGGGTTTATCAGAGAGGGTAAGAGAGTATGACGTACACTTTAAGATGTTTATTTCCAAATTATCTTATAATATCCATCCCTGTCAGTATGTACCATGGTTTGTTGGAGGATTTTTGACTTCCTTCTAAAGGTATTTGTCTCATAAGACATATGTGGATCCACGTGAGGCGTTGGAAGCAATGTAGTGCATTAAAGCAATTGGGATTACTGATACTGGAGTGAGCCCATTTTTAGAGGCATAAATAGAATCTATGTCCAAGTAGTTGGAGAATCCCTTTTCCAACTCCACACATGAGAAAAAAAGTGCATTATGGTAAATAGATTGCAATGTGGAGGGACACAGTAAATATAGTTGTTTGAACCATAATATACCTACATTATTACAATCTTGTGAGATTTTCCATAAGAATTATGATGTACAGAATTTCCCACTCTTGTAGTGCATGATTCAGAACAATATGTCCATGTATTATAAATTTTTCTATGCCCATACTCACAATACAGTTTATTCTAGACTAGTTGACCATATCCAAGAATCCACTAAAACAAGAGTGTTCCAAACTAGTGTGGCAAGTGGTTCAAAGGAGTAAGAAAGAAAAAAATAATATTGAGGTCAATAATGGGGACAATATTAATGGATGCTTCTAATGAGGATATCAACTCCTAGCTTATGGTGGAGATAGAGGAATATTTACATGATAAACTTGTTACACTTGAGGGTCCTCTGATCATTACCAGCATGAGTGCCCACATAATACAGTATGCACATTGAGTGGGAAGTAACATAAGTTAGAGGATTATCTAGATCTGTATGAGCACATATGTAAGACTAAGAAGAAGGAAAAGGGCATGGGTATTATCAAGGTACAACTTGTGAATGTTGATGAATGGATGTCTAAGAATATTTCTAATTTAGAGTTGCATCCCGTGTTGGTGACTACGCATGCAGAGGCAGTACACATGCGTGATCCCTTAAAGGCTAAGCCTCTCATCTATAAATAATATATTATATATGATAAGTATCCAAATGCTATGCATTAGAATAAGGTCAATTAGGATACTATGGGAGTGATTAGAGAGCTACAAGGTAACATACAATACTTAAAATAATAGGCACAAATGAGAGAGCGCGTGAAGAATTTTTAGATCTTACAGAAGGATGTGGATGACTTAAAGGAGGTTTACAAGATGTTGTGACAAAATAATATCATCCCATTATTAGGATAATGGCTGCAAAAAAAGGTACCACATGCTAGAGTTAAGCACGAATGACAGATACTACATGTAAACTTGCTACCGCAGGATCATGAATTTGACAAGGAGATCAAAATTGATGTAGTGATTGATGGATGGTTGGTACGTAATATTCTAATAGACATAGGTGTTGAGGTGAAATTTCTAACTCTATATTCATGGAACCAGATGGTGAGACCAACATTGCAGTCATCTTCTAATTTTGTTTATATTGCAAAAAAAACTAGGGCCATGCCTATTGGGGTACTGAAGGATGCATCCATTACTATTCATGGAGCCAAGTTCACTAGATACTTTGAGGTATTGTAGCTTGCTGAAGTAGAAAAATTTCCAGCATTTCTTGGGTGGCCCTGGTGTTATGTAGACAATGTGGATATGTGCTTTAACAAGAGTTACATCAATTTTGTGAACAAATATGAGCGTGTGATCATACCTCTAAAATATGTGAAGGCAGATCCATATATTGATCCCTTAAGTGAAGAAGAGATTAATAGAATCTATGAACAAAAAGTGCATGATCCAAAACATGTGGAACCATCAAAGGTGTACCTCAGTGGGAGGACTCATATTCTATAAGTGACTCCACTAGTGTTGCTTGTGATAACTAGGCTCATGGCACGTATGATATGGTTTGGCAAGAAGTTAATGGATGAGTCATCATGATGATCAGGCAGTGCATGGTGAGGTAGTTAGGCTCAACTTAGGTACCATGGTATAGTAGTGAAGGGAAGCTCGATACATTCTTACATGCAATGGAAACTCAATGTAAGATTGATGGGGATATAAGAAACATGTTGGTCTATACATTGCATGGGACAATAGCACTCTAGTGGGAAACACATAGAGATAACATTTTGGACTGGCGAGAAGTGAGAATAATTTTTTATACAAAGTTTCACTTAAAAAAATGTACCTATGCACATATGTGAATTTCATGGGAAGAATCTTGCTTTATTACACATCCATAATTGTGAGATATTGTGGGCACAAGGCCAAGTGGCCTTACCACCATCTATATGTGTACATAAGTTCTACTCCACATTGTGCACACACGTGTGTGCATGGTACATCCATGTTGAGCTAAAAAGGGAGACTACAAACTATCATTAGATGATTGCAGGTATTTTTAAAACCTTTGATTATTTTTCTAATAAGCCACTTGTACATGAGGCTTTACAGATTAGGAAGTGCATTACTTTTGGGGATATCACGAAAGAAGAAGATCTTATGTTGGAATTACTAGGGGAACCTAACATTGAGGTATGTAAAGACATATTATAGATATAGGAAGTACAGCGGGGATGTGCCTAGAAGGAAAAATAAAAAGGAAAGCTAGTGTACATGATTAATGATGAAGAAGAGGAAAACCTAGATGTTAGCCACACTTAAGGTGCGTAAGAAGTAATGGACATGGCAGATGAAAAGGCTCGTGCATACCATTCCCCTATGAAAACTAAGAAGGTTAACATTGGAAAAAAGGATGTTCCTAAAGAAGTAATCATTGGTTATTACTGGTCAGAGGAAGAAGTGGAAAAGATCATTGAACTCTTCTATGACTTTCAAAATATCATCCCAAGAGGTTACAATAAACTAGAGGGTGTGCATCCTTCTTTGGGTGAGATGAAGATCAATTTGAAAGAATGTGTGCAACCTATCAGAAATATACCTTATAGGATGAACCCACTCTTACACTTCAAGGTAAAAGAATAAATTAATAAGATGTTCAATTCTAGAATCATTGAGCCTATCGAAGAGTCTGAGTGGGTTATCCCTATGGTTATAAGCATCAAGAAGGATGGGAGGATTAGGATTTGTTTAGATTATAGGGAACTCAATGTTGCACTTTGTAATTTTTGATAGTACTTGTTGACTACCTCATTTATCTTTTATACATATCATATGGCATTAAAAAATTTGGTCAATAGGCCTATTTTGCAAGGGTGCATCTGCAGGTGGATACTTCTTTTTTAGAAGTTTGATTTCACATTTTTTGTCAAACTAGGAAAGAGAAATTCAAGGCTTGATCATCTGTCAAGAATCAATTCTAGAGGGGATGCATAGAGAATTGAAAACACTATACCGAATGAATAGCTATTTAGGTTGAATCATGCGGCCACATATTTAGAAGACATAGCATTGTTCTTGCACATTGGGTTGACACCTGAAGGGATGAAAACATTTGAGAAAAAATAGCTTGTTATATGTGCATCATCACATCAATTTATTGGTGGATATTTATACAAGATGGGTAGAGATGAGGTCTTGCACTGGTGTTTGCTTGAACATGAGCATGAATCCATCATGGAGGAGGATCATGGAGTTATTGTAGGAGGAATATATATATAATTGATGTGACTGCGGACAAGATTCTTATCACTAGAATTTAGTGGGAAACTTTTTCCAAGGATGTTAAGGCTTTCATGAAAGCATGTGATCATTTTCAATGCCTTATAAATCCTATACATAGAGATGAGATGCCACTCAGACCTATTACAAATGTGGAACCTTATGAGAACTATGTTATTAACTGTGTAGGACCTATTGCACCACCCGAGTGCTGGACTAGAGTGTACTATATAATCACTTATACTAACTATTTGACAAGGTGGGAAGAGGTTGCACCTACAAAGGATTGCGCTACAACCACAGTAATAAGGTTCCTTTGGGAAAACATAATTATCAAGTATGGTTGTCCATTAATATTAACAAGTGATATAAGAACTCATTTCTTAGATGAGACAATCATAATTTTATTACCATATTTTATGGTGGCACACCATAAGACCATCCTTTATCACCCTCAAGTTAATGGTACTACAGAACTTTTCAACAATATTTTGGGCCAAATCCTGACAAATATTTGTGATTTTGGAAGAAAGGATTGGGATGATAAAGTATCTTCTGTACTTTGGGCTTACAAGACCACCTATAAAAGATTGAATAAAGAAAAATTATTTTAGTTGGTTTTCGATACAAAGCTAGTACTACCAGTGGAATTCATGTTACCATCCCTCTATATTGTGTGTGTAGGAGGGTTAGATATGAACAATTTTTTCAAGAGTGCAGTGAAAAACTTAAGAAATTACATGAGCATCATGTTATTTCACATTGGAGCCAGAAGACTAAGAAGGAAATATAGAAGGCCTGACATCATAAGCATATTAAGAATAAGACATTTACAGTTGGAAATATGGTCCTTGTTTATGACTCAAATTTTGTGTGCCATCTAGGGAAGTTGAAGGTGCATTGGTTAGGACCTTTTTTAGTAACCAGGATACTTGAATCAGGTGCATGTCAATTATAGGCACTAGATGGAACCATGTTGTCTGGTTACTTCAATGGGAGTAGGTTAAAGCCCTACTACAAATAAGCTTCTTGGTGTTTGTAATAAGGAATTATTTCCACTTAGATTAGGTTTCCCTTTCATGTTTTTCTTTCTAGTTATTGTTGCATCATTCCTTTTTTTTTGTAATAATCACGCTTGCATGTAGGAAGTTGTTTACTACATATTGAGTTCATGCACAGAGTACTATGCATATTTTTAGTGTGGGGTGGATGCAATTATATAAAATTAGGTATCTATTAGAGAGGAAAAGGTGATTGTTATAAGGTACTCTAGAGAAGATATGGTGATATACATGACATGATTAAAAATTTAGGTATTTAGGGAATAAGAATCATTAAGGTGTGAAGGTAGAGGAAGATGTTGCAAGTACCTAAAAATAAGGTGAAAAATAGGAGTTATTCATATGGGAAACCATGCAATACAAGGCAACGTAATATAATGTGAGGGAGGAGGCATTAGGATATACTATTTTGAATGTGGCATAAAGGAAGAATGCTTATGGTGCAAAGATGAGCACGCATGGATGTCTGTAATCTTGGGAAGTATTAAGCGTACTAGAAGGTTATGGTTGTTGTGTGCAAAGAAAAAGCATGTAGAAAAGTAAAATGTGCCTTAGATAGAAAAAGGATATTTTAAGTGGAACATGTAATTTAACACTTTAAAGCGAGAAAAAAATGATTTAAAAGACAAAAAAAAAATAGAAGAATTTTTTTGAAGTATGAGAAAAAGCTATTAAAAGGGGGTAGAATGACTCATTTATTACCTTGCATTGAAAGAGAAGAGAAATTGAGTGACCTAATGCGATAGAGAAAGCTAAGTAATGATCAAACCAACACTACATGCATAGTTTTTTTATGTAAAGATCCTTCATGGAAAAGAGGAAATTTGAGCAGGTTGAGTGTAAAATTTTGGCATGGGTAGATATGGTTTGCGAGGATTGAAATTTAAGTGGTTAAGGTTCCCAGGGTTTAAAGAAGGATTATATAACATGGTGAAATTGAGAAGAATAGATTTGAACAAAGTAAATTCTTCATCACCGAAGGGTAGAGGAAAGGGTCGAATGAAGAGGGTTGAGGTTGAAGACCCTTTGAAGGATATTTACTCAGAGATGAAGTACCCCTAGGAGTGATTAACTCACAGACATTGAAGTCCCATCTCTGGAAATGCAAAATAAGTGAGTTTAATCACATGGATTTAGGAAATTAGGCAAATCTAAAGACAAACATGCTACGAGAGCTTCCAGATAAAAATGAGGAAGGGAAGGTATTGGTCGATGACTCGATGAGAAAACTTCTAAGAAATTAGGGGTCCTCCAACTATTTTAGCTACCTTTCTTTTCTAAACCTGCACATATTTTCCAATGGCTCATGTCCAAGGTACATGAATACTATTTTTACTTATAAGGATCACAACCCATATCATTGGGTAGGTCACAGGGTTGCATGAGATAAGAGAATATCTATATTTTCATCTACGTGATGACACAAAGATCAATTAATTGGCCATTAACTTACAATACGAGAAAGGAGGAAGGGCCATGAGTATAGAGAATATTACAGACCCTATGACTAGGGTTGCATCTAGGCTCATAATTTGTAAACTAGGTGCCTTAGAGAGATGGGGTGATATAAACAAGAAGTTTATTTACATTATACATAAGATGGCCCATAAGACACAATACAACATAAGGCAACATATTACCAATGAGATCATTGAAGAGGCCAGGGAACAGAATGAAGAAGGGGTGAAGATCACATGGGGATCCATCCTCATATTAATTATCTTCTAAGAGATTGGTGTCGTAGATGGTCTAGATATGGATGTGTGAGTTCATCCACCATCAAACAAATCCCCTGTATTATCGTTTGTAGGTTATACTTGTGTTAGTGCAATCAATAATGTGTACAATGCTAGAGTGGACAAGTGGTACATGAGGATGTGCACAGATTTTGAAAATGAATGGCACATTCCAGGTGAGATTTCTGAGGAGGTCAGAGAATATGTGAAGCTTTTGGTAATGAAACACAACATCCTTTCATGTTTCAAGATGGAAAATGGATAAATGGGGCCATGGTGAGATTTTTCATTTAAATTTATTGTAAGGTATTTCAAGTGCATGGTTAATCAAATAAAATATGCACATAAATTGGTGTTTGATTCTAACAAGGTGAATTCATATTGGCACACATTTTAATCCACCTATAGGTATGACTCTAGGCCCATGTACTTGGAGACTTCAGATTCGTACACGCTAGGCTTGAACCCCCAATTGAATTTTAGAATTAAGGGGATAATATGCATATTCTTCATAATTTTATGACTGAAGGTGTAGGATGATGTGGAGATAGAATTTTTGGATACTTACCTCCCGCATCACAAAATAACCATTTTTCCACTGCTAAAGTGGATGCACAAGGAATATCCTTATGAGGAAGAAGAGGAATAAGGAGGACTTAATAACACATAGGAAGGAGATGTATTACAAAAGGAGAAAACATGATGGTGGCATGGGACCTACCTAGCAAGTGAATGAGATTTTAGATAACGCAAAGAGCAAGTGTGGAGGCACAAAAGTAGTCTCTAGTGATGAGGAAAGGGAATAAAATATGTTAGAATAGTTGGAGAATGAGTGGGCCATAAATCAAGTAGAAAAGGGGGTGTAAAAACATGAAGATAATATCCTGGAGAAGGAAGAGTTTAATAGTATTTTGCGTAAGAAGAAGTCACTAGTGCATGAGGAGGCACATGGGGAGGAGAAAGAGGATGAGGATGCCTATGTTATTAAGGAACATAATGACATGACTGGAGGAGCTAGCACAGGCCCCTTCACTCCAAGGAAAAATAGGATGAAGGCTAAGGTAGTATGAAGAAAAAGGGATCCCCAATCACCGCACATGGACTTTGTTCATGATCTGACAAAGGTGTTAAGGGTGAGATTCTAGAGCACAGTCACAATAGAGAACTTATTTGGTTGATTTTTTTTGGATGTGTATGGAGGGATCTCACACATGAAGAAAGTGTTGTCTTGTAACATTACACACATTTTTAAGATCTAGAGTTTGAAATAAATGACAAGTCTCTTACCACTCTGGAGCTGAAGAAAGAGCTTGGTAATAAGTATAAACATGTGGATCCGATGCTCCTCACTAATGATCAGGCATGCAACTCCTCAAATAAGTTGGTTGCTAATATAACAAGGAGGAATTTAGATTAGAGTGTGATTATGGAGGATAAGAAGAATAAATAAATATAATAGAGAGCATGAAGGATGAGCTGAAGGGATAACATAAGCAAACCAAAGAAACATATGATAGCTCGTGCTCATTGGTAAAGAAAATTTTAGGCACATACCTACCTTAGTGACCCAGGAACCAAGTGATTATAATGATGAAATGTATTATCTTGAAGATCTGGTAAGAATGTGATTGGTAAACATCAAGAGTGGTGAGGGGACATTAGCTAAGGATTTGGCTGAGGAAAAGAGAAATAAAAGGGTAGTTGAGGATGCAAGAATAAATGAACTTGAAGGTCTATTCATGCAGCTTAAGGAGGATGGTAGTAAATATGACTTGGATTTTGATATATGCTAAAAGTGTGACCCTATCCTCAATGTGATGGTAATTAATGAAGAATAATAACTTTGGGCCATACATGTGAATACACCAACCAAAAAAATTGAGCCTACTAAAGTGATAGCAGAGTTATTGAAATAGAAAGAGCTCATCAAGAAAAAGAAGAAAACCCTCAAGTTTCGAATTAAGAAACTTCAAAGCTTGGTGATGGAGCACATGGACATGATAGAGGGGGTGATTACAGAATTAAGTGTGTTCATCTAGGATCTAAAGGAAATTTTTGATGAAATGATGACTGACCGGATACAAGAAATTGTAGAAACGGTGCTCGAAGATGGCCATAGAGGAGTTATGTGAATGGAAGAAGTTATCAAGGGTGCTAGATGCTAAATTTCTAGAGCTATTCCAACATCTTGAAATATAAATAAGTATGTGTGGAGGCTGAACTTATTATTTTTGGGACCATGGTATTTGATCGTTATTCTTTATTTTTTCATGATTCTTTCATTTATATATTCTTTGGAGGAACAAGTTGGGAAAACCACTTCCAAGGACAAAAATACAATTAGTGTGGGGTACTTTCCAAGAGTGAATTACCTAATATAAGCCACATACAAAGGTTTGGGATTCTCCCAAGAAGTACTGGGACATCATGCGAAGGTCCACGCCTAAGCAAGTTAATTTGGGACTTAGCCATTTTTTCAACCCAAGGCTAAAAATAGAAGAACAAAGGAAGAGTATCGTATAAGCAAGATCTATATCTAGACACCATCAGGATGGCTTGGGATACATGTAAAGAGGATAAAAATGATAAATTCACATGCATAGCTTATGATAAGATTATGCACAAGTCAACAGGTCAATCTAATACAGGATAATATATTATTAGGACTACTGTAAAATCATGCACGCTTTATGGCTATTTTTGATGTACCACATGTTGTCTATTTTGGATGTACTACATGTTGTCTATTTTGATAGCATGCATATTATTAGGAGAGTGCATAGGAATTGAAGGGAAACTCCCAGTCCTATTTATATTTCATGAATCTATTGTAGGGAATATCGTGTGTATGTGCGGATGAAGGATACATTTGCTACTAAATTGTAGGATTTTGTACATAGATCTGTAAACCAATGTAATCATTATTCATATATTCAACTTCCTTGTGATGTAATGAATTCTATTCATAATGGATAATTATGGATGGATCTTGGTGGTCTATATGTCTACGTATGGTAATTCAATAGTTTATTTGATCTTTATTATTGTTTGAACTAATATATTTCTTATTATATGTTTTTCCAAAGTGATCTCATGCAATAGTTAGGTATAATTGATAGATTACTTGGTTAAATAACATTATTCTTATTCATGTTAACTTCTTGATAAGAAAACATAAAAGAGGGACCTGGTAGTTGTGTACACTTTGGGTGAGCATTAAATTTTGACTAAATGAGGTGTTAGCGCACATATCACTTAAGGGGAAATTGAAGACTACATATGTGCATATAAATACACATATTTGAATTGACATATATTTTTGTCTAACTTTCTAAATATTCACACATGGATTTCTTAACTATAAAAAACTATATAGGGTCAGTCTTCATTGATAAGCATAGACATCACCCTATTGGTTCTTTATAAAAATAATCAATGTAATGCATGAAGTGGTGAAATTAGAACTTACCCAAGTGTACTTTTCTTCTGGTTCAACACTTGGCATTTGAAGTTGTCCCACCATCACAGGACTATTGAAATTAGTTCCAAACTAGGCTCGTGGTTTCAACAAACATGTGTATTTTATTTGACTGTATAAGTGATATTTAGGCTTGTAGGTTTAGCTTTTATTATAAGTGTCATTTTTTTGTTAATGACATATAAGGAGGGGTCATTTTAAGTGTCCAAGTAGAAGCATCTAGTTGAGTCTTTTAGGAAGATTCATATTATTTTTTTAGTATAGTCATTTTTCAAGTGTTGAAGTTATTATATGTTTCTTTGTTATTTATAAATGTAACTTTTCATAAGGCATAAAGTGGTGTTGAATAATTAAATATTAATTCTTTAGGTTTTTGGTATAATATGTTATGTAAAAAGTAATTAAATATTACTTTTTATTTGTTTATATTTTAATTCATTAAATAATATTTTCTATTGTTCAAATAATCAATTAGTTTTGTTGAGTCCATAGTCGATAATAAAATAGGGTGGGACTTTTCAAAATTATATTTTCATTCTTATTTTTTTGTCAAACATTATTTTAAAATTTTGAAAATTGCCTTACAGAAGCATTTTTGGTGTAACCTGACATCCTAAAATAATTTTTTCACATTATGTGGAGGTGAAAATAGAAACAATGTGAAAACTAATGACCATCATGATCACATTCTGTTGAGTTAGTAGTGTCACATCAAAATAAAAATGCATCAGAGGTTGGATCTCGATCAATGACTTACCATTATTCATCAATGATGGGGCTGCATGAAGGTCTAGTGGCATCTTTTTCAGAGTGTGTTTGCTTTTAGTTTTTTAGTGTAATTCAGATTTAAGTGTTCCCATTATTCCCATGTGATTTTAATAAGTGAAAAATTCACATTATAGGGGGAACGTGACACCAATATTCCATTTCTAATTTTTAATGTGTGAGCACAATTCCTGTGTAATCCCTTGATAGAAGAATATGATGAGAGCTTATGATAATAATGTGACATCATGATATTATGGTTGTTGGTTATCCATTTTTAAAACCATCCCAAAGGTTTTTTGGTTATTCTGAAAATATAACCATCTTTTTTGGTTGTTGGTTTACCACTTGAAAAACCATCCTGGAGGTTGTTGGATATCCTAAAAACAAAACCATCTATATCATGGGAAAGCATCAAAGAAACACGTTGCAGTACAAGGCAGGTTTTTTCCATGTTTAAATTAAGAGGTGAATGTTAGGAATTAACTAATTAGGTTTCACGATTATTGGTTAGTTACATTGGTAAAATGTAAAAATTAATGTTAGGATGATAAAATGAATAAGTATTGGATAAGCACGAAGTTTTAAGAGAACGCAACAGTTACGCACATAAGCATGAATGAACATGTGCGAAGGTCATCAAGACAAGATCGAAATAGAATGAGCATGGACCAGAGTTATTCTATAATAGGATAGGTACATGTAGGACTAATTATAGGCATGGAGCATGTATGAAAAAGAGTAGAGTTATTTATAAGATGGGATAGAAATAAATAAGATCTATTTATAGAGCTTCCAAAAGAAATTTGACCGCATGTGGAGACCTGTGGATTTATATCTAATCATAGGAAAGTGCTAGTTGTAAAAGCATGTAATCTATGTATATGATTAGTCTATTATTCAATTGTATCTTGATCTAGTGGTGAAGGATAAGTTCTCACCCTTTATATACTTGTAAATATCCATGTAATTGATAGTCTCGAATAGTATTTAATCAATAGTCCTAGTCTAGTCATGTTTTATGTCTGAGTTTGTATGAAGCTCTTGGAGTGTATTTGAGAAGATGATGTATTGTCATGTCATGTCATGAAGCTATGCTACTAGTTAATTTATTCTATATAAGCATCATGATTACAAATGAATATAAAAATCCTTTTTGGTCGTACACCATTGTCTCTTGCATATAATATGATTTTGTGAACACATATCTATTCACTATATTGTATGTTTCTATGTTTTCATAACCATAGGTGTAGGAGCTACACTTTGATAGCTAACATGGGAAGGGACTCGGTAGGTTTGCATAAAATTTGGGTGAGCATTCAAGATTCCATCTAGGTGAATTTATAGTTCACATAACTATGTTCTACTAAACCTAGACTACGACACAACATTTTGGTTTCATTTTTAGTCCTTCTTTAATTTATATTCTCAAGATATGATACATACATAGAGTTTAGATTATCCTTGGATAATATTGATCATTGGATACATGATGAATAATATGAGTTTAAATTAATATACTATACTAGTGATTATTTTAATCCACATAAATAGGTCAAGGACAACCTTTATGATGTTATTTATGAGATGTTCTTCAGCTTCTTTCTAAGGGAGTTACATGACTGGTTAGCAGTGCATGTATGAAGAGAACCCTGAGTAAAGAAAAGGGCCACATGACTATGTCCCTCTGATATTGGGAAAGTACAAAAGGACCCTCTCGGCATCCATTGAAATTAAGTCTAGTGAATATTTGGGAATCATTTGAGTGCATATGGACCACCTTAGACTCTTATCCCTTGCGCATGGTGCTAATTATTTGGAAGTTCACATAGAATATTATCATATCAAAGGTGATGAACATGAAGGAAATATATCATCACCACATTGGGAAGGTGATACATGAATAATTTTGTTAGTAACTGTTAAGGAGACTTATAGCATAAAAGTAATGTAAATGGATTTAGAAATTGCTGGAAAGAGGGCTTTGATAGTCAAAAGCCAAAAAAAATTCAAGATCAATACAGTAGGAACAACACTAGGGCATAGTTTTGGTGCACAAAATAGATCTATTATAGACATGCAGACTAGCTTTAGCACCATCATGAAGAATAGTTGAACCACAAGCGTGCAGATAGGAATTCTAAAAATATGGGGCTCATGAGGCTCTAATCCTCCCTTAAGTGAAGGAAATCCTAGTAGAGGTTCAAGGTCAGGACCAGGTCCTAATCTAGGACAAGGTAATATCCCTCCATAACAGCCTCATATTTATTACAAGATGTCACTCCACTTTCTTGAATATAGAGGAGTTGAGGATGTAGGTGAACATATACACAAATGTGAACTTTCTGGAGATTCAGGTGGATCACCACTTCATATATAAATTTCAATCAATTTGTGACTATATTATAGGGTTGATCACATAGTTGGTACCAAAATTATGATCCGCACTAGACAACAGTGGATTACGAAACTTTACATGTCTCCTTCTTGGCAGAGTTCCATATCCCCGAGTTTTAACAATAGAGTATCAATGTGCTAAAGGACATTAAGCAAGGACTTTCTAAAAGTGTCTAAGAATATGATGTGTGGTTCAAAACTTTATTATCAAATATTTCATATGATAGCCACTAAATTTAGCACACACAAGGGTTTGTAGGTGGAATATTGACACCCTTTAGGAGGGTGCTATTGTATAAGACATTTATTAACCATGAGAATATGTAGAGGCATCTATGCGCATTGAAGTATTTAGTAGTGTAGGCACTAGAGTGAGCCCATTTTTGGAAGCAAAAATCACAGTTATGACCACACAGTTAGATATTCTATCTATTAGCTCAGTACATGACACTTGAAGTGGAATATAGTGTATATACTATGAAGTAGAGGGGCATACTAAAAATAGTTTCCTGCATAGGAATGTGTGCAATCTACTATCATCTTGTGAAATATGTAAAAAATACCATGATTTCTAGGAATTATCACTTCTTCAACATGTTAAATAGAAGAATGTATTAATCTATTGTAATATTTTCAATTCATACATGCATGATACTGCTCATTGTTGATTAATTGATCAAATTCTTGAATCCTATGACACATGGTTGTATGAAACTAGTACAGAAGGAAATTCACATGTGTAAAAAGATGAAAGTAATGGTTCCAATCAGAATGGGAATGGAGGCTCTAGATGAGACTATCGAGGTAGAGGTCATGGTGGTCATCAAGGTAGGTTCATCCTTGGTAATTGTTATTCATGTGGAAGATTGTCTAGATTTATATGAGCACATGTGCAAAAACAAAAATGATATGGGCATAGTAATGATATAAGTTGAGTGCATCAAAAAAATTAGTGGAAGCTTAAGGAGTTATTAGTAGCTAAGAAAGAACCATTTTTGGTCACCACACGTGTGAAGGATTCACGCGTGTGGGAACAGGTGAGAACTAAAGCACTCATACGATGGGAAGAGATTGCACAATTGAATAAGTATCATGATATAGGTCAGCAAAAGGAAGTTTTCAAGAAATTATGAGCCTGATTAAATATTTAGAGGGGAGATAAAGTTCTTAAAATAAAAATTACATGATAAAGATCACATGAAACATACAACATTACCTAATAAGGACGTTGATGAAATTGGGGAATCATGTTGGAATCTTAGATAAGATAACATCGTACTCTTGTTAGGTCAAGGCTTATATGAGAAGGTTCTATGCATGGAAAATAATAGGGATAGATAGATGTTACATGTGAATTTTACACAAGAACACCATGAATATGATAAGGAGATCACCTTGGATATAATTATTGATGTTTCGATGATGAGTAACATCATGATTAATATTGGTGCAGAGGTAAATGTGCTTAATCTGGATGCATGGAATATTATGGGTAGGACACCTCTATAGCCTTCTTCTAATGTTCTTTATATGGGTATGGGTTGAACGATTGTGTGAATCTCAGGATCTCTTTTGTATGGGATGGAACAAGATAAAAGGTTTCCATCCTTCACTATGAGAGATGAATATCAACCTAAAATAAGGTGTGTGACCAGTTTAGAAAAGACCATATTGGATTAATCCCAATTTTCTTATCAAGGTAAAAGATGAGATTGACAAGATGCTAGAACCTGGAATTATTGATCATGTAGAATAATCCAGATGGATTAGCCATATGTTCATAATTATGAATAAAGATGGATGTATCAAAATATGTGTGGACTATAGAGTGTTCAATGTTTCTTGTGCCATATATCCATTCCCTACACAATCTACTGAAGAAATTATTGAGGGTGTAGCAGGCCACAAAATATACTCATTGACAAATGTTTTCTTATGATACCATCAAGTTCGCATTGCACTTGAAGATCTAGAAAAGACTATTTTTCTATAGAATAGGGTTTCTTTTCTTATAAATTTGTGCCTTTTAGACTTAAGAATGCACTAGCAGTGTTTTTCGTTCATTATTGTAAAATGTTTTGAGGAGTTAATCCATCACTTTATTCAAGTGTATGTATATGATTGAACCATGTATGGCTTAGTTAAGGATAATTACGATTGCTTGAGGCTAATGTTTGAGAGATGTAGAAAACTAAGTATATCCTTCAATATTAAGAAGTGCATCTTTTTCATACCATTTGGAAAAAATTTAGGGCATATGATCTGCAATAAGGGTATTCTTGTTGATCCAGCTAAAATAGCGGTTATATTAGGATTAGAGTATCCCACTAATAAAATTGAGGTGAACAATTTCCTTGGACATATAATTTATTATAAGAAATTCATCCAAGTATATACCAAGATAGTTATGCCACTGGAGAAAATCATGAAAGCTAAGGGGAAATTTTATTAGAAGGATGTGTAATAGTAGGATTTTGAAAGACTAAAGGAGAGATTGACCACTACTCTTGTCCTTTATTTCCCTTCATGTAATTTTCCCTTTAATGTCCACATAGATGCCTCAAGAACTATAATTGGAGCTATGCTAGATAATCCTGTTGAAGGAAATATTGATCATCCCAGTTTCTTTACAAGCAGGAAATTAACACCTATGGAACATAATTATACAACTATAGAGCATGAGGATTTATATATGGTGTATGAACTCCATAAGTTATGGTAGTATCTTCTGGAAACTCCTTTTTTATTTTATATTGATCATGTGGCTCTCAAATACTTATTTAATAATCATGTGTTATAAGGTTAGATTTACAGATGGATCATATTATTCCAAGAGTTTGAATTCTCGGTGTATATTCTGGTAGTATATATTTAGGCATTGATCACCTTTTGCGCATAAATTCTAAGGTGGATACACATAATATTAAAAATACCTTGTCAGATTCCCATTTTTTAAGATTGCATTATGCACCCACTAACTTGGAATATATATTTGTATTTTTACACATGGGTATTTCCCCTCAAGGGATGAAGGCTATAGAAAAGAAGTAGTTATCTATACGGGTGTCTCCTTATTATTTGGTTAGTGGAGACCTTTACAAAATGGGCCGTGATGAAGTATTGTGTAGATGAATCTTGGAGCATGAATTCCAAGCAATAATGGAATAGATATATGGTGGTATTTCCTAAGGACACTATGTTGGAGAGGTCACCATACACAAGATACTTCTAATTGGAATTTGGTGGGAAACAATTTATAATGATACCAAAGATTTTTTCAAAACTTACGACCATTGCCAAAGGATTGGGATGCCAGGATAGACATATGAGATGTCATTACACCCCATATCATCTACAAAACCTTTCGCAAAATGGGTCATAGATTTTTTTGGACCAGTTACAACAATTGCATGATGAACTAACACATGATATAATATTACTTTTAAATATTACTTGATGCAATGAGTAGAGGCTACTCTAACTAAGGATTGTACAAGTTCTAAAGCTACATGGGAGAATATTATAAGCAAGTATGGCTGCCCATTAATCCTCACCAGTGATAGGAGTACTCATTTCCTTAATGATACCATCAGGATATTGTTAGCAGAATTCATGGTGGCACATCACAAAACAACTCCTTATCCCCCACAGGCTAATAGAACAACAGAGGCCTTTAAAAAAATCTTAAGCTAGACATTAGCCAAGATATGTGATGTTGAAAGGAAGGATTGGGATGATAAGTTATCAATTGTACTTTGGGAATACATAACTACATATAAGATGTTGAATAAAGCCACATCCTTTCAATTGGTGTTCGGCATGGAAGCAGTGTTTCCTATGGAATTTATGTTACCATCACTATGCATTGCACATGTAGGAGGATTTATGGATGAACATGCATTGGAAGCACACATAAGGGGGTTAATAAAACTAGATAAATGAAACACCATTACGAGATGGATTAAAAATATAGAGAAGGAAAGGCTAAAGGCTTGACATGACAATCATATTTGGAACAAGTCTTTTTCAATTGGTGGGTTGGTACTTCTCTATTATTTTAGGTTTACACACACTTCTGGTGAGCATTCAGGCTTCCATCTGGGTGAATTTCTAGCATGCCTAACTATGTTTTGTTGAACCTAGAATACATCATGACATTTTGGTTCCATGGGCTAAGAACATTGAATAAGTTTGTGTGCCACCCTAAAAAATTGAAGGTCCATTGGCTGGGACCATTTAAAGTAACCAATATTTTGGAATCTAGTGCATGTCAATTACATGTGCTTGATGATACAATGTTATCAGGTTACTTCAATGGGAGTAGGTTAAATCCCTACTATAAATAAAACTTATTTCTAAATTATTTTTGTAATAAGGTAGTATTGTCATTAAGCCTAGGTTTTTTATTTCAAGTTTTATTCTGTTGGTTTTGTAATAAGTGTTTTCACGTGTAGGAGCTGATCTAGTTTTTCAATTATAATGTTTCGAGGACCATGCATACTTTTAGTGTGGGGTAGCAGGTAAATTTGGCATTTTTTTATGTTGAATGGAACAATGTTGCCAATGGTAGACTATTTTTCTCAATGATATATAAAGAATCTTGGTGGGGATGAAAACATGTGGAATACCATGTAGGATAATGCAAGGCAGGTATCACAGGAATATATCTACTTGGTATGTGGCATAGAGGAAGAAAAGACATAGCATAGGATGACATGTCTAATAAGGATCTAAATATTAGGAAGTAGTGACATGCCAGAAGGTTTTCGATGTTACACATGGAGAGGAGACATAAGACCCAGACTTAGTGAATAAAAGGGAAAACAATTTCCTTAAATACATGTATGGTGGATTATTAAATGCACTCAAAACTTAAAAATATATGTAAAGGGGTGAGAATTAGTTGTGTTTCTCACTTGTAAATTTATAGATCTTGCAAACTTGTGTGATTTGGTGAATAGAAGCAGCAATAATCTAGGGAAACCATGAAACTAATATCCAAAGATTGAAGTCCATATATAAAAGTGGTAGTTGAAGAAGGATTTTGAAGGATGGGGTACAAATTCAAAGCAGTGAGAAAATATTAAGAGCTATGGTTATATGGTTGGAATATGTAGAGTTATAGAATAACGGGTTAAAGATAATCACCAAGTTAAATTTTTGTTTTTAGTGTATTGAGTAATTAAATATTATCCAAGTAATACACCATGTAATTCTTGAGGAAGTGTGACTAAGAGTAAGAAAGGGTCTCGAATTTAGGGCATGCGGTTTTTAGGCTATTTGATTTGAAGATTTTAAGTTACAAAGTCAAGAAATGATTTTTATGTCAAAAAAGTAGCACCCTAGGATTTTTCTGTTTAAAATACCTACTTTTGACTAACATGGGATTGTCTCAAGGCATGGGACCTCTTCGATTTGAGACAAACCTATAGAGAAGGTTGGTTCATTTACCTATCCTAGTGCCAACTTCTCCAAATTATAGAGAATGACAATTAATCTAATCCTACCCTAATTCTTTCCAAGGAGATAGGGATAGAAGAATGCATAAAAAGTAAATCTACTCTAAAGGAAGATGATTCACCAAGAAAGGGTGAAATAATCTAAGTGAGTGAAAAATAGGGAGTAAACAAGGAAAGAGAGGGCAGATGGAGGTGCCACAGTCTAAGAGAGTTTTTAATTCCCTATATTCATAAAGCATAACAAATTAAAGGTTCTATAAAGAGATATAAACATGCACAATATACATGTAAACATAATGGAAGGAAAAAGGTACAATACAACTCAAACTAGAGCAAGAAAAGCCACAAAATACCAATTTTATTGCTCAAAAACATAAACAATCCATTACAATTCAAGAACAAGGAAAAATCCTTTACAATAAACCCAAATTCAAGGCCTTTAGCTCAAAATAGCTCTAGAACAATTTCGACAAAGTTCATTTGTGTTACAGAAAGTCTCCCCTCAAAATGAGGTGCATTTTACACTATATAGGGAATTTGGGTCACCAACTGGTATGGTATATTAAAGGGGTATGGGGAGCCATATAATTTGGTCCTTTTCTTGTATGGATAGTAATGGGTGTCATGCCTCATTAAATTTTGTTGTTGATTTTTCATTCATCCACCTACCCTTTCATGGTCTGGTACTCATCCATCTATGTGGGTCACCCAACCATGTGGGTTTGGGTGGCATCTAACCATATAGGTCATGTAAAATATGAGTGGGATTTATAACCTCATTACTGTCTAACCTAGGAAGGTTAAACAACATCAAAATTCATGATCGTACATGCTTCTGGTCGCTGACCAATCTGGGAGTTTACATCTTCAGACCATAGGCCATCCATCTTGAGTTGGAAATTTGTCTCTCTCTGTTCATAAACTTGTGTGGATTAGATGGTCATCCAACCTTACACTGTACACCAGTCACTTGTTAATATCTATAGCCATCTAACCATGGCTTCCATGTGATCCTTGGTCTCCCATCTATCTTCTGTCAACCAACTTCAGGGGTTGGACGGTTGTCCATCTCTGACCATACCATATGCTTTTTGACCATCCTTATGGCCATCTAACAATGGGGGTTGGATGATGTCTAATACTGTGACATCCAACCCAAGGGGGTTAGATGCAATCCATCTTATCCATTTTTTTTTGACATGTCCAACCATGATCTTGTCACCATGCTGCCACAATATTCAATTGGAAATCCTAGCTGACTAACATATCCAACCATATCAATTGACAAACCCAATCAACACACCCATCCGACTAACCTAGCTGACCAAACTTCTAGGCTGTCCATCTCATCCGACTATCTTAGGCATCCAACCTAGGCGTACAACTTAGGCATCTAGCCTAAATTGGACTTATCAATTTCCAAAATGATCCCGACCACCAACTTAAACATTCGCATCAGTTTTCCAAATCGCCGCATGTAAAGACCAAATTAGATGAGCCAAAGCATGAGCTAGTCTAAATATTATAAAGCATTTCCTTTTTCATTAATTGTCAATGCTTCAACCTACTGAGTTTTTCATTTTGCAGGGGGTGTGAAAAATGGATAACAATTGGTGACTTGAGGGATGATTTTCCTGTTATATCTGAAATACCAATGACCCTAGATTATCCATTAGGCATGGATTCAACTGATTGTTGAAGCTAGTCTAACACTTGAGGATTTATCCTTTAAGATTTTGAAGCACTGTTAGGTATTTTCCTTCTAAAAGATATCCTAGGTTGAGTGCATGTTATTTCTTCACCAAACTTTACCTTAATTTGGAGAGTGCAAGAGTAAAAAATTCACAGTTATGTACAAAGATAAAAAATCATACACATTCCAAATGGAACATACAAAGAGCGCACAAGCACTTATTACAAATCAAACCTAAACTAAAACAAATAAATGTGTTGAAAGCACTTGGAGGAATTACAACTCTAAAATAATATGTACAAGAAGGATATTTCAGTCATTAACAATGCTTGAGATGGATTCCATTGACTAGAATCTATAGTTCTTCCCCATCCAGCCTTAATAGGTGGAAAGAATTATTTTATTTGTATCTTGAAATCATTTAAGGGCCACTCCATATTGCATCAAACTTGGAGTGCCTTCCCAATTTTTTCCTATCTGTATCCCATTTAAAGACCAAGTCTCCTTCTTGGAATTTTTTTTTTTTGGCCTTCCTACCAAATCTCATCTTCACCTGAGCTTGGTTTTTTTCCATTGTCTTCATGGTCTAATTTCTCATCTTCTCTAGCTCTATAAGCTCTTCATACCTCACTTCTATGGGCTAAAACTCGAATAGATCTAGTTTCTTCATGAGATCCAATGTCGACAAATCAAGTGATATAGGAATCCTTAACGCCCTTCCACATACTAACTTGTAAGTGGAGTTCCCTATTGTCTTCTTCGGAGTAATCCTATCATCCCACAAGGATGATTTCAACTTGGTGTGCCATGTTCTCTAATTCTCATCTAGATTCCTCCTTATAATCCTTAAAATAAGTTTGTTTGTATACTTTGTCTTCATGTTATCCTAAGCATAATAATTTGAGGAGGTTCTTAAATAGATGTCATTTTTTAGTACCCATCCAGATATTTTGGTCCCAATAAAATCCCAAGACGTTAACTGATATTATGGTTGAAGGGAATCCAAATCTAGCTACAATAGCCTCATAAAAATCCAAGATGTTGACCTCATTTACCTCCTTGAGTGCAACGACCTTCATCCATTTGGTGAAATAATCTATGGCTATAAGGATCCACTTGTGACCCATGCTATAATTTGGGTTAATCACCCCCAATAAATTCCAACCCCCATTACATGAATGGTTCATTTATAGAAATGGGTTAGAGTGGAAGGGTTGCTAGCTTCTCTTTGCCTGTGAAGAATGAACATTTTTTGCATTTCCTAATCCATGCATGATAATCATTGAAAAGGTTAGTCTAGTAATAACTACCCTTCATGATCCTAAGAGTTTTTCCTTTGGAGGCAAAGTGGCCACCTATTTTTTCATCATGATGTTTCACCATTTTCTATATGTTTTGAATGTGATGAAACAGATAAGGGTGTGGGCCAAGGATGAATACCTATTACAATGGTTGGTTTGAAGGTTATGCATGTATTCTGACTTATCGATCTAATGTTGACTATGAGAGATTCCTTTTTCCTAGGAGGAACTACCTAAAATAGAAAACAAGACCACAAAGGAGAGTTAAACAATTTATGGCAGTGGACTGCCTAGCGTGTGCTAGATCTGGGAAGTACGATAATTCCTAGATGGCTCTCAGTCCACTATTTAATACAACTTAATGCAAGGAATAATGTAAGTAAAAAAATTCCTACTGCATTTGATATGATTTAGGTATCTCATTCAAATACAATAAACAAATTGAATCTAACAAGCTAGGTTATAATCAGATCTGAAGGTGGGGTAGTTGGTCAAGGTTTTGGTACTGATTAGGGTCAAATTCTGGGTCACTTAGGTTGTTTGGGTGAAGATTCTTAGGTTCTATTATTGATAGGATGGCCAACACATAGATATCGGTATCGGTCAGATATAACCAATGACGGTTTAAAGAGAACCAACGATGGTCATTGGTAACCAGCATCGATATGGTCAGGATGATAAGAACTCGATAAGATGTGATTGTGGAAATTGGTCTGAGGTTAGATAGAGATGAAAATGGGAATGGTGAGGTATGTGTGGATCTTAGGAACACTCAAATATGTATAAAGGTCATGTATAGATTATCATATCGTATGGTGGTGAAGGGTTTAGTTTGTAAGAAAGTGAGTGGTGGGGGAATGGAGATGCTAATAGAAAATGATAACAAATATGAAAAAAACCTCTAAAAAATATTAAGGATTGAATGAAACAGGTGATAAGAACACTTACTAATGTTGCAAGTCTAATGGTTGGGTGGTGATGATGATTGATCTGTGGGATGGAGCTTGGTGTCGTGGTGGTGCTTCCCGAAGTGCTACCATGAGAACAATACCTATGGATCTACCTTGATGTTGGCTATGGTTTCTTGGATGTACGAAAGAGCTATGGTTTTTGATTGCATGCAGATCTCCTTTTCTCCCAAAACTTGAGAATGTATCTAACCTCTCAAACAAGGTTACCAAAATGGTTATATGATAACCGACAATGGTTTTTGGTTGACCGATTTTTGTTTTGGGATGACCGGCATCGGTTAAGGCAGGATTCCCTAGGTTTCCTAAAAATGATAGATCTTAACAATCATTTGGGCTAGGTCTATCCATTTTTTGTGGATCGAAAAAGACGTTATCTTTTAATGAGTGGGAATGTGGTTAGGGGAATAATAGGCATTGATTTTTAGAGTTGAAATAAGTCTTAGTAAGTTATGGTGAGTGGATATATACTAAAAATAGGTTTATAATGAGGTTTCTAGGTGAGGTGGAAATTGGCTTAATTAAGATAATTAAATAATTAATTAAGTGAGGATGAGTATTAATTTAATTGCATTGATTAAATTAATATTACTGTGTGATATAAGGGTCATGGTTAGGTAAAAGTGTTTAAGTTAGTTGTTCGAAATGGGACCATGGAGATTATGACTCAATTTTGGTGTCTACATTTTTCCCCTTATTGTTGTGTAGCTTGTATTGGTAAGCAATGCTGACAAAAATAGGAAGTGAATGCCCCATGTGTGGGTGAAGGTGATCCCCCTCAAACTGGGCACTGATGAGGTGGAAGATGGAATCGGTGAGTGGTTTGATAAAGGTGTAGGTGTGGAAGATAGGTGGGGAAAGGGTTGGAGTATTGAGCGAAAAGGGGATGGTCAACTCAGGTAATAGGTAGTAGGTCATGGGTAATGGAAATAAAATACACGCACACGTATATATTGCAACACACAACCAAGTTGAAGAGCTTGCAAACTCTACATTGTCTAAAGTCGATAGGTTTATCCAAACAATGGTGAAGTGATTCAGGTATCAAAGTTATACGATATAGTCTGGAAACACAAAATATATTTGGTGCAGGAATTTTTACATATGTTTTGGTACATAAAAGGTTTGGTCAAGATAAATGGCATGGCAATAGGTAAGGTATGGTTGTTAGGTTAAAATAACATAGGTAATAGGATCGCAAGGTATAGTGAGTACATAAGGTCAATGGTCACACCAAGTAGGTCAAGTTCAGGAAAATAGGTCATGGCACGGGTAAGGCCAAGGTATAGGTAAAATAATAACTCCTAAGTCGCAGCAAAGGAAATTTAGGGGTAAGTTGGGTTTGTAGGTATGTTTTAATAGGTGGCTGAAATGATAAAAAGTGGGTGAGTGTAAGTGGCGACAGGTGAAATAAGGAGCATGGCAAGGGTAACTAGTTTGAAGTGTGAAAAACACCAGTTATATGTTGTCCAAAGACAATTAGATAGGGCACCAAAATGACTAACGCTGGTCATATCAGGTTGGGATTAAAAGGGAAAATTCCACTTTTTTTGGAATCATTTTTCATTTTCCAATAATATAAAATGACAAAGGAGTAGTGGAAATGTGGAAAGTGATGGAGCAAGATGGAGAGTTGAGTTAGAAAACCTCAGAGTGGGTAATCAGAATTTGATAGGTAGGTCTACGAGATTGGTGTGATCAATTTGATTGAGTGGAGGTGAGGATGAAATTTGGTGATGGTAGAGGTAGGAGAGGGATCGGGTGGACCACCAGTGTAGTGGCCTGATGTTCTCCCATGGAGATGGCATCGCGACGAGGTAAGATTGGATCCCATTCTATGTTGGTTAGGTAGATTGATTTATAGAAATCAGGTTAGGGTAAAATGGGTTTTTTGGGGGGAAAATTAAATTGAAATTGGGGAAGAAAATGGATGAAATAGGAATTGGGGAAGGGTGATGTAGGGTGAGAAGGAGTTTGTTTGGGGTAAGGAGAGATTTGAGGAGATAAGGGTAGGTAGGGAGGGTAGAATATGGTATTTTTTAGAAAAATGGGTAGGGTTCGTAGATTTTGTCACCTCGACAATGACCAACGTCAGTTAAGGGTTAGTCGACATCAATATGATTTCTCTATCATCGGTCACAGATGAGGTGACTGATGCTAGTTTGTATTGATTGTTTCTAGTCAATAAGAACTGATGTCAGTCAGCATATGGAGGAAAATGGGCCAACAAAGGGGAGGAGGTAGGTGGGTGAGATAGGTCATGAGATAGGAAGGTATTGTTGATGAAAAATAGCTTGGGTAAGAGGTGTGAGTAGGTATGGATCAAGGGATGGCTAATAGAGGAGGGAGAGAAGGGTAGGATTTTAGGGTTGGGGTAGGGAGATAGATCATGAGTAAAAAAGGTCTTGGGAATAGGTTAGGTGGGTAACGGTGAAGTTGAGGTCTAATGATGTTATGATTTGTTGGATGTAGGTGAGGGATCAGTTGTGGATGTAGGATAGGGTACTGACCTTATTATTAGGAGTACAATGGAGCACGACATTTGAGGAGTGGATTCATGTTGCATAGGTTGGCTTGATTGGGGTTAGACATTATTGGCATGTAGTTTGCGAGCTGCGTTTGATGGTCACACTCATCAACATATGGGATTCGGTGACCAACACATTTTTTTGCCAACATGTGAGATGATCGTAACCTTAGAGGATGTTAATAGGATCCTGTAGCTATCGATAGTAAGGACATAGGTTTATTCCATTTATTCATAGGCATATGAGGAGTTTATGTTGATAATGTTTGGTGAGGGACTGGCGGAGTTGAGATTCCATAGTGCCAGCCTAAGTTATGGAGATATGTACCAGGCCCATCTAGAGGATATGAGGTTAGTGGTGTTGATGATGGAGGTAGTCTGTTGTTTTGCACTTTTAGATGTAGAGGGTGGGAGATTCCCACAGCCATTGATGGGGGTTTTTCATGACATGATCGAGGACATGACCTGGTTTTCATGGGCACCAGAATTCTTGGTGCAACTATACAGAGAGTTATGGGCCCATGGGCGGTTACAGCAGTTCATCTTATGTTACACGTTCTTACTACACTATTGGGCATATGAGCACATCATGTTTGAGTAGCTATTGTGCATGCCTCAACCTGATGCATTTTAGGTGGGCTTGGTTTGGGTGGGCTACAGGTGATGGGTACCTATTATTGGAGAGTTTTGCGCTTGCAGGGATACACATGATATAGCATACTACAAGAGTTAATTAGAGGGGTTGTTCAGTGTGGACATCATTTAAAGGTCGTATGTGGGCTTCCCATCATATAGGAGGATGGTCAAGGACCTAAAGGATCTACAGTTGCTCTGATAGATAGAGGGGTGATGTGCAGGAGAACATGAGATGATACCAGTTGACAAGGTCAGATGGCAGTTTGGGTTACTGGGGGATGTACCTCCACCATTTCCACAGTACATGAGGGATGACGTGGAGAGGCATATACCTCTACCATAGCCGATGGTGCTTAAGGGGTAGGAGGAGTAGGTGGTAGACCAAAATATTGATGATGTTGAGGTTACATATAGGTATAGACAATGGTGGGCATAACAGCTACAGGTAGTATTGTCGAGGCCAGGGTATCTTGACTTAGCCACTATCATAGTTTAGAGGGATTCCCTACAAGGGTAGGTGACTACCCTGGTAACACAGTTGGGGATAGCGGAGGAGAATCCTACAGGGTCATAGGCATAGGTGGCCACACTACATGCACAGGTAGTAGCCCTACAGGACCAGGTAGCAATGGGACATATGCCTGCACATGGTGTGGATGGAGATGGGGTACATGTGGCCACCCTACAGGCATATGTAGAAGGTTTACAAGGCCCATTGGCCACTGTACAGGCACATATTGTGGCCCTTCAAGCCTAGGTATAGGCACAAGCACCTACACAAGCTAAAGGACAAGGTCCCATTTTATAGGAAGGGGTGGGATAGGAACCCATGGTAAAGGTACAGGGTCAGAGGCTTATGGTACCACTACTGATAGTACCCATGGCCAAGTTCAAGGATGCCCTATGTGAGATGATATATTATCAATATCACTTGATGGCCACAGGGATAGATTCCTCTAGCAATGCATAGTATAGAGCACAGTAGGCGTCAAGTGAGATAACTAAGTATCACACTCACAGTATGGAGAGTACAGGGGGCTAATGATCCTCAAGACAAGGTCAAGTTGAGGCCACTAGTTCACAAAGGGAAGCTTCAGGTGAGGTACCAATAGAGGTTAGGCCGAGGCCCATGAAGGGTAGTGAGATGCTAGTGGGACGCCGCGCAGGAGCAAAGGAGGAGGAGGAGATAGGTGAGACAGGAATGGAGGATATCTAATGGGGAGATTCCTGATAGTTATTCATACTTCCATTTTTGTGTATTTTGTGGAATATATCGGCCTACGTGTCGAAGAGAGTGAGGTTTTATTTGAGATTTTTGATATTTTTTATCATATATCGGCTTGTGTGCCGAAGATGGTGAGGATTTATCTGAGTGATTTGAGATATTTTTATTTATTTTTATCTATGTACAAATGTATTTATACACAAACTGTCTCATTTATATAGATGATGATATTCATTATATGGATGGTGTACTTGTTTTGATTTTAATTATTATTTGTGTATGTGATGGAAACTAGGTGAATTAGGCATGATTGAGTTGAGGTCTTGTAGGCATGGTTAAGTTAGCTCAGTTAGGCATCTTAGAGTCACATCATAGGAATGATGGAGTCACGTTATAGGTATGATGGAGTCGGGTCATAGGCATGATGGAGTCAGGTTATAATTTTTATTTTAATGTCCAAGTCATTGGTAACATGGAAAATAAATGATGATGTATATGGGTGTTATGGTTTAAGTTTCCAAATATTTTCTATAGTGGAAATGTGAAAATGATAAATGAACAATGTGATGATGTGGTAAAAATGTTTATTAATTATTGCTTATTTGGTGTCATTTCCAATTTTTGATAGAAAACAGAAATGAACTAAGGTAGGATATGAATAGGAAAATGGAGGGGAAAATAGGTTAATGTGAAGAGTGACTGAGCTAACCTTCAAGGGCCCCATGCCCTTGAAGTGCTGCCTATAAAGCCCAAGCAAAAAGGGGCCTCAGGCTGATGTAGTTCTCCCATAATCTAGCGAATAATATGAGGAATGGGTTGGTAGATCTTAGGAAATATTGAATGTAGGTCATAGGCATGGTGGATTTTAGGTCATAGGCATGGTTGAGTCTAGGTCATAGGCATAATTGAGTCATTTAAAATTTAGGTGTCGATGATCTAGTCCTATATAGGATAATCAATAAGTAATGACAAAGGTGAATAGTAAGAGGTGGCAAAAGAGTTGATTAATTAATAAGAAACCTAATGATTATACCATACCCATGATGGGCTTATGAACGTAAGACCCTAAAGGCCTTGCATAATGGACTATTCTAAGGGTGAAGAAAGTCACATGATCACGAAATGTTGAGTTTGCGGTAAGTCCCTTGAGTAGAGATGAAATTAGGATGAAAAGGAAATGTGGTGAGGGTGGGTTGTTTAGCATAAATTAGTGTACGACAACACGTTTTTCTTAGCAAGAAACCCAGGATCAAAAATAGGCAAGTCCATGACGAAAATTTCATCATTTTATTCATCATCATTTTTTTATATATATTTTTAATAGACTAATCAATGCGGGAAGTCTATATGGGATGAGTATATTATCTCCTTGAGGTCTTCATGAATTTGATCGATGCAGGAAGCTTCTAGATATTTGTATTGTATTTTTGCAATGACTTTATATAGTTGTCCTTCAAGGGAGCAATCTATTTATAGCGGTGAAATACAGAGAAGACATTTCCCTATTTTAGGGAGTCATTTTTTTAGTGGAGTTTTGACTCAAAGATTTGAATACCTTTTTGTTTTTAGACGTTTAATTCATGGAAAAGACTATATAGGAAGATTAGGTTCTTGTTTAGAAGACAAGACCGTAGCATACAGAGGTTAATTATGAAAGAGGTGGTTTCGATTGATGAACTACCATGAGATTCCATCTTTAATAAGATGAAAAGTATCCATGATAATCATGCAATGAGTAGAGTTATGGTACTCATATTGAAGATGAGGCTGAAAGGTGGTGGGTAATCACATGATTCTTATTTAGTTGTGGATCCTCAAAAATGGGTAATATGGAAGGTGAACAGTGCTCAAGGGATGAGCGATCAACTAATAAAAAGTGATATAGGACTTGATGTCAACAATAAAAAGGTCAAATATGTAAGGCATTGAGAGGCTTGAGTTCAGGTTTACCTTCGAGTGAAGAAAAATGATAAGCACCTGATCCGTACGCATGGGTAACAATATAGGGTCCAAGCTAATTAGGAGAAAAATTTCCCCGTTTATTTTTATCTTCTTTAGTTACAGGTTGATTTTCTTTCAAGACGAATTCTCTGACCTGAAATTTTCATTCATGGACATGTCTTTTGTAGGCATGTTTGATATGTTTTTGGTATATTTGGAGATGGTCAAGGGCATTAAGATGGCGTTCAACTAATAACTCAAGTTGTTTTAAATGATCCTTGTGAAATTCATCACCATTGAGCATGTCTTGTAGTGAGATGCAGAGAGATGGAATCTGAACTTTGAGAGGCAAGACATCCTCAGTACCATAGACCAGAGAAAAAGGTGTGGTAGTATTCAAAGTGCAAATACTAGTGCGATAAACCCACAAGGTAAAAGTAATGTGTGAATTATAATCCTTTTCAGTATCGTCAACTACTTTCATAAGAATTTTTGTCAAGGTTTTATTGGTTGATTCTTCTTGGCCATTGCTTTGCGGGTAATAAGGTGATGAGAAACTGAGTTGGATTCCAAAAGCATCGCATATCTTACATAGGGTTTTGTTTTCAAATTTCTTTCCATTATTAGTGATGAGGCGGTGAGGAACATAAAAGTGAAAAATGATGTGATGGTTGATGAATTCACATATTTTCTCATCTTTTGTAGAAATGAGGAGAATGTCTTCTACCCATTTAGTATAATATTTAGTAGCGGTTATAATCCATTGGTGACATTGTGAAGAATGGGGATTGATCTTTCCGACAATATCCAAGCCCCATTGAGAGAAAGGCCAAAGGTATCGTGTGACCTACAAGGCATGACTAGGTGTGTGATGAAGATTAGCATGTTGTTGGCATTTCACACAATGTTTAACATAGTCACAAAAATCGTGGTTTAGGGTTGGCCAATAATAGCTGAGGTGAATAATGCATTTGGTGATAACTAAACCACTAAAGTGACCTCCACAAATTCCATCATGAACTTCCTTGATAGTGTAGGGAATTTTAGAACTTGTAAGGCATCGTAAGAGAATACCGCAAAGTCGTGCTTATAAAGGAGACCACCCATGATGACATAGTGAGAGACACTTATAAGAAAGTCACATTACCCATTATGAGTGAGATCCATGGGTAGAATGGAAAGGGAAATATAGTCTATAAAAATTATTAGACCAAAGGTCATGTGGGTTAGGTGCAATGGTTCTGATGGAGTAGAACTCATGAGGTAAGTAAGAGGGTGATTGTAACCTTTGTATTGTGAAAAAGATTTTAGATTCGGTAGGAAAATTAGGTATCTGAGAAGCTAGGCCATGGTATCTACAAACTTATTGGTAGAACGTGGGGTGGTTTGAAGTTTGTAATGGTCAAAGGTGGTCAAAAGTATGTCTATGTGATGCTTATACTTTTAAATTATCTCATTATGACACTGGTATATACCATTGACTTAGTTTATGATTAGCTGGGAATCACCAAAGATATTGATTTTCTTAACATCTAGGGCATAAGCAGCCTGGAGACCCAATACGAGTGCTTCGTATTCAATGATATTGTTTGTACAATCAAAATCTAGTTTAAAATATAAAGGCATAGGTTCACCCTCAAGAGGAATGAGGATAACACTAGCCCTACCTCCACGCTGACACTTAGATCCATTAAAGAAGAGTGTCATATGGTAAGTAGGTTCGTCTAAGGAGAGGGTAGCTATGGATTTGTCTAGGAAATCAAAGTTAGAGGGTTGATTCCCTAAAAGAGGTGCATCTGCTAGTTGTTCAATGATAGATTGACCCTTTATAGACTTTTGATGAATGAATTTGAGGTTGAGGTTGGAAAGAAGCATAAGCCAATGTGCAGCATGGTGATGTTGGTAGGGTTTGGCTTACATATAGTGTAAGGGGTCAGTATTGGTAAAAACAAAGGTTTTGTGGTTAAGGAGGTAATGGATGAGTTTTGTGGTGATGAAAACTAATGCTAAGAAAAGTTTTTTAGAGTAGTTATATCTAGTTTCGTAGTCCATGAGGGTATGGCTTATGTAATAAACCTCTCGATATTTGTGTTGCTCATTTTTATGAGTGAGAATGGCACCTAAAGAATGGTCAGTGGTGGAAATATATAGGTAAAAATGTTGGTCATCCTTAGGAGGAATGAGCACTAGTGGTTGAATAAGGTATTGTTTTAAGGATTCAAAGGATTTATGGCATTCATTATCCCATTTTAATGAAACTTCCTTCTTGAGAAGATGATGAAATGGTTGACAGCAGTTGGAAAGTTGCAAGATAAAATGACAAATGGATTACAATTTACCTTGTAGGATTTGATGTTGATGGATATTAGTAGGAAGAGGAATTTATAGAATAGCCTTTACTTTATCAGGATCAATTTCTATGCCATGTAAAGAAACGATGAAGCCAAGTATTTTTCCTGAAAGTACCACAAAGACGCACTTCTTTGGTTGAAGATGAACACAATACTTGATGAGGTGATCAAATATGATCTTAAGGATGGTCAGGTGTTCAGATCAATGTTTGGATTTGGAAAGAAGATCATATACGTAATCTTCCAATATGTGATGTATGATGTCATCGAATATGTAAGTCATGGCTTGTTGGTATGTAGCACCAACATTTTTAAGGCCAAAAGGCATGACTCTATAGCAGAAGTTCCACCAAGGGTTGATGAAGGAAGTCTTGTGTTGATCTTCTGGAGAAAGTAATATTTGATCGTAACCCAAGAAACCATCCATGAGTGATAGCATTTCATGGGCAGTGGTGAGATCAACTAATTGGTTAATTCCTAGTAGGGAAAATCATCTTTGGGAAAAGCTAGGTTGAGGTTATGGAATTCCATGCAAATGTGGAGTCCTCCTGTTGCCTTTGTGAAAGGAACGATGTTATAAATCCATTATAGATAGTCAATGGGTAGGATGAAGGAAATTAAGAGAAGGTGTTAAATCTCTTCTTTGACTAGAAGAGCAATGCAAGGATGTATTTTCCATAGCTTTTTTGATGGGTTTGGCATCAGGAATGGTTACGATATTGTGGACCATGATTTTTGGGTCAATACTGGGCATATCAACATAGGACCAGAAAAAATCATTGCTATGGTCCTAAAGGAAAGAAGTAAAAGCTTCTTGTTTAGCAACATTTAAAGACTGACCTATCTTGAGGATGTGTGGGTCATCCTAAGTATTAATATTGATTTTGATAGTCAATTCGTTCAACATGGTTTGTGTCTCAAAAGGTAATGACTGGTGAATATAAGAATCTTTTGCACCAAGGTAGGTGAGGATGGACTCATTGTCCTAACATTGAATGACATTAATAGAAGGTGTATCATCATTGATCATGTCAGGATATAAGAAGGGGAGAGAATATGGAATCTCCCCATCACATTGATAGGTCATAGGTCCCGTGGAAATTGTGTTTATGAAAAAAAAAAGTTAGGAGGAATAGATTCAGGATCTATGGACTCCATCGGTGAAGATGGTGACGTGGGTGAATGAGGTGGAGAAGGTTTGTCTTCCTCAATGAGGTCGACATGGGCCTTCTTGGGAGGTGGTGTAGAAAATCCAATGCCACTACAGTTGTTGTGTTTATGAGCGGTATAAGAAATGACAGTATGGTAGCCTTGTTCATAAAAATTGAAGCCAAAGCCTTTCCATGCACAACGGTGGAGGAAAGTGTGAGAGAAGCGACATTTAGTAATGGAGTGTAATTCAGATGAAAATAGTCATGTTTGGGATGGAGGTTCGGGTGAATAAGTGGTAATATCAAGTCCCCCATACATTATATTAGTGTGAAGGTGGGGAAGACCATAAGGAAAAACCTCACCTACACAGTAGTCATAGCTAGAGTACTAGTGCGGGTTCCTGTACTCTTGCGGAGTGAGGAATGTGTCAATATTGTATAGGCAGGTACTCCCCCAGACTGAGGCATTGAAAAATACCTTCTAAGGGATCAGTACTCAATATGTGGGTAGCGGGGATAGATGACTTACTAGATGAGTGGGAAGTAGATGAGTTAGTTGTAGAGGTTGCAGTGGTAGTAGGAATAACAGGGTTAGATGTGGGAGAGGTGGTGGCAGCCTTGGTGGATAGGCTTGTGGGTGAAGGTGAAGTGGGGATAGTGGCAGATGCCTCCACTAGTACAAGTACATTGTTGGGTCAGTACAACATGTTACGGCTCTTGAATGGCGACGGTTCGGAGGTGATTGTGTAGTTATGTCCTTCATGCTCAAATTTTACACAGCAGTGTAAATTTGAAGGGACACAACCCATGACATGAATCCAGGGTCTAACAAGTAATAACTTATACTAGAATTCCCCCTCTAATATGTAGAATAGTTTCAGGACAGTGCGAGGGCCTACACGAACATGAAGGATAATAGTGCCAAGGGTGGAGGTGATGGTGTCATTGAAGGAGTGCAACATAACTGGGTTATTATGTATACAGTTAGAAGGGATATGCATTTGATTGTATGCATGGGAGGAGATGATATTAATTCTAGCACCACCATCAATCATGACATGTCGTATGTGTATGTTATCGATATGGACATAAATGACTAGGGTGGGATATGGGTCATCTGACTAGAGAGGTACAATCTCCTCATCATAAAATTTGAGGGCGGTGACATGAGGAGGAGTCATGTGGGTAGAAGGAGGAGCTGATTTGGTTAGTGAGGCCACATGGTGAGGGGTGATAATCAAGGCCACTGGTGTGGGGTCATTGGGTAGAACTTCAATGGATTGTAAAACCTTGATAAGGGCTTGTCTATGGGATTTGAAAGTCTGGACGAGATCATACAAAGACATCTTTAGAGGAGACTGATGTAATTGTTTTATCATCATGCGATGGGTGACCCCGTCAGAGATAGGGTATGTAGGTCAGTGGATGGTGATTTTGGGAGTGGGTGCAGATGGTATATTGGGTATAGGGTTGGTTGATGGGCTAGTTGCTTTTTCTTTTCCTTTGTCTTTTTGAGTGTGGGTAGCAATGTGAACCATGTTAATCTAAGGGGAGGTGGATGGAGAGGGTGTGTCATGAAAGGTATAATGTCATGAGGGGAAAAATCCTAGGTGTGGATAAGAGCCTTGTGAAATGAGTAGGGTGCATTGACATTTGGGTGGTGGTTTGGCCAACTCTCTTATACGGACCATGTTGATCTCAAATTTTGGAGGTGGGAAAAATGATTGTGGGGGTGGAGATATTGGTCATGGAATGGGTAAAGGATGATGATGTATGGTGACAGGTGATGGTGGAGCATGGTCCTCATCGAGTAGGTTGTCATCATCAAAATTTTGTTCAAGAGGACAAACTTGAAGAAGAATGGTCTTTAGAGCCTTACAATTTTCAACATCATGTCCTGGCACATGATGATAGGCACAAATCTTGGTTTCATCAAACCCTTTTGGTTTGGGTTTGAGAGGATTATAAGGTCAAAGCGGTGGTAATGTGATGATGTAATTATCCAAGAGATTGGTTAAAATGTTGGTGTAGGACCCTGCTAATGGATCACAATGGGAGGTGAGTGTGGGTTTGGGTACATGTGTGGCCGATTGTGAAGGAAGAGGCTTTACAAGAGGGGGAATGGATTGATCTACTAGTTTGGTATGTGGAGTGGTCTTAGGTCTTGCTAGCATCTGTTTTGATAAAGGTGGGGTAGAAAAGCTAGATATGGAAGGTTTGGTTGGTTTGACTACCTTAATGGAGGGTAGCGGATTCTTATCTTTTGAGTTGCACCTTCTTGGGTGAGGATGACACATGAGTACAGGATGAAGAAGTGAAAACAGATGGTGGAAGAGGATGGGTTACCCACAGGGACAACCAAGTTGCGGTGGAGGTGGTTGGTAGAGGTGGGGTAGGTGACATTGGTTGCAGTTGTATAGGTAAGGTTGGGGTTATAGTAATTGGTGGAGGTATAGGTGGAAAGAAGTGCACAGGTGAGGGTGAGAGAGTTTGGTTTTTGAGTGAATGAGGTGTAACAAAGGCTCGTGATGTAATAGCAGGTTGTTTAGCTTTTCACTAACTTGGGTATGAGATTGTTTGGTCAAGGTTGATGGATGAGGTCCTAGGATGGATGGAAGGGGGGAGGGTGACAATGGTGTAGTAGGCGAGACCAGTGTACATGGCCTAGAGGGTTAGGTTTTCCTTTTAGGTGGGAGGATAATGCTACTGTGGTCTTTGGAAGACATGGCTAAGTCCAATCTGATAGGTGGGTGGGTAAGGCTTGATGTCGGCATAACACCCAAAGTAGTGATAATTCTAGATAAGGGTGGGGAGATAAGTGTGGGTAGGTTTTTAGGTTTGGGAATAGTTGTAGTGATGAGCATAAGTTTGGATGGAAGTAGGGATGATGAAGAGGAATTCATTTCAATCGGCATGGTCAGTGTAGTTTTGGTTGCCAAAAATACCTTTGGGTAGATCATGGAAGTATCTTGAGGTAACATTTTCATTTGGGTTGAAATGGGGAGACAAATTCATCCCCAAAGCATGGAATGATCAACGCAATACAAATGATCGAGCAACCATGAAAACTGGACTGCAAAAGAAGAGGATGGAACGGGTTGGGTGGCAATCCCTATAAAATGTTTCTATGAGACAAGGAATTGGCTGGCCTCGTATTCTATAGGTAAGAGAGCTGAGATCATGTCAATAGGGTCCTGGGATGCTAGGGAAGAACTATCCCCGACAGGTAGTGACATGTCTGAAGAATCTCCCATGGGTAGGAGAGATAATAGGTCGGGTGAGGTAGACTTATCTATCGGTGGAGGAGAATGAAATGATGATTCTCTTATGGATGTGAGAATAACAAGTGTTGACGGTTCAAAAGGCTGGAAAGTAGACAATGACACGACATCGATAGAAAGTGTGGTTTCCTTCATGGGAGAAAGGGGAGATGATGGGGACTCCTCTATGGGTGAAGGAGATCTCATGCCAAGATTTCCTCAATAGATGAAGTAGGTATGTTTTGAGGAATAGTTGGCATGATATCAAAAACTGCGTGAACCTCATGGATGTTGTTGTCACTAGATTAAGGTTATTTATTTTGATTAGATGATGGTTTATGATTAGGGAATGGCTTTTTGAAGATGTGAAAATTCAGATTTGCTGGCGTGTTCAGGTTGTCTACGACAAGGTCTCCATTTTCTATCATCTCTTGAACAATTTTTTTAAAAGTTATGCAGTTACCTTCACTATCCCCTTAACATGATGATAATTATAGTAGTCATGTTCTTTATACAATGTGGGCATAGGAAAAGAGGGATAAAAACTTGTATGAGGTTTTATGGGAGGAAGTGTAATGGCTCCAACTTTAAGAATTTTTTCCAAGACTGAAGAATAGGGATCTCCGATTGAAGTGTACTTCCATTATTCCCACCGAAGCTGAATGGCCTAGATAGGAGAATGATTGGAAGAAGGTTGGGCCTGATTAGAAAGATGAGGTGGACCCACCTTGAGGAATACTATGTTGGCAAATCCTTTAGGCTTTGAATAGCTATTTTGGGGTTTTGAAGATGAATCAGAATAGTTTGATTTGAATGGGGTGTTTTTGATCCGTAATTGGATCTTCTTTTTTTTAATTGCACAAATTTCCAGTTTTTGGGCCATGGTGAACGCTTTATCAAAGGTTCCAATGGTTTGGAATTATAGATTTGGTGAGATGTGTCTGGCACAAGCTCTAGTGAACAAATCAATAAGTTCAGTCTGAGGTAGTTGGAACGTCAATTGGTTAATGAGACTCCGCCAGTGGGTAATGAAATTTGTGATAGATTCATCTTCATACTGCTATGTCAAATAGAGATCGGTCATGGTGACTTTCATGGTAACATTGATTGAAAAATGATCTAGAAAATCTTGGGCTACTTGATTAATGGAATAAATAGAATGTTTAGGTATCCCATTGTACCAATCCAATGTTGGTCATGTCAGGGACACTGGTAAAGTTTTTAGGAGAATAGCGTCATTGTGAGCAATTAGGTAACACCCATGTTTGAATGACCGCAAGTGTTGTTGTGGGTGTTCTTTACTATTGAAGTGATTGAATTTAGGCATTTCCAAATGCAATGTAGGTAAGGAAGAATGGGAATAGATGGATGGATAGGCTCATTATAGATTTCATCATATGTTAAAGAATTACGAGAGCTAGAAACAGATGTTTCTAAGTGTCTGCATCTTCTCCATCATCATTTTAATGAGGTCATTTACTAGGTTGGGATGAATGGGTAACCCTATGCAGAAAAAGGGGATTGATGTTGTATGTATGAGGTAGGTGGCATATTGGTGTATGGTGGCACTGAGTATGAGAAATACACAGGAGGAATAGATGTGGGTGGCACATAGCTAGCGTAAGTAATAGATGAAGGTAGGGGTTGTTGGTAGTATGTGTATGCAGGTGGGGTAGTCATAAAAACTCTAGTGGTGATTGGGGGTAAGGATTTTGGGATAGAAAGGAAAAGGTTTTGGAAAGGGGTATAATTTTCCGACACTGGAGGTGGTTGTGATGTAAAATGGGTATATGGGAAGTGGATGTAGAGATGGAGCTAGACTCATAGGGGTTGACAGGGGAAAATCACATGTCCATGGAGTGTCAATATATGATGTATAGTGGTTATAGGGCTGTGGGATTAGCTGAGACACCACAGGTGGTAAAGTGGATGACAGTAGCTGCTAAATTGGTGTTAGCTGATACAGAAGTGGGGGCGTTAGAGCTAGAGGGATAGATACGGGCATGCCGTATAATTAATTATCCTAAGGAATCCTCGGGTGGAAGAATGAGCGAGGTAGTACTGTAGGGTAGCGAGATTCTGATCGAGGAGTCTTTTGCAAAATCCTCGTCATCGGTAGTGATGGGGATAAGCTGACTAGGATCCATAGGTGACAAGATAGATGGCAGGTGATGGACTAGGTGGGAGTGGCTGAAGGATAGCATGAAACATGAGGGCATTAGTTTTGTTGCAATTCAACACCTTGTGAATCATCCTAAATCATGTGAACTATACTCTGTAAATGACACAGGGGAAAATAGAGATGGGACAAAATATATTTCGAGAGGAGAATTGGGTAAATATTTTGATAAAAATCAAAACATGGTGACTAATACTGAATGCAAGAACTGATGTCGGTTAAGGTGTGACTGATGGTCGGTCACAAGATGACCGATACCGGTTACTGTGAAGAATAACAGTTTCAAAAATAAAAGGCAGAAACTAATGATTGTTAGATAGGGAGCCATTATTGGAGGACTATGATCAGAATATAAAGAGTATGGTGACACACAGAAACTTTTAGATAGAAAATAAGGTGAGATGAGTGTTCTCTGGATAAACTAATCCAATAGAACAAGGAATTGATGCAAGTTTGGTAAACCGATGATGGTCAAATGTAAACCAATAACGGTCGTTGGACCGATGTTACTGTGAAATATGAAAAATGAAGAAAAATTAGGTGTTATGAATTTAGATTGTATGAAGAATCAACCCAGAAGCCTGGGTATGATAGGATGATACCCTAACACACTTAGAAAAATTAAAAATATTCCAACTATGATGGTAGAGTGTGAAAGAAAAAATAAAAATGAAGAAAATGTATCCTCTCACCTCAAAACGCAAGTCAAGCACAAAGCTATGAAAACACGCAGTCCTAAAAGTGAATTTTATATTTATTGTAGCTTATGATATTTATGACTGACGCCTGAATTTAGAATAGTTTTTTTGGTTGGGAAGGCATCCTACAAAAAATTAAATCTAAAGGGTGAGGTTTCAGGTTATGTTATGGTGGGGGTGGTCCTTCCTCTGAAGGGGTACTAGACAGAGATAACCAGCTGGGGATTACCTTTCAATCCTCTTATCATGTGATCATTGATAGGAGTTCCTAGGTAAGATGTCATTTAAGGTGTGTATATTTAAATTTTTGTGCAGTTTGGCAAGAGAAAGAGAGAGAAGCAATTTCTTTCTATGGTTTAATTGTGTCAACCATCAGTTGGGCATGACTTCTAGTGTATAGGTTGCCCTCATTTTTAAATGTGAGCTATAATGCACATAATCAGAATGCAATGCAAGTGTTTTAATACCCAAATTGAAATTGATATTCGATGTAGCAAATGATGAACAAGAAGAGGGATGCTTTTTCACTAATGAAATGCGAGAAAGAAGAATTGGTTCATTTTAAGCCCCAAATGACAAATGTTGTTTAGAAAATTAGAAGAAAGGAATATTACCAAGGAGAATATTAAATGTGTAATTTTTGAAAAATAAAGAAACACAAAAAAACCTTTTCCCTATATGATGAAAATGCAATGAACCCAAGAGAGGATCCCACCAGGAGTGCCAAAATGTTTCACTATTTTCTTTATGTTTTGAATGTGATGAAATAGATAAGGGTGTGGGCCAAGGAGGAATACCTGTTGTGATGGTTGGTTTGAAGGTTGTGCACACGTTCTAACTTCTTGATCTAATGTTGACTGTTAGAGATTCCTTTTGGCTAGGAGGAACTACCTAAAATACACAAACAAGACCACAAAAGAGAGTTAAACAATATATGGCAGTGGACTGCCTAGTGTGTGCTAGATCCAGGAAGTGTGATACTTCCTAGATGGTTGTCAATCCACTGTTTAATACAACTCAATGCAAGAAATAATGTAAGAATAAAAATTCCTACTGTAGTTGATATGATTTAGGTATCTCATTCAAATACAATAAACAAATCTGAATATAACAGGCTAGGTTATGAATCAGATCTAGAGGTGGGGTAGTTGGTCAGGGTTCTGGTAGGTTGGTCTAAAACTAGGTCAGGGTCTGATTCTGGGTCACTTAGGTTGCTTGGGTGAAGATTCTTAGGTTCTGTTATTGTTAGGATGGCCAAATACAGAGACTGGTATCGGTCAGGTATGAATTGATGATGGTTTAAAGAGATATGACAGTCATTGGTAACGGCGTCAGTAGGTCGGATGATAGGAACTCAGTGGATCTGGTATTGTGGGGTTTGTTCTGAGGTTAGAAAGAGATGGTAAATGGGAATGGTGTGGTCTGTGGGGATCTTGGGAACACTCAGAGGTGTATCAAGGATCAGGTATAGGGGATTAAATGGTATGGTGGAATGGTTGAGTTTGCAGGAAAGTAAATGGGGGGATAAAAAATGTGCTAATAGAAAATGATAAACAGAGATGAACAAAACCTTGTAAATTAGAATAAGGATGAAATTATACAAGTTATAAGACACACTTTTCTTGTGTCTGCAGGTTTGATGGCTGGATGATGGTGATGGTTGATCCAGTGAAATGGTGATCAGGCAGTGCTTCCCAGAATGCTAATGTGAGTGCAAAAATCTTCGATCTAGTATTGAGTATTGGCTATGGTTGTTTGGATGTGCAAAAGGGAACTAGTTCTTGCTTGAATGCAAATATCCTTTTGCATTCCAAAACTAAAAAATTTGGCCAACCCCCTAAACAAGGTTACCAAAATGGCTATATGGTAACCAATGATGGTTTCTGGGTGACCGGTGTCGATTGGGTAAGGTGGGATTCCCTAGGTTTACCAAAAATCACAGATATTGGCTATCTTTTGGCCAGCTCTTCCCATTGGTGTTGGGTCTAAAATGGATGTTATCTGTGCTTAAATAGGAGACCATGTGGTTACAGGAAGAATAGGCATGTGATTTTAGGGCTGAGGACTAAGTCTTAGTTAGTTAAGGTGAGTAAAGAGTGAGTCTTAGTTAGGAAACATGCTAAGAATAGGTCTATGATGAGTTGTTTATGTGATGTGGCTAGGTGAGGTGTGCAACAATTTAATTAAAGTAATTAAATTAATAAAATGGGGTTAGGATTGGTATTAATTTAATTATAGATATTTAAATTAATATTAATATGGGATGATAAGTGGCCATGATTAGGTGAATATGTTTTAAGTTAGTTATTCAAAAAGGGACCAAGGGGAGTGTGACCCAATGTTGGTGTCTACACTATCTCTTCATTTAAAACCTCGCCTCTCTCTCCCATCTCTACCTTGATGAAAATGAATTCACTCACCAATCATTTCCCAAATGGATTTCCAATCTTACAGCTTTGGTCTCCCTTTCACTCTAGCATGAATTCCGTAATCCAAAGTCCCATCCTTTATGGCTTGTTAAGCCCACAACACTTGAGGAACCTTGACTTTTCCAAAAATCACAATCTCAAATTAAACCTGAATCTTCATATTGCATTGGGTAACACTCTCGCAAGATCTTCGATATCATTTACTCTCTGTGGGATGAATTTAAGAGCATAGAGATTCAAGATTATATTGGAAATATGTCATTGTTGACCTCCTTAGATCTCTTTGAGAATAATATTAAAGTTGTTCTTCCTCCTTCTATTGGAAATATGTCATCATTGACCTACTTATATCAGAATAGAATTGAAGGTGTTATTCTTCCAAGGTTAGGATTTGAAAATATTTCACACCTTGAATAATTGTATCTTTCATGTAACTCACTAAGAGGCAACATACCATAGACATCTTTAGGGGGAATTTCAAAGTTGTCACAACTTTATCTCGGGTCAATTTAATTAAGGTACGTGAAGCTTTCTATATACTTTTCATGAACCTCTCATCATTGATTAATGTTGTTGGCACGCTCAAGGCCAATAACTGCTTTAAGTGGCATAATCCCACCTTCCATACAACAACTCTCCTCATTTCAAATGCATATCTTGGATGATGATAAATTCCATGGTAATTTCTTGGGGACTCTCTCTCTACTAGAAAATCTTTAAAAATATTTATTGGTTATTTCTTTTTGGGATCAATGGTAGAAAACCGGATGGTTTGAAGAATCCCTCTTAGATATAGTAGGGAAATTCTTGATTGCTTTTGGATCCCTAAAATTTAGATTTGACATCTACCTTTGAGATCTGTGAAATATGGAAGTCCAAGAGTCACTCCCTTCTCATTTCAACTCAGTATGCCATATAACATCTAGACTTGTCCAACAACATGATTAGCGGATATATTCCAAATTGGTTGGGTGATGTCCATCATATTATATTATTTTTTTGGACTTTTCAATGAATCTATTTGATGGATACATTTGAAATGAAAATTGGTGTAAACATAACAAAATTATGCACTTTGGGTACTTATCTAGTCCTAATTACATACTACTGTTCATAGGATTCTTAAGTAAGAAAAGTACTAATCAAACCCATGTCTTTGGCCACCTTTTCTTTTCCTTCTCTTACTACTTTCAGTCATGCACCCTTATTGTCTTCCAGTCTAAATTTTACTCTTAGTCTAGCATTTTTACTCTTCATCATTTGTCATCTTGGACATCAGTGCCTAGCCAGGACGTCAAGTGCTAGGTGTCATCATCCCTTCTGGGTGCCCCTATCCTCTTTGTACTTTACTCACACTTTTTGGGTCCTTTCTAGTCATTTGAGAATCTTATATTTTTTGCAGTCATCCTTTTAAGGGTTAATTATAAAATTCAAGCAAGGGAATCATATAAATATAAAGTTGTGTGATCATAATAAGGGACCAAGCACTAAGCATTATCTATCACCACCTAAGGTTCCATCCATCAAGGCATCTAAGAGCTCCATTGCATCCATATAGCTCCATCACAAGGGACACAAGGGATGAATTTATATGTCACACTTCATAGGAGGAAATTTCATTCTATTCCATGCAGACATTTATTACATTCTACATATAGCTACTTGCTCATTAGCCAAGTGCGACTGGCACAAGAGCAACCTGGGGAAAAATTCCAAACACACTTATACAGAACTACATTAGTTATGAGATATAGTACAATGCTCGGTCATAAGTTCACCATTGTGACAGCTAAGGACCAATCTGACCTCTCATTTTACATCTTTATTTTTTAGGATTTGATTTCTATTTGAGGGTTTTGCAATTCCATATTTCATTGCAGGTTTCCAGCAACTTCGATGGTCTTCATGCAACCTTAGAACGATCAAAGGTGACTAAAGGAGAACATCTTATGACACTTTAGGGGAGGCTTTCTGAGCATTTCCGTAGACTATTAGGGCACCTTAAAATAGGTCACATGGTGCCCACGAGTACCCCTGTCCCTCTGCAAGTGCCCCAGTATAGCCTATTTCTCCAATTCTACATTTTTTGAGATCCAATGAGATGATTATTGCTTCATATTTTCTAATTTCATAACTATGTGCATTCTCCAGAACTCTGCAAATCAGCTAAGCCTTTTTACCATCTCTTTATAAAGGATAGGGTTTCAATATTTATTGCTTAGTTTGCTTGTGTATCTTTTCTATACTTAATTATTATTCATTTACTACTGCTATAGCATTTAAATTAGGCTCATGACAATTAAATTTTAGTCTAAAAATTTTGGTGAACCCGAACTTGATCTTCACGTTCCTAGGATCTAATTTTATTGCTCATCTTCTTAGGTTCTTATCATCATGAGTATCTCTATTAATGATTTATTTCTCATCAACCATGAATTAAGAAATAAAACCATATCACTCTTTATTACCACTCACATTCCTGCTAATATGCATCAAGATTTAGTATATCAAATATTTGTTGAGGCATTTTGCTCAACATATTGCTTTCCTGTCTAATCCTTATGCTGGTATTTCTATTTTTGACAATGATCCACCCTTACATATCATGATTCACATTTATAATATGGGTATTAAGCATACTTTAATCGATAATAGATATGAACTCAATCTATACCCCATGTCCTTCCTGGAAAAGATTAGTCTTTCGTCTAATAATTTTATTCCATCATGTATTTATCTTTGTACATATTATGTCTGTGTTACTCGATGCTTAGGTCACATTACTCTACATATTACAGTTTGACCCAAAACTCTTAACACGGTCTTATTTTTCATTGACTTCCATGTTTCATATAATTTTTTTCTTGGTCAGCCATGGCTTAATTCCATTTCAAGAAGTTCCCTCTACCATACATCATTGTGTTGAATTCCTGCATGAGGGTATCGAGTATAGTGTTTTTTGTGATCGTCACCCATACAAATATTGCGACCATTTTGATCCGAATATTAAACTTCCTACTCCAAGAACTGATACTACTAATGAACCTGTTGGTTTGAAAATCTATCGCTTGGGCAGATTTATGGATAAACGAACCAACAGTGTGCAGGGCATAACCCCTCTTTGAGTCAGCAAAGTGAAACTAGTTTATTGTTATTCTACCAGCAGGAATCTTGTGCAAGTTTCACAATGTTCTGCCTTCAGGGGTTTGGGATCTCATCCCAATAGGGGTGTTTCCAACTACGAAAAGAAAGGAATGGAAGAGAGGATGAAGAAAGATCATATCCAAAGGGAGAAAAGAAATGAATTCCAAAGCAGAAGGATCAAAGGGTCTATGTTTTTGGGCTGGTAGTAAATAGAGCCGAACCTACTTGCATAGACGAATAGAGAAATATTGATGAATAAATGAAAAAAAACAATAGAGATAGATTCAACAGAATAAACACATAAATCTGATATAAGAAAGATTAAATGCTCATTACACACATATTCAGCATAAAGTCTTAAATATTTGTATTACTAATTTCTTCTGTTACAAAAATCTCAAAGTCTTTTCTTCTAACTTCTATTTTTCATCTGAAAGATATCCACCACGAATACAAGTATTCAAGTATTTCTAGAAGAAGGAGAAGAAGGCTGGCAAAAAGGAACCAACCACCTATTTACAAAATATCTTCCAAAATATCTTACAAAATATCTCAAAGTCATGTTGACTTTTGACAACTGGACAGATGACATCATCCCATGGTGTAACATGGATGATATCATCATTTATGCCAACATACTTTGGATTATTCAAGAAATTCGAAGAAGAGAGAGAGAAGAAGAGAGAGAAATTATTCATCGTCATCATCCTGTGGCCGAAAGGGGGTATCCTGCTTCTGCTACTGCTCAGGTGACGAGATGTGGAATTGGGCACAGTATTCCATGAACTTACTGATCATGGGTTGAAGTTAATCCTCGGAAGGATCCTTGTGCCGATCGCTGATAGCTTCGCAGGTCTCCCACTCATTTATTATCTTTTCTGGGAGTTTGGAATAATCCTTCTCTGCTTCTATTAGGAACCCGATGAAGTCTCGACAGGCCAGCAAGTTATTGATGGATTCTGTGTCGAAAGTAACCTCTAGCCTAACCCTTGTAAAATGATCTATTTGAAGATCTAAATTGTTTCATCAACCTTCCTTAAGGTGAAAGAAGGAGTAAGTAATCCTGGAGACATTCTGAGAACGATCTGTTCCATTTGGTGCATTACGTCCAGGGCTTCCTCCTTTACCTTATCAATCTTTTCAAGGACGAATTCTAGTTGATCCATTCGGTAATCCAGAGTGGAAAGGGTTTTATTGAGGGCCCTGGCATGACCAAAAATGCCGAACTTAACCAGATATTCTACTGAATAGTAGAACAGTTTTTGAAAGGTCTCATGCTGCAGCCTAGCATGGTCCAGCTCTTCAGATATGGGCCCTGCCAACGCCTGGAGTTCTTTATTCACCTTGTTGATGTTCAGATATAAATCGGTGAACTTGTCGATCACTTTTTCACTATCCTTGAGGATATGGCTCCTCCAAGCAGAAACTGCCATGCCCTGCTCACCGATCTTTTCATATTCATCAATTTTATCCTGACTCAGAGGCTCAGGAGTTTCGGCGGTAGTTGTGGGAGGTGCACTGCCCATCTTCTGTAAGGCGTGGAGCAGATGTTTATTTTGCTCTTTCAGTAGCCTTTTCTCTTCTTTTACTTCTTAAAGCTTCTTGCAGAGGGCGTCGACTGCAGATAGGGCTTCTCCCTGAAGGATTTCAGAAGACGTCCCCATTGTGACTTGTGTCACTGTGTAATCTGTCGAAGATAGATCCTTTTTATCCTTCAGAGGATCGGGGTACGTGATCTCCATTACCCTTTCTCCCAAAGCACTCTGAGAGAAGCGTGTAATAGGCTTTTTCTTCTTGACCCCCTTTGATGGGATCACGGAGAAGTCCATCGGTGTGATGGGAACTTTCCTTTTATGATGACTCAGGTGCTGGGAGATCCAGGCTGGACTTATGGGAGAAGGGCCGGAAATAGAGAAGGGGGGCAACTGCAGTAGTGGAAGGGAAAAACGTGGAGACACTTGGCAGCAGCATCGAGAGGAAGGCTGAGGAAGAGCCCACAGGAGAAAGGGATACAGTAGGGGGTGGCAGCTATAGGGATGGAAGGGAGATCAACGATGAGGGAAGAAATGGAGGGGGATAGCTCTGCAAGAGAGGAGAAGATGGGGGAGAGGGCAATGACCAATGGAATGGTCGTTTAGGTCACTCGAGGAGGGGAAGGAGGAGAAGGAGAAGGAATAGAAGGACCTCAGTTGTTATAGCCGTGGCCACATCTTGATTGGATGAGCCTATTGGAACATCTTCCGTCGTTTCTTCTTCCAAGCTTTTAGGGATTATAACCCGTTCTTGTGACGTGGAAGGAGGACTCTCAGGAGATTCCTGTTGGGTAGAGCTGGACTCACCCTCTTTACCTTTTCCCTTTCCTTTTGGCTGTTGTTTTGATCAAGGAGGTGCGTTGCCCAACAGAGAGGTTGTGAAATCGAATCCGAGGTAGATGAGCCCGTTCATTTGGCACCAATGCTCTATCCTGCGTAGAGTTTCCTTGACTCTTTCCTTGATTGTTTGAGGAGATTTGGTTCTATCAATCACCGCAAAAGGCCAATCATCCCCACCTGTGTCAAGATAAACTTGATCAACTTCTTCCTTAGTAGTTTGGTAGCCTTTGGGGACGATGGCCACCCCGTACTGGATGATTTCTACTAAGGCCAAGTGGGAATGATCCTTCCTCCTGAGCTCAACCTCATGATATATGTCGATGTAGATGTCTTCGATCTGAGGGATGTGGATCGGGGTCGAGCTTGGCCCTAGGCAGACAATTTCTCAGGTCGAAGGTGGGTCTTGCTAGGAAGTTATGTTTCAAATTTAGTAGCTCCAGCTCTGCAAACATGTCTTTCACCTTGTGGTGAGTGAGACATGTATACCTACCCACTGTGAGGGGGAAAGGAGTTCCACCCTTCTTTCTCTTTAGACACTTTTCGTGGTAGGTGATTAGCTGTCTTGACAGCTCCAACAGGATCAATTTGGGACCCGGTATACCTCGATAGTTTAGTTGGTTCCCCCAAGAAGTTAGCTTCCCTTAAATAAGTGAATGTGGGAAATTGAGTGAACAGCGCCCCCCCCCCATTTATCTGTGGCTGCCACGATGATATTGGTTGTACGACTGTGAGTCATATTCGGCCTTAACAGGCAGATGATGAAATAGAAGAATGTATCATTGATCTTTGTAAATTGGGGGATGCTATTTTCCAGTTTCAATTCTGGATAATATTCATAGATCTTAACTTGGGGCCATACCCCGCACCGCATCAGAGCTGGATAGTCCCTTTCTGAAGCTGCAGCATAGACAACGTAGGAATTCATGTAGAATTTCCCCATTGTGGTAAGTTGTTGTAACTGCTCTGCTATCGTGCTACTTATGATTTCTACCCACTTAAAGCGTTGATCGGTCATATTCTTGTTCATTGTTTCTAAATACCGCAGCATCCATTTGTGGAAGTAATGGGCATCAGGAAGCCCAAAAACTCTACTCAGGAACGTGATTGTGTCACTGAGCTCCTCTGAAAAATCACTGCGGTGAATGATTTGTGGCCTTCGGGTCACCACCTTTTTATTCTTCAAATATACCTCATTCATCAGTTGCATGCACTGATCTTCATTGTCGTCCCATGCCTTAATTTAGTCTTCCTGGCTCACAGCCACAAAGTGCTGGTGGTGAGGGATGCTGAGCATTATTTCAAAGTGGCGGGCAGTGAGGTTGATTACGACCTCGCCCTTCTCATTTACGACACATCTTGTGTCTTTATTGTAGCACCGGGCAACCACCATCATAAATTCATTATTAACAGCACTGACTGGGATTCCTCCAGCAAAGTGCAACCCACTGCCCACCAGTTTATCCATCCATGGACTTCCTGTGACCTTCTGGGTTCTAGCCCAAAAATATTCCATGTCAATATGACCCAATTATGAGTCTCTGATATCCAGGTCACACTCTGCCTGGGACTCGGGCATTCTGACCCTCTGATATTTATACTTCATTTCTTCTTCTGTGAGCTTGGCCTTGCCTTTAGATTTGGTAGGTCTCTTTCTTGATGTTGACATATGTGATTCTGAGCTTATTTGCTAATCTGCAAGAGGAGAAGAAGTGAAACACAACGCATGAAAGTCATATCAGTCGTTTGATCCTCCATCATAACATTAAAGGAGAAAGAGTCAATGATTTAAGGCCTCAGGGCGCAGGGTGCATGAATACTGCAGGTTACAGAGTTAAATAACAAGGCGCATAGGAAAATGGTGTTGCAAGGGATAAATCAGTGCCAAAGGGCACATGGCGCATGTATACTGCATGTTGCATTTTGTTGTTGTAAGAACAAGCGCGCCTGCGCCATATGTATGCATTTTATAACGGGCGCATGGAAATAGCGTGTTACACGGGTACAGGATGCGCCAAAGGGCATAGGTTTTGCACATGTTACATCATATTTTTGTGTGCCAAAGGGAACCTGGCGCGGCGCATGAAGGGTTTGCATGACATGATGTTATTGAAGTGAGGGACATGCCTGCACCGTTTATAACTTTGTTAGCGCATATAAGGTTGGTGTTACATCGAAGCAGGGTGCGCCAAAGGGCTCAGGATTTTGCAATGTTGCACTCAAGTTTGGGTGCGCCGAGGGGGTCGCATGGAAAGCGCTTGCAGCAAGTGACGGAAGTGTGCCATGAGGGCGCAACTTTTCATTATGTAGCAGTCAAGAAAAATGTGCCAATGGCGTAACTGTTCTTTGTGTAACAGGGGTGACAGACGTGCCCATTTTGCGCAACTGTTTATCATGTTGCAGGGGTGCGCCAATGCGCCAAAGGAGAACAAAAATACAGTTTTCTTTTTAAATCTATGATCTTTCCCTGAGGGGTTTGCATATGGTTAAGCTCCTTTTTCAAGGTTCATTTGGGTGATGATGAAGAGGCTTAAACCAATATTTTTTGAGTAATTATTTTTTATAATAGAGTCCCCTGTCCCAGTAGATCTGGAAAGAGGGGGGGGGGGGAGAACATGAGGAAGAAAGGAAAAGAGAGCAGCAAGGGGCAAAAAAACATGATTTCAGTCTTTCCAAACCAGCATGTAAACAAAGAACCAGAGCACAAAACACACAAAATAGATAAGGACCTCTTACCCGAATAAATAGTGGAGAAGTGTGCAAACGGGTCCACGAAGCGATGAAAATGATAGGGCAGGTGCGCTGACAGGCTCAGAGAAAAAAATAATAAAAAATAAACACGTGATTGCTTTGGTGACAATGAACAATTGCAGATGTGCCTATATATAGGTGAGGTGGAAATAAATGTGCCACCAAATTTTTCAAATGGCGCATGAAAATCACTGTCGACACAAGAAAGCATGCGCCCTTTGGTGCACCAAAACCCTGCAAACACGGAGTTAAGTGCGCCTTTGGCGCACCAAAAGTGATGTTGACACAAGGTTATGTGCGCCTATGGCGCACTAAAACTCGGCGCAACAAAAGGATTGTTAGCAGGAAGGCGCATGCGCCTTGGCACATGCAAGAAAGGTTCAACATAGTGAGGTGCATCAAAAGGATTGTTGACACTTCAAACCATGCGCCAAAGGGTTTAAAGGGGGCACACCAAAACTTGATGTTGCATTGTCATTATGTGCACCCAACCAAAAAAGACCAAAATAGGCTAAGTTCAGAAAACTAGATTTCCCGGGAAGGGATTTTACAACATTCCTAACGCAAGGAGTCCCTGACGAGGGACTGAAATAAAATTTTGGTAGTGTTACCCGTAAAATTGCCCTTGACAATTTTACAGGATAACAGCTGGCTCTTTCTGAGGACTATCCCTGAGCAAACCTCAGGGTTAGAGAATCCCTAATCTCATGTGCCTATCCATTGGGTAACAAAGTCAAAAACAAGGGAGACCGGAAAGGGAAACACACAACTAACAGAAAGCAAACACACGACAAAAACAAACACACAACTGAATAAAATTGTACAAAGAAGAGAGCAAGCTCTACTTCCTGAAGATTTTCAGATGCTGCCCGCTATAGGGAAGCGGGAGTTCGGTTCTATCTAGATATGAGAGATAGAAACTATTTTCTCCATTGAGCTGCTTGATCTTGAAAGGCCCTCTCCACAGGGAATCAAAATTTCTGTGCATTCCTTTTGGCTCTCTTTGTTTTTCCCGCAAAAGGATGAGGTCTCCCACCTAGAAATTTCTTTGCTTAGCTTTTTTATCGAACAATCTTTTGACCTGATTCTGATGTTTGGTGATCTTGTCGACCACCCTTACTCTTTTTTCTTTGAGCTCTACTAGGTACAAGATCCTCTTTTCGAGGGAATTTTGAAAAGTTTCATCTTCGATTTCCCGTGCCAGGCGCAGAGCAGGGATTTCAGCGGAAATGGGGAGTTCAGCATCGGTGCCATATAACACTTGAAAAGGCGACATATCGAGAGATCTCTTGGGAGTAATGCGGTATACCCACAGAGCATCGTATAAGGACTTGTGCCACATTCCTTGATTCTCATCCACCATCTTTCGTATGATGGTCACCAAGTTTTTGTTACTGGATTCTGCTTGACCATTTCCCTTAGGGTAATAATTTGAGGTGTGAGCTAAAGTTATCCCATATTCGTAGCAAAAACTAATAACTTCCCGTGAAGAGAAGTTAGAAGCATTATCAGCAACAATCTTGTTTGGGACGCCAAACCTGACAATGATATTTTCTTTGATAAAACTACAGACAACTTCAGAAGTGGCATGTTTGACAGGTATGGCTTCAACCCACATGGTGAAGTAATATGTTGTTGTTAGGACATAACTATGTCCGGCACTCGATTGGGGATTGAGTGCACCAATAAAATCAATTCCCCACTACTTGAATGGTTCGTCGACAACGACTGGCCTGAGGGGAAAAGCAGCCAACTTGGGCTTGCTGACGAACTACTGGCAAGGTTCACACTTTGCTACCCAAGTGGCTGCATCTTGGAAGAGCGTCAGCCAATAGTACCTGGCCCGAATGATCTTGTGTGCTGTTACAGAAGAGGAGAAATGGCCTCCACAGGCTGAATTATGAAAACTTTCAAGTAACTTCACCTGATGTGGCTTGTCGACACATCACAAGAAGATGCCATCTATCCCGCATTTGTATAAACCATCATCCCAGATGACATATTTGGCTGCTCTGAACTTTATAGTACATTTCTCCTTTGCGGTTAGGTGAGCTGGGCATTCGCCGTAGGTGAGGAAGAAAGCAATATCGGAATACCAGTCATCGCTGGTTGCGATAAATAGGACCAGAGGTAGAGAATCAGGTTTCTCCAACCAGCTTTGTGCTTCATTGGTACAATCATCCTTTTCTCTGGAAACTTCTGACCCTTAATTTTCTAACCAACAGTTTTTGGTGACTCCGCTGGGGATTGAACAGATCTATCAGATCTATGATGGTAGTATGATAAGAAAATCAGTAAAAATCTAAAAAATCACTACCTGTTTGCAAACTTTAACTTTTTGTTAAAAATCCAAAAAAATTGCAAAAGTGCTCTAAATCAAAAAAATTCTTCTAAGATCCATAGATCTTTCCTAGTTGGAGACCTTTAGTTCGTTGAGTTTTTTATAAAAATCTATATTTTGCCGTAGATCTAAGTTTTTGACTGTCTACCGAAATTTTCAAACTCTTCAAAAAGTCAACTTTAGATCTGAAAATCATCTTACTAATCTTCACTATCATTTTATCCTTGTTGTTCTTTGTCATTAAACCACAATCGGTTTTCAGAAGAGGGTAATTTTAAATATTCAAAAAAGTACATGCTACTGGTTTTTGTCAGAAAAACTAGAAAATCAGCAAGTACAACCAAAAAGAAATTTTAAATCTGCTCCACAACATCACAGATCTGGAAGGTACGCTGGCGGGTGAGACATTTACACATATCAGGCGAGCTCGTGGAGAATTCGATCCCACTTTTGATCTGCTTCAAAGGCACAACTTCAGTATAACACCGGTGCGCTTTTCATCACTAAGTTCAGCTAATCGGTCAGCCAAAAGTGCCTCACCTCCACGAAAGAACTAGTTTTCACAAGGAGCCTCCACATCCCTTTGTAGTGCCTTACTTCTCAGTGGGACTGTGTTTCCAGCCCGTGTTCTTTTTCCAGCTGTCCAGATGGTGGTACCATGGGGAAATGCTATGGGTCCCCTGGCTTGCCACATCTTGTTCACGCGCTCCCACATGGAAACCAAAAAAATTTCCCCAAATTCGACGGGAGTGGGAACCAAAGCATGGATTCACACATATCTGCATTCATCATGTCATGCAGTATCCTAGATGTAACCCATGAAGATGTGTCGGTTCACCTTTTCCTGGAAACTCTACAAGGACCCGCAACTGAATGGTTTCAGCATTTTCCGGCCGGATCTATTACCAGTTGGGCCACCTTGTGGGATGCTTTTGAAGATAGGTACAAACCTTCAGAAGATGCATTTGCATTATTATCACAGATCACTCACCTGAAGAAGGAGGCCAATGAGACCATGCGCGATTTTATCACCAGGTTCAATGCATTAATCAACCGTGTGCCTGTTGCCATGCTTCCAACACCAGAAAATCAGAAGTGTTTCTTCATGAACACTATGAGTTTGAAATTAAGTTTCTTGCTCCTGCAAGAGCAAGTGGCTACCTTGATTCTCGCCCAGGCCGCTGCCATCCAAATTGAAGACAATTTTCTAATATCTGGCGAATTGAAAAGGGAATCATCTAAGCTTAAATCTTTGGGCCCTTTGCCCAATACTTCGTCTGACCCGACATTTCAAAATATGGTGAACGACTTGCTTGCATTAAAGAAGCAATTAACCCAAACTTCCCCCAGTTCCTCATACTGGGATATCCCACAGAGGAATTTCATTTCCAAAAATGTTCCTCAAAGGCCGTGCTTGTCTGCAACTGCTCCGCGGTTGGCACTTGAGGCTCCTCCGGTTAACACCTTAGACAAAATTGAAGAAGAGGAACAAGATTACAAAGAACCTTCGTCTCAAGGTGAAGATGATCAAGACGTCAGTGAGCCGACTGGCGACTCTACTATCGGGTATATGGAATTCGATGAGGAGGAATCTGATGAAGAGGAGGGTATACAGGGATATGCAAGTGGACAATCATATGATGTTTTCACCCACTCACAAGGGAAAGAATCTGAGGTCACTGCCAATGTGTAGAAAGAAAAGGCCGTGTCAAACGTGCCTCCAACCATTGCTAAAAGAGGTAATCCTCTTCCTACTCAACTCCCTGTTAAGTCTTTTACAAAGAAATCTTTTCCCCCCATCTCTCCCCCAAATCAGGCCTCTCATATTCCTATCAAGACTAGTAATCCTACCCTACTATCATGAAGTGAGGGACTCATTCCTTCACCAGCGTAACCCTTAGCCTCATTTGATATCATAGATCATGCTAAAAAGACCAAGATCCAAATGTCTGAAGCCGAGTATCTTCAGTCAAATCCCGAACAACTTGTAAGATTGACCAAATACATTCAAAGTCAAGCTGTCATAGCTCCCTAGGTTTCCTTAAAAGGAATCCTTTCCACTCCTCCTGCATCCCGCATAAATGTTTCCTCAACATCTGCATCAGGAAAGATAGAACCTTTCTATCTCTCCCTCCTAATAAATGGTCACAAGTTAAGTAACTGCATAATTGATTCTGGAGCTTCTGATAACGTCATGTCGGCAAAAGTCACCCATGCTTTGGGCCTCACCCTTACCAAGCCTTTTGGCAGATGTTATTCCTTGGAAACCAAGCAGGTTCCATTGATTGGTCAAATCAAAGACGCACAGTTTGTATTTGCGGCATTCCCAGAGAAAAGGGTAAAGATGACCATCCTTATTTCCGACATTCCAGCAGCCTACGGAATTTTGCTAGGAAGAAGTTTTTGCACCGAAGTTGGTGGGGAGATTCATATGGACTGGTCTAAGGCTAGAATCCCCGTCAAAGGTGTAATGCAGACATTGGAGCCAGAATCACAAAAGAAGTACTTGGTCACTAACTCTGAGGACCCCAAATCTCAAATTCTTTTCGAATCATCAGGAATGGGGAACTATTTCTTGTCTACCGAGTCTAACAAAATGGTTGTTCTCATTCAAGAGGAGGATCTTAACAAGATCTGGACCTTGCAATTTGATGGAAGCTACACAACCAGTGGATGTGGCGTCGGAGCCATGCTAATATCTCCCGACGAGGAGATTATTCCTCTCTCTTTCAAATTGCAGTTTTTCAATACAAATAATACTGCTGAATATGAATCTCTGCTACTTGGCATGCAAGATGTGAAGGAAAGAGGGATAAAAAATATGAAAGTGCAAGGTGATGTAGAGCTAGTCATGAATCAAGTTAAGAGGATATATCAAGTGAAGAATGAGAGGCTCAGGCACTACCGTAACGCGGTGTGGGACAGCATCGAGGAATTTGACACTTTTTCAATAGAATCCATTTTGAGAGCTCATAATGACATGGTTGATTCATTAGCCATTTCAGCGTCCCTCATGCTCCCTCACCCAGGTTTGAAAATAGACAAATACACCATTGAGGTGGTTTTCTGCCCAAGTGTGCCAGACAATTCTCAGCATTGGCAAGTATTCAACAATGACAATCAACTCATTGCCTTTCTAGAAAAGGCGGAAAATTTCAAGGAATTGCATTTTGAAGGATCCACTTCTATGTGCCGCGAATCAGTCACCGATCAAAAGGATGAATCCAAAGGGAATGATGACATATGTCAGCTCAAAGGAAATAAAATTCCGAAGGGCCTGGTTTCTTTGGAACGGTTTTTCGACAAGCATGATCGTTTTGTAAAAAAGAAAAGGTGAGATGATGCTGGCTCATCCCCAGAAACTGAGCCGGTTAATTTATGTTCAGTAGAGCATCCGCAATTCGTGAACATTGGAAAATGTTGCACGCCTGAAGAGAAGCGGAAGTTTGTCAAACTGCTGAAGAAATACATGGATGTATTGGCATGGTCCTATGCTGATCTAAAGTCTTTTAAGCCAAAGGACGTCTAGCATGACATCCCGTTGAAAGAAGAAGTCAAAGCCTTTCGCCAAAAGAAGAGGAATTATAACCCTAAGATCTCAGGTACTATTCAGGATGAAATTCAGAAAATTCTTGATGTGAGAATCATTTTTCCTATCCATCACAGTACTTGGGTGGCAAAAATTGTGCCAGTGCGCAAGAAAAATGGTGAAATACGCATATGCGTAGATTTTAAAAATTTGAATCAGGCTTCCTTAAAAGACAACTACCCACTTCCCATAATGGATCAAGTTCTACAAGTGGTAACTGGATCAGAAATGGTGTCCATGCTTGATGGTTTTTCGGGCTACAATCAGATTGAAGTCTCGCCTGAAGATCAATTTAAAATAGCATTCACTACTCCCTGGGGCACGTTTTCCTACAGCAGGATGCCTTTTGGTCTAACCAATGCTGGTGCCACTTTTCAGCGGGCCATGGACCTTGCATTCAAAGGTATGATGGGGAAGGTCATTATCATTTATCTAGATGACTTAACTGTGTTATCTAAACAACAAAGTGATCATTGTGATCATTTGGAGCAAGTATTGGCTAGGTATCGAGAACATGGGATTTCCCTGAACCTGAAAAAGTTTATTTTTGGAGTCACAAAAGGAAAGTTGCTAGGGCATGTTGTTAGCAAAGAAGGAACGAAGATAGATACCGAAAGAGTTAAGGCTATTCAGAGCCTCACTTTGCCTACAAGTAAGACCGGCGTCCACTCTTTCTTTGGAAAGGTGAACTTTCTCAAGCTTTTTGTTCCCGACTTTGCTGAAAAGACTTGTCATATATTGGACATGATGAAAGGGTCACCAAATTTCTGATGGAGTGAGGAAGGGAAAAGTTCATTCGAAGAAATAAAAGCTTCTGTCACTCACGCACCAGTCCTAGTATGTCCCGACTTCTCCAAGGATTTTATCATGTATAGCTATGCATCTGAGCATACTGTATCTGCCATATTGATGCAAAAGAATTCTGAGGATGTTGAATCTCCGATTGTGTTCATGATCTCTCCCCTCAAGCCTCACGAATTAAAAATGTCTCAGTTGGAAAAGCATGCCTTCGCCGTTGTCAAAGCAGTCAAAAACTTCAGGTATTACATTTTAAATTCTCATACAGTGGTGCTGGTCCCTGACACGGCAGTCAAATAAATTTTAACCCAACATGAGTTAGGAAGCTTACGAGGAAATTGGATTGCAAAGGTCCAGGAGTGTGACCTAGATATAAAAGCAACCAAGTTGGTAAGAGGAAAAGGTTTGTGTCAACTTATGGCAAAAAACCAAGGGTCGGAAGTATCCGAAAAAAAGGATGATTGTACCAATGAAGCACAAAGCCGGTTGGAGAAACCTGATTCTCTGCCTTTGGTCCTATTTATCACAACCAGTGATGACTGGTATTCTCATATTGCTTTCTTTCTCACCTACGGTGAATGCCCAGCTCACCTAACCACAAAGAAGAAACACACTATAAATCTTAGAGTAGCCAAATATGTCATCTGGGATGACGGTTTATACAAACGTGGGATAGATGGCATCTTCTTGCGATGTGTCGACAAGCCACAGTAGGTGAAGTTACTTGAAAGTTTTCATAATTCAGCCTATGGAGGCCATTTCTCCTCTTCCGTAACAGTACACAAGATCATTCGGGCCAGGTACTATTGGCCGTCGCTCTTCCAAGATGTAGCCACCTGGGTAGCAAAGTGTGAACCTTGCCAGCAATTCGTCGGCAAGGCCAAGTTGGCTGCTTTTCCCCTTAGGCCGGTCATTGTTGACGAACCATTCAAGCATTGGGGAATTGATTTTATTGGTGCACTCAATCCCCAATTGAGTGCAGACATAGTTATGTCCTAACAGCAACAGATTACTTCACCAAGTGGGTGGAAGCCATACCTGTCAAACATGCCACTTCCGAAGTTGTCTGCAGTTTTATCAAAGAAAATATCATTGTCAGGTTTGGCGTCCCAAACAAGATTGTTGCTGATAATGCTTCTAACTTCTCTTCATGGGAAGTTATTAGTTTTTTCTACGAATATGGGATAACTTTAGCTCACACCTCAGATTATTACCCTAAGGGAAATGGTCAAGTAGAATCCAGTAACAAAAACTTGGTGACCATCATACGAAAGCTGGTGGATGAGAATCAATGAATGTGGCACAAGTCCTTATACGATGCTCTGTGGGTAGACCGCATTACTCCCAAGAGATCTCTCGATATGTCACCTTTTCAAGTGTTATATGGCACCGATGCCGAACTCCCCATTTCCGCTGAAATCCCTGCTCTGCGCCTGGCACGAGAAATCAAAGATGAAACTTTTCAAAATTCCCTCGAAAAGAGGATCTTTTACCTAGCAGAGCTCGAAGAAAAAAGAGTAAGGGTGGTCGACAAGATCACCGAACATCAGAATCAGGTCAAAATATTGTTTGATAAAAAAGCTAAGCAAAGAAATTTCCAGGTGGGAGACCTCGTCCTTTTGTGGGACAAACGAAGAGAGCCAAAAGGCATGCACGAAAAGTTTGATTCCCTATGGAGAGGTCCTTTCAAGATCAAGTATCTCAATGGAGAGAATAGTTTCTATCTCTCATATCTAGACGGAACCGAACTCCCGCTTCCCTATAGCGGGTAGCATCTTAAAATCTTCAGGAAGTAGAGCTTTCTCTCTTCTTTGTACAGTTTTCTTCAGTTGTGTATTTGTTTTTGTCGTGTGTTTGCTTTCTGTTAGTTGTGTGTTTCCCTTTCCGGTCTCCCTTGTTTTTGACTTTGTTATCCAATGGATAGGCACATGAGATCTGGGATTCTCTACCCCCTAAGTTTGCTTAGGAATAGTCCCCAGAAAGAGCCAGCTGTTATCCTATAAAATTGTCAAGGGAAATTTTACAGATAACCCTACCAAAATTTTGTTCCAGTCCCTCCTCAGGGACTCCTCGCGTTCAGAACGTTGCATATAATGACTATGATCATGCGCCCCCTTTAAAGCCTTTAGCGCATGCTTTCTCATGTCAACAGGTGTTTTGGTGCGCCTCACTATGTTGAGTCTTCCTTACATGCGCCAAGGCGCATGCGCCTTCCTGTCAACAAAACTTTTGTTGTGCCCCTTTTTGGTGCGCCAATGGCGCACATATTCTTGCGCCTTCCTGTCAACAAAACTTTTGTTGTGCCCCTTTTTGGTGCGCCAATGGCGCACATATTCCTCTGTCAACACCACTTCTGGTGTGCCAAAGGTGCACATAACTTCGTGTTGGCAACTGTTTCGGTGTGCCAAGGGCGCATGTATTCTTGTGTCGACAGCACTTTTGGTGCGCCACTTGAAAAAGTTGGTGGCGCATTTATTATCACCTCGCCTATAAATAGGCGCGTCTGCACTATCATTGTCACCAAACACAAATCACGTGATTATTTTTCTTTGTACCTGTCACCGCACCAGCCCTGTCGCTTTCGAATCTTTTCATGGACCCGTTTGCACATTTCTCCACTATTTATCCTGGTAAGAGGTCCTCTTTCTTTTGTGCACTTTGTGTTTGTGGTTTTTGGCTGCTTATTGGTATGGATTGGATTGGAAAGACTGTGAAATCATGAATTTCCCCCCTACTTTCTTTTCCATTCTTCCACATGTTCTTCCCCCTCTTTCCAGATCTGCTGGTAGAGGAAACTCTGTCCTGAAAAATAGCTTGGAACTCTCATTTTGTAGCTTCTTCATCACCCCAAAGTACCCTGCAGAAGGAGCTAAACCATATGTAAACCCCCTCAGAGAAAGAATCAAAGCTTAAAAAGAAATTGTATTTTCCTTCTCCTTTGGCGCATTAGCACACCCTGCAACATGAAGAACAGTTGCGCCAATGGTGCATCTGTCGCCCCCGTTACACAAAGAGCAGCCGCGCCAATGGCACACTTTCCCTGCCTGCTACATAATGAAAAGTTGTGCCCTCAAGGCACACTTCCTTAGTTTGTTCCAAATGCTTTCCTCACACCCCCTCATGGCATGCCAAACTCATTTGTTGCATCATTAAAACCTACACCCTTTGGCGCACCCTGCATGTATGCAACATAGAAATTATCCACGCCAAGTGCAAATTTGTAAAACGGCACAGGCGCATCCCTCACTATAACAACATCATGTCATGCAGACCTTCCATGCGCCGCACCAAGTTCTCTTTAGTGCAAAAAAATCATACGTTACACAAACCTTAGATGCGCCTTTGGCACACCGAAGTTCCGTGCAACATGAAAATTATATGCGCCACTAACGCATCCTGTTCCTATGTAACATGAAGAATCCATGCGCCCTTTACAAAATGCATCCACATGGCACAGGCACACTTTTGTTTACAACAACAAAGAATGCAATCTACAATATCCATGCGCCATGTGCCCTTTGGTGCTGATTTTTCCCCTGCAGCAGCCCTTTCCTGTGTGCCTTACTATTTAGCCCTGTAACCTGTAGTATTCATGCACCCTACGCCCTGAGGCGTTAAAATCACTAAGTTCAGAAGAACATATGTCAACATCAAGTAAGAAACCTATCAAATCTAAGGGTAAAGCCAAGATCACGGAAGAAGAAATGAAGTATAAGTATCAGAGGGTCAGAATGCCTGAGTCCTAAGCATGGTGTGACCTAGACATCAGAGACTCGGAGCTGGGTCATATTGATATGGAAGATTTCTAGGCCAGAACCCAGAGGGTCACAAGAATTCCATGGATGGACAAATTGATAGGCAGTGTGCTGCACTTTGCTGGAGGGATCCCAGTCAATGCCGTGAATAATGAATTTATGATGGTAGTGGCCCGATGCTACAACAAAGACACAAGATATGTCCACGGTGAGAAGGGTGAGGTCATAATTAACCTCACTGCCTGCCACTTTGAGATAATACTCAGCATTCCTCATCACCGGCTCTTTGTGGCCGTAAGCCAGGAAGATTGCATCAAGGCCTGGGACAAAAATGAAGATCAGTGCATGCAGCTGATGAACGAGGTTTATTTGAAGGATAAAAAAGTGGTAACTCAGTGGCCACAAGTCATTCATCGTAGTTACTTTTCAGAGGAACTCAGCGACACCATCACGTTCCTGAGTAGAGTGTTTGGGCTTCCTGACACCCATTATTTTCATAAGTGGATGTTGTGGTACCTTGAAACAATGAAAAAAAATGTGCCAGATCAACACTTTGAGTGGGCGGAGATCATAAGCAGCACAATATCGGAGCAGCTACAACAACTTAACACAACGGGGAGGTTCTATATGAACTCCTACGTGGTCTATATTGTAGCTTCAGAAAGGGACTATCCAGCTCTGATGCGATGCGGGGTTTGGCCCCAAGTTAAAATCTATGAATATTATCCAGAACTGAAACTGGAAAATAGCATCCCCCAGTTCACAAAGATCAATGATGCATTCTTCTACTTCGTCATCTACCTGTTGAGGTCGAATATGACTCACAATCATATGACCAAGAGCATAGTAGCAGCTACTAAGAAGTGGGGGGCCCTATTCACTCAATTCCCCACATTCACCTATCTAAGGGCAGTCAATTTCTTGGGGGAACCAACTAGACTGCCAAGATATGTCGGGCCCAAGTTGATCCTGTTGGAGCTGTCGAGGTAGCTTGTTACTTACAATGAAAATTTCCTAAAGAGAAAGAAGGGTGGAACTCCTTTCCCCCTCATAGTGGGTAGGTATATGTGTCTCACTCACCACAAGGTAAAAGATATGTTTGCAGAACTGGAGTTGCTGAATCTGAAACATGACTTCCCAGCAAGGCCCACCTTCGACCCAAGAAATTGTCTACCTAGGGCTAAGCTTAACCCGATCCACATCCCTCAGATTGAATATATCTACATTGACATATATCATGAGGTTGAGCTCAGGAGGAAGGATTATTCTTGCTTAGCCTTAGCATAAATCATCCAGTACGGGGTAGCCATCATCCCAAAATGCTACCAAACTACTGAGTAAGAAGTGGATCAAGTGTATCTTTACACGGGTGAGGACGATTGGCCTTTTGCGTTAATTGATAGAACCAAAGCGCCTCAGACAATTGAGGAGAGAGACAGGGAAACTCTACGCAGAACAGAGCATTGGTGTCGAATGAACGGACTCATCTACCTCGGGGTTGATTTCACAACCTCTCCATTGGGTAACGCACCTCCTTGGGCAAAAAAGAATCCAAAAAGCAAAGGAAAAGGCAAAGAGGGTGAATCCAACTCCACCCAAGAGGAATCTCCTGAAAGTCCTCCTTCCGCTACACCCGAAGAAGTTATAACTTTGGCTTCTCCAGAGAAAGGAACAACGGAAGATGTTCCAATAAGCCCATCCACTCAGGATGTTGCCACTGCTGCAAAAATTGAGGCCCCTTCTATCCCTTCTCCCTCTCCTCCTTCCCCTCCTTGAGTGACCCAAGTGACCATTCCTTTGGTATTGTCCTCTCCCCCTTCTTCTACTGTTCCTCCTGCTTCTTCGTCCATCTTCTCTTCCCTCGCAAACCTGTCCCCCTCCATTTCTTCCCTCATCTCTGAGCTCCCTTCCATTCCTATGTCTTCCTCTCCTGTAGTATCTCTTCCTCCCGTGAGCGCTTCCTCGGCCTCCCTCTCGATGCTGCCTCCAAGTGTCTCCACGTTTTTCCCTTCTACTACTGCAGCTGCCCCCTTCTCTATTTCTGGTCCTTCTCCCATAAGTCCAGCCTGGATTTCCCAGCACCTGAGTTAGCAGAAAAGGAAAGTTCCCATCGCTCCGATGGACTTCTCTGTAATCCTGTCAAAAGGGGAAAAGAATCAGAAGCCCATCACACGCTTTTCTCAGAGTGCTTCGGGAGAAAGGGTAATGGAGATCGCATACCCCAATCCTCTGAAGGATAAAAAGGATCTGTCTCTGACAGATTACATAGTGACTCAAGTCACAATGGGGACGTCTTCTGAAAGCCTTTAGGGAGAGGCCCTATCTGCATTTGACACCCTCTGCAAGAAGCTTCAAGAAGAAAAAGAAGAGAAAAGGCTACTAAAAGAGCAAAATAAACATCTGCTCCACACCTTACAGAAGATGGGCAGTGCACCTCCCATGACTGCCACTGAAACTCCTGAGCCTCATTGCCAGGATAAAATTAATGAATATGTAAAGATCAGTGAGCAGGGTATGGAAGTTTCCGCCTGGAGGAGCCAGATCCTCAAGGACAGTGAACGCGTGATCGCCAAGTTCACCATTTTGTATCTGAACATCAACAAGTTAAACAAGGAACTCCAGGCGTTAGCAGGACCCATATCAGTTGAGCTGGACCATGCTAGGCTGCAGCATGAGACCTTTCAAATAATTTTTGACTATCCAGTCAAATATCTGGTCAAGTTCGGCATTTTCGGTCACCCCAGGGCCCTCAATAAAATCCTTTCCACTCTGGATTACTAGATGGATCAACTGGAATTCGTCCTCGAAAAGATTGATAAGGTAAAGGAAGAAGCCCTGGACGTAATGCATCAGATGGAACAAATTATTCTAAGGATGTCTCCAGGGTTTCTTACTCCTTCTTTCACCTTAAGGAAGGTTGATGAAATCATCCAGATCTTCAAGGAGATCGTTTCGCAAGGGCTGGGGCCAGAGGTCACTTTTGACACAGAATCCATTAATAACCTGTTGGCCTGTCGGGACTTCATCAGGGTCCTAATAGAAGCAGAGAATGAATATTCCAAACTCCCAGAGAAGCTCACAGATGAGCGGGAGACTTTCAAGGCTATCAGTGAGCGACACAAGGATCCTTCCCAGGATCAATTAGAGCCCATGATCAGTAAGTTTATTTAATATTGTGCCCAATTTCACATCTTGTCACCCAAGCAGCAAAAGCAAGATATCCCCTTTTAGCCGCTGGATGACGACGATGAATAATTTCTCTCTCTTCTTCGACTTTCTTTTTGTAAATGTCTAAAGCATGTTGGCACAAATGATGACATCATCCATGTTGCACCATGGGATGATGTCATCCATCAAGTTGTTAAAATTCAACATGACTTTGAGATATTTTTGTAGATATTTTGTAAATAGGTGGTTGGTTCCTTTTTGCCTTCCTTCTTCTTCTTCTTCTTCTATAAATACTCAAATAATTGTTGTATTTGGGAGTGGATACTTTTCAAATGAAAAATAGAAGTGAGAAGAAAAGACTTTGATCTTTTTGTAACAGAAGGAAATATTAATACAATATTTAGAATTTTGTGTTGAATACATGTGTTATTTGCATTAGATCTTTCTTACGTCAGATCTATGTTTATTCTGTTGGATCTACTTCTGTTTTACTGTCATTTATTCATCAGTATTGCTTTTTTTGTTTATGCGAGTAGGTTTGGCTCTGTTTACTACCAATCCCAAAACATAAACCCTCTAACCTTTCTACTTTGGAATTCTTTTCTTTTCTTTCTTCGGATCTGATCCTTCTTCATCCTCTCTTTCATTCCTTTCTTTCCGCAGTCGGAAACAACCCTACTGGAATGAGATCCCAAACCCCCGAAGATAGAATATTGTGAGACTTGCACAGATTCCTGCTGGTAGAATAGCAATAAACCAGTTTCGCTTTGCTGACTCAAAGAGGGGCTATGCCCTACACACTGTTGACTCGTCTATCCATAAATCTACCCAAGCGACAGATTTTTGAACCAACATGATGATAGAGAGATTGACCTTCAATAGTGTCGAAACATGGCTTAAAAGCACGGAGGATGAGTTTAATCAAACATTCACTATTGCACTTGAGTTTGAGTCACATAAATAGGTAGAAGAACAGTTTTATCATGAGTTCTATGAGACATTCTTTTGTTAATTTTCAATGGATTTGTATGAATGGATTTCGGTGTATGCATTTAGATCGAGCTAGTACTATAGACCTTGTATATAGACCCAAGAGGATTATCATAGGCTGCATGATGTTGATCTAACTTTCACATATGTTGTTGATCATTGGTGGAGTAGAGTGTTGACGAGTTACACTTTGGAGTACGTAATTTCTATGTATTCATGTACTAAGATTGATGAGTTTGAGTTTTTGAGATATCTAAGAGGATTGTTCTTGCGTGCTATACCCTTAGCTATAAAGATCCTAATCATTACATTGAGTTTGGAATCATTTCCTATGGCTAGCTAAGCTTCTTCTGAGCACTGGGAAAGGAATCTAGGGTGGAGGAAGATGGCGGACCTTACGGCTGAAAAGGAGAGGGAAGAAAGAAGAATCAAGTATAATGAAGCTCATGAGAGGGAGTTAGATAGACAACACAAAGTTTCAGGAGCAATGGATTTATGGAGAAAGATGTTATGAGAAGGAATTGAGGTTCATACAGAGGAAGTGGAGCCTAAGCATTATGTGCTAACCCATCTTGGCAAGCACGGAAGAGAAACCCCCTCAGCTTCTAGAGAAGGCTTGTCATATGAAGAAAGGAGAGGATTCGTTGGCATGCATCTGAATCCACCTGGTGAACAACCATTGGCTCTTATTTTTCCAAATCAAGAGATAAGTATTACTAATCCAGTTGATATTGGTGGAAGTAACCGATCAGCACCCTATGAGGTATAACTTTTCATTTGGCATATTTATGGCTGCACAATCATTTCTTGTGTTTGGATGTAAATTGTTTGGAATGACATTTGGGAAAATTTTAGGTACATAATGCCTAGGTATCACATCTAGGAGTAGCACGGGACACACATTTGGTAGCGGTGTAATATCATAGACTATTGGCATGTAGTTCAACGTGATCATGGGGACACAAGGAATAACCACTTCAAGACATTTACTAGCTATGGGATGTGGATCTAGTGGAATAGGAACTAATATACCTAGTGGACCTGGAATATATTGAGGATCTAGTAGGTCAAGAGGGATAGGAACTGGTGGATATAGTAGATCTAGTGTTGGAGGAAACACCAGAGGGAATCAAGGTTTTGGATCAGGCAGAAAAGGGCCTCAACCACCTCACCAAGAATTTTTCAAAATATTTTTTCATCTACTAGATTACAAAGGTGTTGAGGATGCATTAGAGAATGTACACAAATGTAAGCTGTTATAGCACATGGAGGGGATCACTACCCCAGAATAGAAGGCAAGTCAGTTTACAAAAATGTTATGAGGATGCGTGCACAGTTGGTACCTGAAGTATGACCCCCACTAGACAGTAGTAGAGTATGCCACGCTACATAATTCCTTCTTAATTAAATTCCATATTCTTAATTTTTTACAAAAGAGCATTAGTGTGTTGAAGGAAATTCAACAAGGTATGGCAGAGAGTGTGTGGGAGTATGATGCATGTTTTAAGACTCTCTTAGTAAAATTTTCTTATGATATTCATCCTTCTCAACATGCTCAGTGGTTCATTGGAGGACTAATAATGCCTTTCAGAAGAGCATTGTCACATAATATTTTCACAGACCCGCATGAGGCCTTGGAGGCTTCCCTACGCATTGAGGCTATAATAAGTGTGGATACAATTGTTAGTCCTTTTCTTAATGATCAAATTACTGCAATGGAAAAGCATTTAGAGAAGCTATCTACGAACTCATCCCATGAGACTCACAGTGGCATGTGGTGCACGAACTTCAAGGTAGACGGGCATACAAAGGATAGTTGTCCTAAGAGATTGGTAAACACCATAATGTTAGACTATGATATTTTCCGTGGGTATCATGATGCAAGTAGGTATCCACTATTGCACTATGTGATCCATAAGAATCTATTTTTCTACTACAATATTTTCACCTCTACTACTCATGACACCAAGGATTTTTTATTGATTGAACAGATACATGATGTTATTGATATTGGTGTACACCACACCAGCATTGCAAATAATTCCAACAATGATGGTCATCACTATAAAGGACACATGGATGGAGGAGTTCTTGGAATAGGATTTCATAGATGATTTAGAGATCGTTGAAATTGCGGATGTGGAATAAGTGAGTTACCTGCATGGAAATTTTTACAATTGTGGATCTATGGAGCACTATAAGCATGAATGTCTTTACCTACTACAGTGATCTTGGTGTGGAAAGAAGCACAATTATGAGGAGTACCCAGATATATTTGAACATATGAGCTAGTAGCATCATAAATACAAGGGCGTTGGGATGGTAAGCATTAAGAAGTCTGACTCGCAATGGATGTCAAGGGTGGTGCGTGAGTCAGATTTAGAACCTATACTGGTGACAACATGAGCTGAGGCTACACGTACTAATGAAATAAACAAAGAAAATTCCACTGGTTACTAGAGAAAAGGTGGTGCATGGGAAGTATCCAGACCCTACTCATTATAAAAATGTTTATCAAGAGACCGTGGATTTAATTCAAAGCCTACAAAGAGAGATCCAGTGCCTAAAGGAGCATTCATGGCAGTTAGAGCAAAGGAAGAGAACTGAGGCTCTACAGAAGGATCTAGATGAGTTCAGGGAAGTATGTAAAATGTTGAGGTAGGAGAATATCATCCCTTTTCTAGGGGAATGGTTATGAGATAAATTATTATGTGATAAAGGAGAACGCAAGCAATAGGTCATGCATGCTCCAACCTTCCCCCTCACACCATTAATTATGATAAGGAGATTTCCTTGATTACAGTAGTCGACAGATGGCTCCTAAGAAATATTCTAGTAGATATGGGTGTGTAAGTTAATGTTCTTAGCCTGGACACTTGGAATAAAATGGGAAGGCTCCCATTACAACCATCTTCAAATGTGTTGTATATCCACTAACAATAAAAAGGTGATTCCCATTGGCATCTTGAAGGATGCTTCGATCACTAGATCCAAGGGGAAAAATTCACTGGAGACTTTAAGGTCTTAGTGCTAGTTGAGGTGGATAACTTTCCAACGTTACTTAGGTGCCCCTAATGTTATAATAATAATGTTGACCTACGTCAATAAGGGGTATATAAGTTTTGATAACAGGGAAGAACAAGTTATTATCCCTTTAACTGATGGGAATTCAACACCCTATACTGAGCCCTTGGGAGAAGAAGTCCTCAATAGAATCTATGTGTGCACTATCAGAGATCCTAAGGTCTTAATCCTATGGAATGAGTTATCCATTTTGAAGATGCTCAATCTTTGAGTGATACCACTAGTGCAGCATGTGATGATTTCCCACATGGGACTTATGTGTTAATTGGGTAGAAATTTGGAGGCTCCATTATAAGAGTGACAAGGGCATGCCCACTTAGGCACCTAAGAGGGGAGAAGTTACCAAGATATATTAGGGATGGCAACCTTGATGTTTTCCTATGAGCCATGAAAGCTCAATGGATATGTGAGATTGAAATAAGGGGCATGCTTGTCTACACTTTCTGTAAAACCGTAGTATGTTGGTGGATGGTGCATCAGGCCAATCTTCTAGGGTGACGTGAGGTGAGGATTTGACTCTCTACTAGATTCTTTAGGAGCAATGCGCCAACTAAACTTTGTGTTTATGATGGGAAAGGATACACCTCAGATCATGTCTAGGAGTGTGAGAGGATTTGGATGGAAGACGCAAAGGCTTTATTTCCTTCCCTCTGGGTGTATTTTTTTTATTCCACACTACAAGGTTATGTACACGCATGGTACATTCATTCATAATTACACCATCAAACAAGGAACTGGTGGGAGTTAACAGATGAATTGATTCAAACCTTTGAATATCAAATTGCTAAGCTATTAGTCAATGAGGCATTACAGGTTATTAAGTGCCTAACTATGGAAGACAGTTCCATGGAAGAGGATAGAATATTGGAATTATTGGGTGAACCTAGCTTAAAATTATGCTCTAATGAGGGAGAATCAGATGAGATACATCTTGAGCATGCTTTCAAGGAGAAAGAGAAGGGAAATTTTGTCTATGTGATAGATGATGAGGAAGTGGAGAAATTAGATGTTAAGCATATTATGGGTATGCTCAAAGTAACAGATAGTGCTAATGAGCAAGTGTACACCTACCATGAACCTCTCAAAAAAAATAATTTTAACATTGGATCAAAAACAAAATCTAAGGAGGTTACTATTGGGGACTATTGGTCTAAAAATGAGGTTTCAAAGGTCATCGATTTGTTGCATGAGTTTTAGGATTTATTTTCGCGTGGGTACCATGAGCTTATCAAAGTTCACCACTCTTTAGGAGAGATGCGGATCAAACTAAAGGAGGGAGAGCACCCAATTCAAAAGATACCTTATCGAATGAATCCAAATCTACATGTCTGGGTCAAGGAAGAGATAGAAAAGATTATTTCTTTAGGTATCATTGAAGCTATTGAGGAATTAGAATGGATAATCCCAATGGTCATTAGTATTAAGAAGGATGGGAGGATAAGGATCTACATTGATTATAGAGATTTGAATGCGGTAAGTGTCATTGATCCCTTCCTAACTCCTTTCACCAAGGAGATCCTGGAAGCAGTAAGAAATGGGTGAGACCTATTCTTTTATGATGGATTCTCAGGCTATCATAAAAAGTGAAGAATTGCAATTTCTTAGTATGTGATTCATATCTTGTAAGATTCACCATCAAGTGGATGGAAACACAGTCATGCATTTTGGATTGAAGAACTATGCAAGGGTTGTAGAATCTCAAGTGGAGTGTGGTGACTAAAATATTAATAGACTTCATCCAGAAGTTTCTTCAGGTCTACCTATATGAATGGACAAGGTATGAACTATCCTAGAATGTGATTTATGACAGATGTTTTAAATTAGGTTGAAGATGATACTGGAAAGTTAGATAAGATATCCCTAAAGTCCCTGATGATATTTTAGAACTTCAAAGAGGCACAAATGAAAACCCTATTGGCCTAGGGTATCATACGTAAAGAAAAAGGAAAGTGATGGTGAATTTATTCCAAAGCTTCTATTATTGTTGGATTGAGGGAAGGTGACCAATAGAGAATGATTGTGTAGAAATCCTATGGGAACTCAGTAAGATATTACCTAAATTTATATAAGGTATGGTACTTCCTTCAATGGATATCATTTCTATTTTCATGATTTTGGTTGATAGCACAGATATATATTGCATTAGAGAAAGTCTCCTAGGAGACGGTGTGGATACTCTTTAAGAATAATCTGATAATTGTTTATTCATGTTGTGAGTCTTGGGATAATTCCATTTAGGTGTTGATGCTTCAGGGATGGCCATATGTAATAATCCCATTTTAAGACTTTAGAAACAAGGAATTTTTTCTTTGTATGATTAATTTTTTCTATTCTAAATGCATAATTTAGAACAAACATTTCATAACAACCATTCTTATAATAGATAACCATATGTAGCTGTAATGACTTGGTGAGCAACCGATCTATTCATTTCATGACTCAATGAACTACCGATCTATTCATGCATAACATTGAGTTTTTGAGTATTCTCCTGAATACTATGCATACTTGGTTATCTTACCCTACTCTGGGTATTAAGTGATCTGTCTAAGGAACCTAACTGAATATTTGTTACCAATATTCATCGGCATCATGATCCTTAGCCTAGGTGACATAAGACAACGCAATCATCAGCTTGCGATACTTTGGCCAAAGATTTCTAACATACTGTTCATATATCTTATTCCTTGATGGCATACTCGTCAATCTAGAATACGTCCTTCACCCCACTCCATTGTTATCTAGAATGTCCTTATACTGACTTCTTTCAGTCCCCTTGCCCAAGGTTTACTCTAGTTTAGGGTAACAACATAGGTCATGATATGAAGAGGCTCACAAAGACTTAGGATAAATTGGCATACTGGGTCAACCTAGGTTAACCCCGTGTGCCAAGGTACCCTGAGTCCTAGAGGGCTACTTCATATCCTAACTATGTTACTATCCAAACCTAGAAGGAAAACTTGTTCAAGTTCAAAGGTGTGTAGATCCTAACGATCAATGCAGAAAGGGTGTTGCCACATGTTAACTGTACTATTGTATCCTCGAGAAGATCCTAATCTTCTCAAAGGTACAACCCTACAGTTGATGTGTGCCAACATCCTATAGAACAGCCTCATTAGGATGTACATACCTCCAAGAGTTTACTTATGTTAAGTTAAATTGGGTTAATAGACGACATGTTTCGGCAGCCCATCTAACCCCGAGTCCAACCCTCTTTAAGTCCTTATTAAGAGTCAGATTTTAATTAATCCTAAGAACTTAATTAACTAAAGGTTGCTTCCAGATTGGTTAGTTTTGGCATAATATCCCGTTATCCAAAAACAGGACAACAACAACACAAGTTCCTTTCTTATAAAATGATTTAACCACTTAAGGAGTTGTAACAACCTAATAGGCTGAAACTTATCAGACTTATTACAATTAAGTCTTAGTGTTTTGCAATCATATCTTCCTCTTTTAAGTATATCTTTGTTAGAGAGGAAGAGTCTTCCTCCTATAGTAAAATGCTAGGGTATAATACACCCCATTTATGTCCTTTATAATCTCAACAATTTTCATTATAGTTTTACTTCACATCACATGATATAATGAAATACTTAGATAAGAATGTTGCATTCTGCCCCTTATTTAACTATAGCTTACTTAGGGAATTCCTCTAAGTCCATTTTACAATTTTTTTAATCAAAATTCACATCCAACCATATAGATAATAAGTAGAATATCCTCAAGACAAGATACCATCCTACCAATCAAAGGTACAAGAGAATTTATACAACCAATGCCAGAAAATTCTCAACTTTCAATTCATAGTCAAACTTATACATTTAAAAAATCTATGCATCTTAGACACACAGCATAACAACAACCTTTCCTCAAAAGAATATAACTTTTCTTTTCTAGTACAATCTATGCCAATCAGATTTCTTTAAAAGAATCAGATTTAGAACAGCCAATGCATCATATAAGTTTGTGCCTTCTTTTATCACTTACATTGTCCATCTGCAAAAATTACTAGCATGAGTCAGTTCAATGAACTAAGCATGATAAGCACTAAACCTTAAAATGAGATGCACTCAACTAATTGTTTCCATAAAACAGCCTTGCTTTAAGGATCAATCAGTATATCATACAGTAGGTGTAAGTAATTACAATCAATTAAGAAGAACAATAACATCCTAAATCACTTCAAAAGGGGAAGAGTGGAATATGTTAAATATTATCAATCCTAACATTTTAACATGATATTTATTCCATTGATTCCCTTTAAAAACAACAGATCATACTATCACCTTATATTCCAACTTCACCACAATAGAATAGGATACTAAGTTATTTATCTTAAGATAAAAAGGTTTCTTACATCATGATCTAAATTAAGATGTTCATCACAATAGGATAAAATAAGAATACCTAATGAGGAGAAAGAGAACATCACCCAGTCCCCAGTTTATATTCCCCATTCAACAGCTAGTCATCATTCACCTTCTTTTCTATTACAATGCAGAATAAGTAAAAGAAATCTAACCAACAATGTTCAACTTTATCCTAAGAACATTCCATCGTAAGTCCTTACAGCTGAATTCATTCCTACTGTTTGTAAAATAAGCAAAGCAACAGTGTACCTACCACAGGAATCATCTATTTTACTATCATTAATAATAGTTCCTTTTTCAATCCAATAACAATTTTACAGATGAATAAAAGGGTTCCAAGGAAGATATCCAAACACTTTTAAAGAAAAAAGGAGAAACTTATAACCCTGTTCAAAAACCAGATCTCCCAATCAAACAAGTATTCCCTTTCATTCATTCATTAAAATAGTGAAGGCTATACAGAGCCATAAGAGTTATAATAATTCCATATAAACTCTATATTAATTCAATGAACCCAATCAAGAATTGAAACCCGAGTAAGAACTCGTACTCAGAATTTACCCAGGTGTTTAGTCAAGACAAAATTAAATGCTTACTTCTCAACTTGTCACTCCTAAAGTAAAAGATTGAATTCCTAACAGGATTAGAAACTACGAAATGATTTCAAGTCAAACCTTTCACAGTTACCTAGAAATTTAGGCAAAACTATCATTTCCAATTTCATCTACTAAACAAATACATTCAAACAATAATCCTTTAGCATGCGAAACCCTTCACAGTTACCTGGAAATTTAGACAAAACTATCATTTCCAGAATAATGATAACTACTAAACAATCTAAAGTCAACATTAAATGTTTACCAAACAATTTGTAGACTATCATTTCCAGTTGCCTTCATACACATGCAATTATCCAAACATGCAACTATCTCATTTCAGGTTCAGAGTTTACCAAAGTTCATTCAAAACAGGCTATATTCAAATGAAGATCTTGCAATATTTTCAACCAATTCCTTTGTGTTCCAGCCTCGAATTACAACCCGAGCATCTTGTTCAGCACGTGTTCTCATCAATTCAAACATTCAACCGAATGCATCCAGTACGGGTAGTTAAATCCATTAACGATTAACAATTATACAAAGAAAACCAGACGGTTTCTCAGTTGGGCCGACACCATGCCTAGTCGTCATTACAATCAATATGAAACAAGTTATTTGAATAGCCTTTCAATATATTACCCACATTGAACTAATAGAAACTTCCACATCGAAGAAAAAGAATGGAGTAGTGAGTAAACATTAAAAACTTCCTTAGTTAAAGAAAAGTTTACATAATCATCTTTCAACCCTTAGTTAACAACAAGGATGAATTGAAATATTAAAAACAGAGAGTCCAGTCTATACTCCATAGCTATCAAACTGTTTTCATTAAGAACTCCCTTTAAAACTTATAGGGTCACATAAAACATTTACTCCAACCAAATATGGGTTCACTACAGGCCCTAGTTTTCTTGTGTATAACACACAACAAACAGAGTTTTAACAAGTTGGAAAACAAGAACAACCCATCTACAACACATCCCAATTATTAAAACTAAGAAACAAGTCACAAAATCATAGAATCTCAAAACCCAATCAACAGAGCTCATAAGACAACAAGTATCAACTAAACTCCAGTTGCAGGTAAGGTTCCTTAAACAAAAACATGGGTCTATCCAGTTTTAACATTCGTTTCAACAGAAACAGAGGAACCCACGATTCTTCCAAGAAAACTCAACAATAAACAACAGTATATGTTTTAAACAAGAAAACCAGTACCAATTATTACCAGATCACATTATGCTAAGCAACTTACAGAGTTCCCTTTTTGCATAGATTTTCATGTGCTAACACTAACATAACAAAAAGTCCAATCAAGATTATTCTTTGTAAAGGATTTCAAACCAAGAAGAGCAATATTTATAAACCCAATAACAAATAACCAGGCAACATGCAATGTTCTAAACTAATAGAGCAAAGTTGTTTCAATGAAATCATTTAGAAGAGAGAAAAATATTTTAACAGTCAGAGCCTATAATGCCTAATAGTGTCACTGTAAAATCAAATAAGACCATGAGCCAAACTCATTTCTTCTCCTCTTCTCCATGAAAGATACAATAGCCATATGCTTCTTCCACAATGCATTTTGTAAATTCCAAGAAACGAAAATAGATTGGAAACCTCAAAAATAGTCATGAAGCGCAGTTTAATCTTCTAGTTCAAAAAACCTTAGTTCATGCAGAGTAAAAATCAGAGACCATGCACAATGAAACAACCCTTGTGAAATCCGCTGGCATGCCTACCAAAGTAGTTCAGGCTCGAAAACCAAATGCAATTAATTTCATTAATCCCAAATCTCCCGCTCAATCCTATTTGCCACCGCCTGCCAAGTCTGGCTATTGCCAAGTTACATTTAACAAGCATTTCAAATTTTAGTGACACTGCCACCTAGGATTCCGCCAACCTAATTTTCCCCTGCCAAAGTTAGTAGTAACACCAGTCCTTCCATCCTTATCAACATCTTAAATGCCCTAGGAACCATCACCCAACACTTATGACCCTTAGTTTCCCTTTCATGCCAATAACTTAGGATAGATAAATGGCTTAGGTTAGATCTTAGGTAAATTAAATTTTATACCTTAGGATATAACACTAACCACTAACCCCTAACATAGGTCCTTAGAAATTAGGTTAGATAATTCCGCATAGGTAAGTAACAAAAAATGCCATAGTTTAAAGCACTAAGTTATATCATCATATAGCCTTATAGTATTAGGTTCCAGTTTTAATACTTAACAACCCCTTCCAACTCCTTAGTACTGAGTTTAGGTCAGAATCAGAATTAGATCAAGTAATCATAGCTTAGGTAGGAGATACTTTCACCTAGCTTAAAGTTCTGGTTTTCTCCAATGCCATGAATAGGTTGAAATCCCAATTACACCAGTAATGACCTGCCAGGGCCGATTTCCAAAGATCCAATGAAACTTTCCCCTGAATGGAAATATTTTCACACAAAAAGAGAATTAAAGAGCTTACATCTACTAAGTTCAGTCCATATGCTCTTAGTTCATGGAATGCCAATTCATCAGTTGTTCATTCCGAATAGATTTAAAAAATTCCTTGGATCACTGAAATTGATCCAAGGGTGAGTCATATAAACAGATAAGTTTACAATTTTCCTTAAATCAGAATGCACACACATCTATAAGTGAAAAATGAATCCAGGAAACATTCCAGTTCAATCAAAAGATCTAAAGAGCAGAAAATACTTAACCATATCAAGCATGATTTATCATAATCAAGAGAACATATCCTCATAGGAAAAATCACATATCAACACTTGAATGCAAAGGAGGAAAATAACAATAGTCAAGGGTATTACAAATTAGGGAAATCTTAGCACAACCTGGAGAAGGAATTTTTTACCACCCCTTTTGTTTTTCTTGTAGAAAGCTAACCCTAGTAGAACAGAACTATACTACTATTGAGCGTGAAGCATTATCAATGATCTACACATTGGATAAATTTAGGAAGTATCTATTGGAAACACCCTTTATTTTCTACACAGACCACATGGCACTGAATTAATTGGTAAACAAGATCATTTTACAAGGGCACATATGCCAATGGGTCATGTTGTTTAAATAGTTTGAGTTTACAGTTGTTGTGAAACCAGGAAAGTGTAACTCAAGACCTGGCCATTTATCTAGGATTTACTCAAAGGAGGACACACATAGCATTGAGGATATAATGCCAGATGTACAACTATTTAGATTGTAGCACGTTACCTCTGACTTGGAATATATTGTTGTATTTCTCAAAATGGGTGTGGCACTGAAGGGAATGAAGACCTTGGAAAGGAAGAATTTAGCCATACGCGTTACACCCCACATGTTAATTAGTCTAGACTTATACAAGATAGGCCATGATGAGGTTTTGTGTTGGTGTGTGTTAGAACATGAGAACATTGTATTCATGGAGGAAGCACATGGTGAGATTTTAGGAGGAAAATATTCATGAAATTCAACCGCACGGAATATTCTATTAGCAAGGCTCTGGTGGGAAAGCATCTACCAGGATTGTATTGAGTTTTACAAGGCTTGTGACCATTGTCAGTGCCTTGGAAAACTAAAAAGAAGATATGAGATCCCCTTGAGACTGATATCTATTGAAAAATCACTTTAGAAGTGGGAAAACTATTTTGTAGGACCAATTTCACCTATTGCACATAGGACTAGTTCGTGCTATATCATTACATACACAGATTAGCTTATGAGGTGGGCAGAAGCAGTGCCTACAAAGGATTGCACAACAACCACAACAGCAAAATTCCTATGGGAATACATACTCAGCAGGTATGGGTAGCCTTTAAGCCTAATTAGTGATAAAGGCACACACTTTTTAAATGATACGGTCAGGATTTTGTTGATAGATTTTATGGTGGCCCATCACAAGACCACCCTGTATCACCCCCAAGATAATGGAATTACTAAGGCATTTAACAAGATACTAAGTCACACGGTGACCAAAATTTGTGATGTGGTAATATAGGATTGGGATGAAAAATTATCAGTAGTACTATGGGTGTATAGGAAAACCTACAAGATATTTAACAATGCCACACCATTTCAATTGGTGTTTGGCATGGAAGTTGTTTTACCAATAGAATTTATGCTACCATCCATACGTATTGCATGCATAAGAGGATTAGATGATGAGAAAGCACTATAGGAGTGCATGGAGAATTTAATGTAGTTGGATGAAAGGAAATCACTTGCTAGGTGGAGTCAGAAGAATGAGAAGGCATGAAAAAAATCATGACATGATCGTCATATAAAAAAAATTGAGGTTGGGAAGATGGTCTTACTTTATGACTCCAAATTTTTGTGCCATCTTGGAAAACTAAAATTCCATTGATTAGGACCATACATCATCTTGTACATCCTTGATTCAAGTGCATGTCAGTTACAAACACTAGATGACATGAGGTTATCAGGTTACTTCGATGGGAGTAGCTTGAAGCCATACTATAAATAAGGCTTCTGTATAGTCAAAAATAAGGTAGTTTTACCAATTAGTTTAGATTTCTTTTAGTCCTTTTGGTTGTTTCCATTGTCATCATTTTTGGATTTTTTTTGTGCATTGGTGCATCGGTAGCTAATTACATTATAATATGTTGTATGCACATGGGTATTGTTCATACATTTTTTTGTGGGGTTAGGTAGAAGATGTATTGAACATGGAGGCCAACAACTTTGACAGTAGACTATTAGGAAAATTAACGTGAAGATATAAGAACAAGTAATGTAATGGATAAAATGTGTAAATTCGTGTAGTTAAGAAGGTGGGTTGAAAGAATCTAAAGGCCACAAGGGAAGGATCACACAGTATGACATAAGATAGGTAGAATTATAGGGAACTACTTAGTAGACAGTGCAAATGTTATGTAATTTGGAGTGGAGATGCGCGCAAAGGAGGTCTGTGGCATTTTAAGTGGTATTCAAGCCCCTAAAGGTTATAGTTGCAAAGTGCAAGGGGAATTCGTGAAAGTTGACTTAAGTGAAATAAAGTGTTTTATTAAAAAGAAACATTAGGACACGTGGTTAGAGGAACTCTAAGGCATTGATAAAGTATAAATAAGCGGTAAGAATATTCACTTAAAATACTTTTCCTTAAGTAATTTCTTTTGTGCTCCCAATCTCAAAGTGCAACGAAGTTTTTTTGAATAAGAATGACACGAAGTACTATTACAAACCAGTGGACTTGTGTAAAGTTGTAAAATTTGTTACATAGCATGAAGGGAAGAAGAAAGAAGAGCAGGAATGAGGTGGTGTGAAAGAGAAGCAGGGAATATGTCGAGTTAGGGAGGTTGAAAGAGAGGAACATAACACCTAGGGCACAAGCAAAAAAGGAGAGGTAGATGGCACCAAAGAATTCTCAAACAAAGAAACTAGTGTTGAAAAAGGAGGATCTCGTGGAGATCTACTCGAAGATGCAGTACCCTCATAGAGTTATTAAGGCTCAAAAGTGGATCTCAAAGCTATATAAATGTAATATCAGTGAATATAACAACGAAACATCATATAATGAAAAGTTAATGTGGGCGGACCTAGTTTTAGACACTCTGATGGTGGATGAGCTCGGAAACCCTAAGGTTGACAACTCAGTGTTGCAAGTGTTAAAAAATACTAGAGTTTTGTAGCTATGGAAGCTTCCCTTCTTTTCCAAACCCACCCCACTTTTTAGGTGGTTACTGTTGTGCATGCACGAATATTTTTTCTACTTTGTAGGAAGAATAATGAGGATTACAATCCAATTGATTCCTATGGTTATGGGACTATGGAACACTGGAGAGGATATTGTACTTGATTTATCTTCCACATATAAGATTGAGGAGCTGGTGAAAAAGTTAAACTATGAGAAGGGGTAGGGCACAGGTAATTGTAAATCTCCTAGACCTAATATTGAGAGTCACCTCCCATCTCATTAGCTTGAAATTGGGTACATCAGAAAAGTGGATAGAAATTAACTGGAGGTTCTTGTATGTGGCCTATAGGATATTGTTGATGCAAAATCACAGCACCCCTGGATGCAGATCAGGCTTCTAGGTTGATCACTCAGGCATCCAGTGTGATTGCACAACATGGAAACCTCTCTCCAAGTGTGGGACTTGTAAAACTAAGAGAGGAATCTCCAGAGAAGGCTGGTTCCTGCTCCTAAAATACCTGCCACAAGCTATTCCAGTGCAGGCAAGCTAATCTAATCCTAATCTAACCATGCCAAGAGACAGACAGAGAGAGAGAAGGGAAAAACAACAAAAGCCTACACTAAAACGGTGATACACCAGAGAAGGAGAATGTTGGACATCTATCAAAACTACCATGGGGCAAAGAGAGGTGAGCAATGGGAAGGATGGATAGATGCATCATAGGCCCAAGGATAGATTTCACACAGAAAATGTCCCAAAAATCCATGAACACAGCTCCAAACCTGCAATGAACATTCAAACATGCACAAATACCTACAATGAAGAGAGGCAAGAAGAGAACAAGAAAAAATGAGAAAGGATGGACAGATGCATCACAAAACATGTTTTGTTGCTCCAGAAGTTTGCACAGAACATCATTCCATTAATAAGAGGCAAAAACGCCATTACAGAGCAAGGGAGGAGGTTCGAACTCCATTTTCAACCCTAGAGAAGAAAAGAAGGGAGGGCAGAGCAGAAAGAATGAACAACCTTTTTTTTTTAATGAGCCAAATCTGGCTTTTACATTGCATGGGTCGAGCCCAGGGGACAGAAACGTGGGAAAACGTGCAAGCCCATTCCTCATTGACTGCAGATGCATTAAATCAGCATGGAGGATCTTACCAACCCATACCCTGTCACTTTGAGTGATTTTTTGAGGAGAATGCGACCCATGTGCATTAATTTGGCCACTAAAATGTCACTTCTGGCCGTGCAGAAGAAGAATGCGACCCATTAGCATTAAAACAGGTTGTTGAAACGTCGCTTCTGGCCATTATCACGCATCAGCGCCGTTTCTCGATTTTCTCTCTTCATACTACACCAAAACTCAAGATTGATCCCAGAATCATGTAGAGAATTTCATAAGCTTTCCGTTGATATAAGGAACGTGCAAATCCGAGCTCTGGATCGAAAGTTATGGAGGTCTGAAGTTTTAGGGCACAAAACAGGCGAAAACGTGTTTTGAAATCTTTCCCGCGCTCTGCCACTTGGATGACACGTGGCACGCTCTGATTGGACGAGAAATTATCTCTCCTCCATCTTTTCGGCGGGCTGTCTTTTGAAATTTTGACTTTTTGATGATTTTGGGACTTTTTTCACCCTTTTCCCGCGCCCTCGCCACTTGTATGACACGTGGCATGATCTTGTTGGAGGACAGGGCGCGGGGCTTCCTTTACTTTTAGCCTTTTTGGGGAACTCAGCCAAATTCTCTAACTTCCCCCCGAGCTCCGCACTTTACTGCTCTATTGGACACGTGTCCAATTCCTATTGGCTCGGGCCAGCGCTTCAAACCTTGCCCCTTTGACTTTTGACTTTTCTCCTTGAGACACGTGGCGTGATCTGGTTGGTTCTCGGCCCTGCCGGCTCTTTCGCGCCTTTCGCGTCTTTCTGTCCCAGATGTCCCAAATGCTTAGTGCTCTTTGTGCTGATTTCGGGCGAACCGGCCGGTTCGCGTCCATTTGGCCCGCTTGTCCCACTTGTCTTCGGACTGCTTGTTCCCATTTCGCGCGGGTTCGGCCGGTTCGCGTCCTTTGTGTCCCGTCTCGAAGCTGTCGGTAGCAGTTAGTCGATTTCTCGATAGAACCGGCATTCGGCCGGTTCACGCATTTTTGGCCCGCTTGTCCCAATTGCTTTTTGACTGCCTGTGCTCATTTCTGCCGATCCGGCCGGTTCGGGGTCTTTTTGTCCCAAACGTTCCGAGCACACTTAGCCAATTTTTCTTCCTCCTTCGGCCGGATCGGCTTTTTGCGCCCGCCGCGTACTTCTAGTCCCAGATGTCCCGATTGCTCCTTTGGGCCGCCTGGAGGCTTTTCGGCCGATCCGCGCATTTCTGTCCCAAATGTCCCGATTGCTCTGCGGAGCTAGGACTTAGCCAATTTTCACATTTTTTCTTGGATCAACCTACTTGCCTTCTGCAACCCTTTTTTCCGCATTTTCTCAGAGCTTGCTCTTTTCAGCCTGGACAGGTGAGTTAGAAAAAATATCTGAGGGAACCTCAGAAACATGATGCTTTGCTCTGAATCAATCAATCTGCCTGGGACTTGAACATTCTGATGCATGTTATCAAAATTTTACCCAGGGGGGGTGAAATTTTGACAACAGTTTGGCGACTCAGTGGGGTCATCTGCCTGCTAGATGAAAAGACCAGTAGCCTGAAGCAATCCATTAGGCATGGAGTCATAAGTAGTAAGCCCGGAAAACTGATCTGAACTTTGAAAATATCCCCTCTGAGCCACTTGGAAACCCACCGGGCATGGAGTTGTTCTCACCAAAACCACTGAAATGAACTGTGCCAGAGCAAAACCAGCAACACCAAAACTATGTACAGAACTGAAAATCATACATGCCCCAAATGGAACATGCAGAGTGTGCACAAGCACTTCTTCTGCTGAAAGAAAACCTAGCTACTCTACTCTAACTGGAAGCAAAGGCAAGCTAAACAAACCCTGCAACTGGTTGTGAGAAATAGCTTCCTTTCTTCAAAATTGGCAGCCATGCAATTGATTTGGCACTGATCATGGTTGTTTGGATGGATGGAAAATCAACAAGAAGCTGGTCTTCTATCCAAATCATCAAGGTATCAACTGAAAAATCCAATACCTCTTTTAGTTGCTCTGCATTTGGATTGGAGAGGTATGGCAGCTGATCCTTGGTACTTTGTAGCTCATCCTCATGCTCAGAAGCAAGCATGACTGGTTGTGGCTTCTCCTTTGGCTCCAATGAAGCCAAATACCTGATTGGGCAAGGTCTGATCAGTTTGATATGCCCATAGCTCTGATTTTCAACTCCAAGAATGGAGTCTTCTTGTAGACCCTCCTGAATGGATGATGTGGAAGAAATGGTGGAATCCTTCTGTCCTTTCTCTTCCTCCGATGAAGAACATGGAAGATTAAAATCTTCCAATCTTGATTCCGAAGAGCTGTTATAAGATGCAGGCTGCTGCAAATGAAAGCTCTCCTTCATGGCAGTAGGCTCTGGTGTTTGGAATGTGGATGATGAAAGAGAGAATGGTGAAAACTCAACCGGATCTTCTCCATCAAAACAGTCCTCCAAATCTGACAGGTAAACTGCCTCATTGCTGTCCTGCTACTCGTTTTCAACTTCCTCCATGGTGTCCTCTTGATCTGCAACTTGACCACCATGGTTTCCTTCACTCTCCAATATTGAGTTTGAGAGATCAAACTCCTTTTCAGTACTAGAACTTGAGAGAGATGAAGTGGAAAGAAGAACTGAAGGTTCTCCTGTAGCTTGCTTTGTGCTCAAAGCCCTTGGATCTGCACTTTTCTCCTCCACAGCTAGAATGTGCTCCTCTTCTTTTGGATTTGGAGCAGCTTCTCCTTCCTCCAATGTTTGAAGAGCAATCTTGCTCTTGATTGAACTCTTCCTCCAGCATGAAGTTTGTCAAGTCAAACTCTTCAATTTGTTGCTCTAGAGGACAAGTTGGGACTGCAAGATCTTCTTCTTCAACAAAATGAGTCCTCACCACCATTTGTTCAACCTCAGCCTCTTCTGTGGGCTTCACCAGCAAAGGGATCTTTGTCATCCCAAATCTAAGAGCCCAACTCTTCAGACTGTCCGTCACTTCTTTTCTTTTTGGCTCTTCCTCTTGTTGTCCTTGATGACTGATTTTTTCAATTTCTTCTTTCCCACATGGAATTGGGGATGCAAGAGGAGGGATAGGTTGAAACTCAACTGATTTGACAATTTTGTGTGGTGGTGGAGGCGGTGAAACCTCTTGTTTCTTTGGAGGAGGGGGTATTTCTGTTAGCTCTTGTGGAGGGGATGACTGTTTGGAAGGGAAAAGGAAAGAAGAATTGAGATGGGGTGGAAGACTAGGGGATGGGGGGATGGATTCAACACTTGGGACAGCAGATGGGGAGTTTAAATGAGATGGTGCTGCTTGAGTAATGGAAAGAGAAAAACCAGATGATGGTGTAGAACTTACCCATTGACAAGGTTGTTCAACAACAAGTCTGTAGGCCTCTATCTCTGCTGTCCACTTGTGCAAGTTGGGGCAGCATCTTTATCATGAAGTCCAGCTTCTCCTGAGGGCTGTAGTGCCTTGGAAAAGGTCCCACCCATGGACAGGGTGCTCCATAACCGATTCCAAAAGCTTTCATTTGTGCTTGAGCCCTGGACTGCACCATCCCCACCTCCATCTTTTGGATTTTCTCCAACAGACCAGCATCTTGGATCTGATGGTCTTCATTGTATGCATACTCTTGCTCTTGGGAAGCTTCATTGCCAAACTAACTTTGGCACTGCTGTTCATATGAGTATGCATGCTGATCTGGAGGATTTGTAAAACATGTTGGAAGTGGAAAATATTGTTGTTGTTGTAAATGTGAGTTCCATGATGGAAATGAAGTCATGGTTGCACAACTTCATGGAATGGAAAAGAATGAAAGGGATGGAAAGAAGGATGAATGAAAAATGGATGGAAATGAATGGAAAGGAAGGTCTGCAACTTCAGAGATGGTTGTTGACCAGATGGAGTCGCCAGATGTGTTTGCAAGTGCCTCCAAAGGCTGAAATCTTCACAGGAACACATCAACCTGCAAAAGATGAAGTGAAAGACCTCTAAGGTCCCATCGGGCGTGCCAAAACTGTTAGTGGTGCAAAGATTTTCTATTTGAGAGACACCTCTGAAAGATGAAACTCTAACTTCTGTGATGTCCCACCGGGCGTGCCAAAATTGTTAGTGCAAAATCACAGCACCCCTGGATGCAGATCAGGCTTCTAGGTTGATCACTCAGGCATTCAGTGTGATTACACAACATGGAAACCTCTCTCCAAGCGTGGGACTTGTAAAACCGAGAGAGGAATCTCCAGAGAAGGCTGGTTCCTGCTCCTAAACTACCTGCCACAAGCTATTCTAGTGCAGGCAAGCTAATCTAATCCTAATCTAACCATGCCAAGGAGACAGAGAGAGAGAGAGAAGGGAAAAACAGCAAAAGCCTACACTAAAACGGTGATACACCAGAGAAGGAGAATGTTGGACATCTATCAAAACTGCCATGGGACAAAGAGAGGTGAGCAATGGGAAGGATGGACAGATGCATCACAGGCCCAAGGATAGATTTCACACAGAAAATGTCCCAAAACTCCATGAACACAGCTCCAAACCTGCAATGAACATTCAAACATGCACAAATACCTGCAATGAAGAGAGGCAAGAAGAGAACAAGAAAAAACGAGAAAGGATGGACAGATGCATCACAAAACACGTTTTGTTGCTCCAGAAGTTTGCACAGAACATCATTCCATTAATAAGAGGCAAAAACGCCATTACAGAGCAAGGGAGGAGGTTCGAACTCCATTTTCAACCCTAGAGAAGAAAAGAAGGGAGAGCAGAGCAGAAAGAATGAACAATTTTTTTTTAATGAGCCAAATCTGGCTTTTACATTGCATGGGTCGAGCCCAGGGGACAGAAACGTGGGAAAACGTGCAAGCCCATTCCTCATTGACTGTAGATGCATTAAATCAGCATGGAGGATCTTACCAACCCATACCCTGTCACTTTGAGTGATTTTTTGAGGAGGATGCGACCCATGTGCATTAATTTGGCCGCTAAAATGTCACTTCTGGCCGTGCAGAAGAAGAATGCGACCCATTAGCATTAAAACAGGTTGTTGAAACGTCGCTTCTGGCCATTATCACGCATCAGCGCCGTTTCTCGATTTTCTCTCTTCATACTACACCAAAACTCGAGATTGATCCCAGAATCATGTAGAGAATTTCATAAGCTTTCCGTTGATATAAGGAACGTGCAAATCCGAGCTCTGGATCGAAAGTTATGGAGGTCTGAAGTTTTAGGGCACAAAACAGGCGAAAACGTGTTTTGAAATCTTTCCCGCGCTCTGCCACTTGGATGACACGTGGCACGCTCTGATTGGACGAGCAATTCTCTCTCCTCCATCTTTTCGGCGGGCTGTCCTTTGAAATTTTGACTTTTTGATGATTTTGGGACTTTTTTCACCCTTTTCCCGCGCTCCCGCCATTTGGATGACACGTGGCATGATCTTGTTGGAGGACAGGGCGCGGGGCTTCCTTTACTTTTAGCCTTTTTGGGGAACTCAGCCAAATTCTCTAACTTCCCCCCGAGCTCCGCACTTTACTGCTCTATTGGACACGTGTCCAATTCCTATTGGCTCGGGCCAGTGCTTCAAACCTTGCCCCTTTGACTTTTGACTTTTCTCCTTGAGACACGTGGCGTGATCTGGTTGGTTCTCGGCCCTGCCGGCTCTTTCGCGCCTTTCGCGTCTTTCTGTCCCAGATGTCCCAAATGCTTAGTGCTCTTTGTGCTGATTTCGGGCGAACCGGCTGGTTCGCGTCCATTTGGCCCGCTTGTCCCACTTGTCTTCGGACTGCTTGTTCCCATTTCACCCGGTTCGGCCGGTTCGCGTCCAAATGTCCCGGATGTCCCAAAGGCTTTCGGGCTGCGTGTTCCCATTTCGCCCGGTTCGGCCGGTTCGCGCAGTTTTGGCCCGCTTGTCCCAATTGCTTTTTGACTGCCTGTGCTCATTTCTGCCGATCCGGCCGGTTCGGGTCTTTTTGTCCCAAACGTTCCGAGCAACACTTAGCCAATTTTTCTTCCTCCTTCGGCCGGATCGGCTTTTTGCGCCCGCCGCGTACTTCTAGTCCCAGATTGTCCCGATTGCTCCTTTGGGCCGCCTGGAGGCTTTTCGGCCGATCCGCGCATTTCTGTCCCAAATGTCCCGATTGCTCCTCTTGAGCTAGGACTTAGCCATTTTTCACATTTTTTCCTGGATCAACCTACTTGCCTTCTGCAACCCTTTTTTCTGCATTTTCTCAGAGCTTGCTCTTTTCAGCCTGGACAGGTGAGTTAGAAAAAATATCTGAGGGAACCTCAGAAACATGATGCTTTGCTCTGAATCAATCAATGTGCCTGGGACTTGAACATTCTGATGCATGTTATCAAAATTACCCAGGGGGGGTGAAATTTTGACAACAGTTTGGCGACTCAGTGGGGTCATCTGCCTGCTAGATGTATGATCAGTAGCCTGAAGCAATCCATTGGGCATGGAGTCATAAGTTGTAGGTTACAGAATCTCCCTTTTCCAAATCCATGGGATATTTCAATCCCTCCCATGAAAGTAGTGCAAGAGGTAGAGGAAGACGAAGAAGAACAAGATGAAGGAGGGTTGGATACTTCCAGTAAGAGGAATTACTACATGTGACAGACCAGTAGTAAGGGCATTATCACTTCATTATAGGGTGGGTGGAGGAGGAGGAAGAGAAGTAAGAGCCTAAAGAAAAGAGACAAAAAAATTTCTGACGCATAAAGCCCCACTGTAGACTCAGAGGAAAAAGACCCCACCACTTTCAAAGCAAAACTGAAAGTAGAACAAGAGGTTCAGGAGGCTGATATGGAGACCAAAGATGCATGTGAGTCATGGGGAGAAGTATAATAACACTTTTTAGGGGCTGAAAAGAGTCCAACACATGGGGCACTACACCACAGAAAACCAGTCCAAAGGGAGATAAAGGGGACTCCTTTACTATAAAGGAGGATGATGTAGCCTAGAATTTAATATATAAAACCTAGAAAAACCCAAGCACGTTGGCACATCACCCATCTTGAGTTGAGAACTCACCTGAAGCATGCAAAGGTACCAAGATGCTCTTTAGATTTTCTTGTGCAGGATGTTAGTGTAATGAAGATACAACATACATATTCAAAACTGTAAGTAAGTATGAACATTCCACAGAGAATAACCAAATCTAGATCTTAAAGAATCAGGAATTAAATAATAACCATAATAATATTAACCATATAAGAACTAGTTACAGTCATGTTTAACACTAGTATCCATCCAATATACTCCATTATATTAAACATTGAATTACATAGAAGCTTTTTACATTACAAAGCATTACCATAAGTTATCTGTGCATCAAATCCAACAACATGACTCTATAATAATTCACTATTCATCCTCTCTCTAACTACACAGTTCACTACATATTTATAGGGGTGGGGACTTTCCGTTCACTGCCCACACACTTCCCAAAATAAGTCACATGCTGATAATAGCCATGTACCTTTATAGTAACATGCACATATAAAAGTGCGCTAATAATAGACATCCTATAGTTAACTGGAATAAGTAATCCTATTCTTATCTTGAAATAATGCATGGCGCTTATCAGATGCTCATTCCCAAAATAGAATTCACATGTCATGTAAGTCTCCATCCCAATGTGTGCTCCACATGTTATCTTCCAAAAATATCCCACATCCATGAAAATGGCTAAGTCTCAAATCAGCTTTTCTTGGCGCACGTTTCTTTCCCTATCCTTTCGTGCCTTCAAGTATGCCTTGTTGCTATACATGAATCCTACGTGTGTCTTCTCCTTATAAAAATATTGTCTGCTCAACATTACCCCACACTTGAGTACATTTATTTCCTGACAATGGGGATTCTTTATGTTTCTCTTAAAGAATAAAGAATAATAATGGAAATAATATAATGAATCACTATACAAAATAATATACCTCTACTCTGTAGCACTTTCTTCTTTAACCAAGAGGATCAATTTTGGATATTCTATTTTAATCTCAGCCTCCAATGTTTGTCATTCATCAAACATGGTCCTTGTCTTATCTGGAATTTTTGTGGCAACAACTTTCAATTTGTCTTGAGTAATATTTTCCTTCTCATTCTTTAGTACATGGACAAGATGGGCCATAGTAGTCATCATTCCCTCCAAAAGATCCATTTTCTGCAGTATTTACTTCCCAATCTCATCTATTCTCTCCTTATATGGGTCTTGAGATACTGCAAGGGCTTCACACTTTTGTTTCACAAGAGACAATCTTTTTACATGTCCCAATGTCACATCTTTCATGGCCTTCAAAACATCATTGTATTCAACCAGAGTTCTGATCCTTATCATTGCTTATGGGGTTGCATAAGTGTTCAAAGCTTAGTTGGATTTCTTCAATTCATCCTTTAGATTTTAGAGCAATGCCTCATAACTCGATATTTTCCTAACCATGGAGGCCCTTTCTCTTTTTTCTTCTTATTCACACTCCTTTGACACTGGCATTCAAATTGGTCCATCTTCTAACACCAAATAAACTAATGTGTGCACATAATACATAGCTGAAGGAAACTTATCAAGTACATTATACTCAAGATGAGGTATTTCTTTCATAATGTAGTCACCGATTTCTTCTACCATGTTAATGAAGGCCTCATTCTTCTTTTTTTCTATGTCCTTTTCTCCTTTTAAACACATTATTTTTGTAGCCTTTTCCTTGTTGTCTTCAAGTAGAACTCTAATGGTGGATTATTTATACACGTTCCTCCATGCAACCTCTATAGATACCTTAACCAAAGCATTTCTTACCTACTCATCAAACATTAGAGTAGACTTGATTGTCATGTGTCTACTTTGGGGTGCCTTCTTCACTCTCCTTGATATAAAATATTCCTCAAATCCATCAAAATTTGTCTCCTCCACATGGGTTTACATGGACCATGATATCTTTTTCCTTGTGCATGTGGTGACCATGTCTGGATCCATCAACTCCCATTTATACAACTCCTTAAGGCCTACTGTGCTCTGAAACTAGGCATGGATTATTTTTCTTATGTCCTCAACATAGCCCATACTTGGCACAACATATTCTTCATAGGTTCTCTTCATTCTTGGCCCCTTAGGACCTTGAGCACTAAATTTTGGAGCTGGCCCTTCTCCTTCCTGAGTAGTAACATGATCATTGGGTTTCTCTTGCACTGTCTCTTCTGCTTCATCCCCTCCTCTTCATTTCTCACTTCTTCATATTTGGGTTACTCCATATCTTCTGGTTACACAGCCATGTCGAGGAACCTAAGTCCGAGGTCAATGATCATGTAATTGATACCATTCACTTGAAGAAGAAGGGAGGATATACATACAAAGAGGTGGATCCTAACCACCTAACAGATGAGCAGGCATGCAATACTCTATAAAAGATGTCATTAGAGATAATTTGGCATAGTCTGAATATAGGGGACATTGTTCAGACCTTGATCATAGAGAGGAAGAGCAAGGAGAAGGAAATAGATAGGTTACATAGGGGTTAAGGGGAGAGAAGGCATAGATAAAGGAGGTGTATGACCAGCTGGCGCCCTCATGAAGAACATTATGGGATAATTTATGGTGTTTTTGAGCCATGCCAGGACTAATTATGGGGATGAGTTGGAGTACCTTGAGGACCTTATAGGGATGTTACTTGTTAACATCAAGGATGATGTAGTCTTCATAGCTACAGAGCTTGAAAATGAGAAAGAAGTAAAAAAGGTCATAATTGAAGCCCAGATCATGGAGTTGGAATATTTTCTCTCCCAACTCAAGGAAGTGAAGAATGCAATAGGTTTTTCCAATCCTTCTTGTTTCTGTTGCACTAAGATTGTGGAGATGGTGTCTAAACCACTGAAGGCATAGAGAAAAAATTCTTTGGAGAAGTCTGGATTAATGAGATTTGGAGCTTGAGATATGAAATGCTTGAGAGCTTTGAAACTCCCTTTTCCTTCTGTTTTTCATTTGAATACCAAATTATTTTTTAGCATCATTGTTAGTGGCTTTACAAGAGTAGAAAAATATGGCATGAACCTTCGTATAAAGTTAATCCTCCTCAATAAGCTTTGCAGAGCCTTATTATAGCTTGGAAATGGTAGAGCACGGATGGCTTCTACCCTCTCCAGATCAATTGTCAATCCTTATTTCTACACGATGTGGCCTAGGAGCTTGCCTTCATATGCCAATAATATGCATTTTTTGAGATTCAAGGACACTCCAAACTTCCTCCACCTTTGGAATACCTTCTTGAGGTGAAAGAGGTGACTTTCTGCATTCTTGGAAAACATAGTGATGTCCTCAAGATAGAAAATCACTATTTTGTTACACAGCTCCCATATTTATAGCCCTCTGAAATTTGCCTCCAGCGTTTGACAACCCAAATGAAATTTTCCTGTAGACATAAGTTCCTCATTTTGTGGTGAAATCCATTTTGAATTGATCTTCCTCCCTCACCCTGATCTGATTGTAGCTCGAATATCCATCCAACAGGGAGGATCTTTCTAAATTGGCAACTACCTGCAATATTTTCTCCATGGAGGGTAGTGGATAGTGATATTTGAGGGAGACCCTATTTAAATATCAAAAATCCACGTATAACCTGATTTCCCCATTCTTTTTTCTGACCGGCACCAGATTCACTACCTAACTTGATTGCATGATCAAGAAAATTATGCTCACCTCAATGAGCTTGTTCAGCTTCTTCTTCATGAGAGGCTCAATATGGGGGTTAACCAATCTTCCATTTTACCTGACTGGTTTAGCTTCTGGATTTATCTTTATGGTATGTTGTTCAAATCTAGGATTAAATCCCTTCAAATCCTCATAGCTCCAAGTGAAGACATCCAGGAACTCTTGGAAAAGCTGTATGAATTCATATTTTTCTTTATCTATGCTCACCTTTCCAATTTGGAGCATTTTATCCTCTCTAATCAAAATGGGATCTGAATCTTCCCTTTTGACTTGAATTTTGGCCTTCTCTTTTTGGAATTGATCATTTGGGTTTAATATTGAATCTAGAGTTACCAAACCCTTTGGCAATTTATTTGTCTGTAGTTACACCACTTTATCCCCTTACTTTTGCTCCAATTTCTCTTCATTTTTTGCTAAGAAATCAGCCTCCTCTTATAAAAAAATAAATGATTTGTTGACCATTCTCAAACACCTACCACCTTGTGTTATTGTCTGGTATAGTTGGCCTCACAATTATATGAATATGTGGTTGTGCTTTATCTCTCTTGATACTGTCCACCACATCAATTTTTTCTCCAATTGTTGCAATCCCATCCATAGCCTCATTCTTCTTCCTCAGTATGGCCTGAATGTTGAATGCTTCAAGGTCTTCAATCTGATCCCATACTCAATGCTTGTAGGCTTTGAGAAGATTATTCTTAGTAGCATGTTTTCCTCTAGCCTTGTTTACAATTAACTCACTATCCCCAAACACTTGGAAGTTTTTGATATCCCTTTTTCTTTCCCAATACAATTTATGGATCAAAGCCTCATACTTTGCTATATTTTTTGAACATAAAAACTGAAAATGGAAATTTGAGTAGTACTTCATACGTTTTGGTGAAAAATGCATTTCACCTCCTCCAGCACCCTGCCTGCTCCTTGAACCATTAGTGAACAGTTGTCAGACCTCTGAAAGTAACTAAGTACCTAAGGCGCAAAGCCTTATGGCATGTAGAAATAGGGCGTGAAGGCATGCACAAAAGTAATTCTCATAGAGGCTTGAAGGATCATGCCAGGGAATAATGGAGTTGGGACTTAGTAAGTTTTGGAAAATAGGAAAAAGATGCACATAGGGAGTGAATGGAAAAGTGACTAGATACATATGTGGCTAAGTTATGGAGACTTGCAGATCAAGGAAAGGATATTCAAGGGTATTAATATGGTTATGATGAAAGGATAAGGATCCAAGGTTGTTATGGATTAGCTAACACATGCATTATATAAAGCACTTGATTGAGGGATGTTGATACCATGATTTACTGGCTAAGTACACGAAGGCGCATGGGCGCGTAAGGCCTAGATAAAGGAGAAAGCACAAGAAAGGGGTTCTAGGGAGGTTTAAAAGAACAAGGCATGTGTGTGCAAGACAAAGTAGGATTTCAGGACTTAGCCATATTTGGCATATTAGGAAGGACATGTGAAAATCATGACCCAACTGTGCATGCGGAGTGGATAAGGTGTCATCTTGGCGAAAGGTTGGCCTAGGAAGGAATATGCCCTGTGATGGAAATTTCTAGAAGACCATCATGGCAAGGAGTGGAGAGCTTGGGACCAAAGGAGCATGCTCCCATGGAGGACCACATTTGGACACTTAGCAATGGATCTGAAGCCTCAGAAAGAATAGTTAGTAGTTTAAGAGGCCTATAAATATAAGTGCCCACATGAAAAGAAGGGAGAGAGATCAATAAAGATAGGAGCTCTGCAGAAATACTACGAGGAGTTGTATTAGGTTGGGTAGATAATATATAGGAGAAGGATGCATCAAAGGGGCTTGGGACTGTAAACTTTCTTTCTTTTTGAGAGCTAAGGAATGTAAATCTAGTTATGATGTATGACTTCAGTCTGCCATACTGTGATGTCCTATAATGGATCTAATGGATGTAATGAGGTTACCAAACCATTTTGAATATGATAATTAATGATTCTGGTCCATGCATATATCTTCATGGTTCTATTTTATGTCTGTTTATGAAATGAGTGTGAATCCTTAAGCATTTTCCTTTCTGTTTTGGTTTATTCCTAGAATCTATTAAGTATCTTTCTATCTAGAATGACTACATTGGTCTCAAATTCATTATGAGCTCTATGATGATTGCATGTCCATATTCCACTCACTCTCTTTAATTCCCTATCATAGATGATGTTTCCCACTAAACTCACATAAAGGAGAGACTCAACACCCACACGTGCCTTAGGTGAGTGCCCAGCGCCCGCTAGGTGATAGGTCGGTGCAAATGGGATTCCCTTATTCTTTGGTGGGTGTAAAAATGACTACATCTTAGTTCCATTTCTGGGACCTCTTTTCAAAGTTGTAGTGGGAAATAACATCCATCATGATCTATGCAATGAGTGATGACAAAGCGTTTAACTTTGGAAGGTGTTGAAACATGGTTTAAGATCATGGAGGATGAATTTTCTTAGAGATTCAACACTAGACCTGAGTTTGATACACGTGGATGGGTAGAAGAGAACCTCTACCATGAGTTGTATAAAAAAAAAATCTATTACTTCCCTGTAGAGATGTATTAATGGCTCTCAGCATATTTTTCTAGATTAAGTTGGTATTATAGATCACATGTGTTGACCCAAGAAGAGTACCAAAGGCTGCAAGATGTAGATCTGATGTGTACTCGTGTTGTGGATCATTGGTGGAAAGGAGTGTTGGCTAGCTACACCTTGGAGTACACTATTTCCATGTATTCTTGTGCAGAGGTTGCTAAGTTCGAGTTTTTATGGGATCCCAGAGGATCATTTCTACATGTTATCCCTCTAGAAATGAATATCTTGATTATTACCTTGAGTTTAGAGGCATTTTTGATGGCCGGGTAAACCATTCTGAGCATGTAGGTGAAAGGAAGCTAGAGTGGAGGAAGATGGAAGACATTATGACTAAGAAAGAAAGGGAGGAGAGATGACTCAAGTATAGTGAAGCGCGTGAAAGGGAGATTGCTAGACAATGTGAGGTTGCAAGTGTGATGGATTTATGGAGGTAGACATTACGGGAAGGATTTGAGGTTCACGCAAAGGATGTGGAACCTAAGAAGTCTATGCTACCCCATCTTGGCAAGTACATAAGAGAGACCCCTTCAGCTTCTAATGAGAGTTCGTTGTGTGGAGAGAGAAGAGTCATTGGCATGCATCTGAACCCACCTAGTGACCAAACCTTGGCGCTTGGTTTTCCATATCAAGGGAGAAGTATCGTTAACCCAGTTGGTATTGGTGGAAGTGATAGATCTATGCCTAGGAGATACAATTTTTCATTTCCTACTTCTATGGTTGCGTAAACTATTCTAGTATTCAAAGGAATTTTTGGACAAGGAGAAAATACATAAGGCTTGCGTAACACGTCGGGAAGTGGCACAGGACACACATCTAGAAATGGTACAATCTCACAGATGATTGGCATGTAATTCAGCAAGACATTGGGGACCCTAGGTGTAACTGCTTCAGTCCCATTACTGGTGGCAGAAGGATCTAGAGGTGGAACTGGTGGATTGGGAGGCACAAGACCTGGTGGATCCAGTGGATCTGGAGGAAACACCAGAGGAAACCAAGGATCTAGACCAGGAGGACAGGGGCCTCAGCCACCTCCTCAAGTAATCTTTGAAATTTCTTTACACTTTCCAGACTACCAGGGTATAGAGGATGTTGTGGAGCATGTTCACAAGTGTGAGTTACTATGGCACGCAAAGGGGATCACAACCCCAGGAGTGGAAGGCCAATCAGTTTGTAATGACGTTGCAAGGGCACACACATAGCTAGTATAGGAAGTATGACCCCCATCAGATGGTGGTAGATTACACTGCATTAAAAAAATCCTTCCTAACAGAGTTCCACATCCCTGAGTTTGAACAGAAGAGCATCAACACTCTTAAGGAGATTCAAAAGGGAATGGTGGAGAGTGTGCAGGAGTATGAAACGTGGTGTAAAACTCTCCTTTCAAAATTTTCATACAACATTCACCCTTCACAACATGCTCAATGGTTTGTTGGAGGGTTGATAACCCCATTTAGAAGAGATTTATCTCATAAAAATTTCACAGACCTGCGCGAGGCATTGGAAGCTGCCCTACACGCTGAAGCTGTTGGAAGTGTTAATACTAGAGTTAGCCCATTCCTGGAAGCTCAAATCGCTATTATGGCTAAGCAGCTGGAAAAGTTATCTACAAACTCAACTCATGAGACTCGTAGTGGAATGTGGTGTATAGATTGTGAAGTAGAGGGGCATGCCAAGGATAGTTTCCCCCAGAAGACAATACACATCGTAGCAGTAGATTGTGATATTTGTCATGGGGACCATGATGCGAGTAGATGTCCCTTGTCATAGCGCGCCATGTGGAAGAATGTATCTTACTACTATAATATCTACACCTCTACAACCCATGATACTAAGGATTGTAGGCTTATTGATCAGATCCATGAGGTCATTGATCGTGGTGTGTGCTAGACCAGCATTGTTAATAGTTCTAAGGGTGATGACCACCGTTATGAGGAGTGCGCATGTGGGGGCCCGTGTGGAAGAAGTTCTCATGGAGGATTCCATGGTCATGGTAGCCGCGGAGGAGGAAGAAGTGAGTTCCCATAGGGAACATATTATAATTGTGGATCCACATAACATTATAAACGAGAGTGCCCGAACCTATTATAATGCTCATGGTGTGGGAAGAAGCACAACTATGAAGAGTGTCTGAACTCTATGAGCATATGAACCAGTAGCACTTGAAAGATAAGGGTTGTTATGGTAAGCGTAAAAAGGGATGATCCACAATGGATGCCAAGAGTGGTGTGTGAGTCAGAGATAGAACCTGTGTTGGTGACAACAAGTAGCAGAATCCACGTGTGCCAAGGAAATACCAAGATAAAGAACATTGGTTTCAAGGGAAGAAGTGGTACATGGGAAGTAAATAGACCCTACCCATCAAAAGGAGGTATATCAAGAAACCATGGACATCATTAGGAGTTTACAAGGAGAAATTCAGTGTCTAAAGGAGCAATCTAGGAGGGAGGAGCAAAGAAGGAAGGTCGAGGCACCAAATGATGATCTGGATGAGGTCAAGGAAGTATGTAAAATGTTAAGGCAAGAGAATATTATTCCCTTGCTAGGAGAATGGCTGAGGGAGAAAGTATCACACACTGAAATAGAGCATGAGAGGTAGGTTTTACATGAAAACCTTACCCCTCATAGCCTTGACTATGATAAGGAGATCACATTAAATGCAATCATGGATGGGTGGCTCCTTAGTAATATCCTCATTAACATAGGTGCAGAAGTGAATGTTCTTACCTTAGATGCTTGGAATCAGATGGGAAGGCCCACATTACATCCATCTACAAATGTGTATTATATGGCAAACAAGATGAAGGAAATTCCCAGCAGTTTCTTAAGAGAAGCGGTTATCACCATTCAGGGGGCCAAGTTTACTAGGGACTTTGAGGTCTTGGCACTCGATGAGGTGAATAAATTCCCAGTTTTGCTTGGGTGCCCATGGTGTTACAAGAATAATGTTGACATCAGGTATAACAAATGGTATATCAGTTTCAAAAACAAGGAAGAATGGGTAATCATCCCCTTGATAGATGGGAAGTTGGCACCCTACACAGAGCCATTGGGAGAAGAAGTCCTTGATAGAATATACGTGCACTCAATCAAGGATCCTGAGATAATCCATCCCACAGAAGGAGTTATCCAATTTGAGGATGCCCAGTTTGTGAGTGATACCACAAGCATAGCATGTGACAATTGGGCACATAAGACCTATGAGTTGATCGAATGGAAATTAAGAGGATCGGTGACCAAGGTGACAAAGGCGTGTATAGTTTGGTGCCTTGGAGGAAGAAAACTACCAAGTTACTCGAGGAGGGGCTAATCCAGAATATTTCTTGCAAGAAATGGAGGCCCATTGGAGAAATGAAAAGGAAATAAGAGAAAATGCTTAATTATAACCTACTCAGAACCGTTGCGCATTGGTGGGTAACACATCGGGAGAACCTCTTGGAATGGCGTGAGGTGAGAATTGCCTTCTCCATAAGGTTTTACAGGAGCAACGTGCCCATGGCTATAAAAGACTACCATGGTAAGGAGACCGCTTCCTTCCATATCCAAGCATGTGAGACAGCCTAGATGGGAAGTGTAGAGGAATTACCACCTTCATTATGAGTCTACAAGTTATACTCCACCCTTCAAGGTTGTTCATGTGCATGGTACATCCACTCAGAGACACATCATCAAACTGGTAATTGGCAAGAATTGGTGGCTAACCTCATTCAAACATTTGAGTACCAGAGTACAAATCCATCAGTACATAAGGTGTTGCAGGTTGTCAAGCACCTTACAATAGGGGATAGTGCTATGGTGGAAGACATAATACAAGAGTTGCTAGGTGCACCTGGCTTAGAGGTGCACTTTGACGAAGAAGATACATAGAGAGATATAGTTTGAGTGCATATGTATAGAGAAAGAAAAGGGGAAGATGGTGTATGTTATTGATGGAGAAGAGGCAGAGAACTTGGATGTTAACCACTTTGTAGGGACGCGTGTACAAAGTCATAGATAGTGCTGATGAATGGGTGTGTGCCTACCATAAACCTTTAAAGAAAAATAAGGTTAATATCAGCTCAGAAGAAGAGCCTAAGGAGGCAATCATCAAAGACTATTGGTCGGAGAGGGAAGTCTCTAAAATCATTGATCTTTTATGTGAGTTCCAATATTTATTCCTGTGCGGGTACCATGAGCTTAAAGGTGTCCACCATTCCTTGGGGGACATGAGGATAAATTTGAAGGAAGGTGTACACCCAATCAAGAAGAGACCATATTAGATGAATACCAATTTACGCATAAATGTCAAGGAGGAAATAGAAAAAATGATAGCATCATGTATTATCGAGGTTGTCAAAGAGTCAGAATGGATAAGTCCAATGGTGATTAGTAACAAGAAGGATGGAAGGATAAGGATCTACATTGATTACATGGACCTGAATGCAGTGTGTGTCATTGATCCTTTCCCAACCCCATTTACTGAAGAAATATTAGAGGGAGTGGTAGGATGTGAGGTCTACTCTTTCACGGATGGATTCTTGGGCTATCACCAGGTAAGGATTGTGAAAGAGGACTAGAGAAAGATGACTTTTACCACTAAGTGGGAAATTTTCACCTATATAGTCATGCCTTTTGGGTTGAAGAATGCACCTTTTGTGTTCTCACGCATTGTGGTACAAGCTTTCCAGGACTTCATCCATAAATTTCTTCAAGTCTACTTGGATGATTGGAAAGTATATGGGCTAGTGAAGGACCATTGTGACAACTTAAGGCTGATGTTTGAAAGGTTTTGTTAGTTGAGGATATCCCTCAACATTAAGAAGTGTGTCTTTTCTACCCCATTTAGAACATTATTAGGGCACATCAGATGTAAGGAGGGCCTACTAGTAGATCTCGCAAAAGTTGCATTAATTATGGGATTAAGGGAACCTACTATTCAAACTATAGTGTGTGGATTTCTTGGACATACAGAGTACTACAGGAAGTTCATCAAGGGATATTCTAAGATCACTACGCCTTTAGAAGAGTTACTTAGGCCTAAAAGTGCCTTTCATTGGGGAGAGGCACAGCAAAAGGCATTCAACACTTCAAAGGATAGGCTTGTCACTACGCCCATCCTATGTTTCCCTTCTTGGGATAAGACTTTCCTTGTTCATGTGGATGGCTCAAGAACCACCATTAGAGCAGTACTTACATAGCCTAGTGAAGGGATTTTTTATCACCCTTTTTGCTTTGCAAGTAGGATGTTGACACCAACAGATCAGAATTATACTACAACAGAGCACAAGACATTGTCAATGATCTATGTACTTCACAAGTTTAGATAGTATTTACTAGTAACCCCTTTTATATTTTACATTGACCATATGACATTGAAATATTTAGTAAACAAGCCCATTCTACAAGGGTGCATATGTCAGTGGGTACTATTGTTTCAGGAATTTGAGTTCATAGTGGTTGTCAATCTAGGAAAAATTAATTCCAAACCTGATCATTTGCCTAGAATCGATTTAGGGGAGAATGCAAAAATAATAGAGGATACCATGCCATATGCACAACTATTTATGTTGTGGCACGCACCCTCAGACTTATAATATATTGCAATATTTCTCAATACAGGTGTAGTGCCGTAAGGGATGAAGGTATTAGATAAAAATTATTTAGCTATACGCTTCACACCGTACATGTTGATTAGTGGGGATTTATACAAATTAGGACATGATGAGATTTTGTGTCAGTGTGTGCTAGAACATGAGCACCTAACCATAATAGAAGAGGCACACAAAGGTAGTGTAGGTGGACACTATGTAAGCGACACCACTACACACAAGATATTAATGGCTAGATTATGGTGGGAGACAAATATATCAAGACTGCAAGAAATATTGCAAGGTGTGTGACCATTATCATTCCATGGAAAACCCAGGGCAAAGAGATGAAATTCCTTTGCACCTTATTCCTAGCACCGAGCCATTCAAAAAGTGGGCTATAGACTTCATAGGCCCTATTGCACCAACCACACGTAGGACTAGATCATGGTATATAATCACTTACACAAATTACTTGATAAGGTGGGTAGAAGCAAGCACCTACTAAGGATTTTATAGCAGCTATTACAGCAAGGTTTCTATGGGAAAACATTATTACAAGGTATGGATTCCCTTTGAGTTTGACTAGTGACAGGGGTACACATTTCTTGAATGAGACAGTAAGGATTTTTTTAGCATAATTCATGGTGGCTCATCACAAGACTACCCCTTACCATCCACAAGTAAATGGAACTACTGAGGCATATAACAAGATACTTAGTCACACGTTGACTAAGATATTTGATGTTGGTAGACAATATTGGGATGACAAAGTATCATCCATTCTTTGGGCCTATAGGACAACCTACAAGAGGTTGGATAAGGCCACACCATTTCAATTATTGTTTGGCATGGAGGGTGTCCTACCATTTGAATTCATGTTACCTTCTCTACGTATAGTGTGCACAGGAGGATTGGTGGATGAACAAGCACTAGAAGAAAGAATTGACAAGTTAATGCAATTGGACCAAAGACGATTACTTACCAGGTGGATCCATAAGATTAAAAAAGTAAAACAAAAGGCATAGCATGATCATCATGTTAAGAAAAAAAAAATGAAGTTGGGAAAATGGTTTTTCTTTATGATTCCAAGTTTTTGTACCATCCTGGGAAGTTAAAATTCCATTGGTTAGGCCCCTAAATCAACTCGTACATCCTTTACTCAAGCACCTTCTAGTTATAAGCACTAGATGGGATGAGATTGCTAGGAAAATTCAATGGGAGTAGGGTGAAGCCCTAATATAAATAAGTCTTCTTAGTGTTTGTAATAAGGTAGTATTTCCAGTTACTTTAGGATTTCCTTTAACGATTTTCCTTTTCTTATGTTTCCCTTTTTCGTTGATGTTTTGTATTGCACCTTGGGCGCCAATAACCTCATTACTTTTTTAAAGGTTTTGAATGCATAGAGGGCTGCTCATCATTTTAGTGTGGGGTAGAATAATGTGGAGGAAAGTCCAAAGTGTGAAGAACTAGGAAGGATTTCATTAGAAATCCCGGTTGAATGGCCCTATGAAAGGAAGTGCATGGAAGGAAAGGTGAAAAAGGATGGTTGGTTTTAGGGTAAGACTACATTGTGGATCCATGTACAAAAAAGGAAGAAGTGTACAGGAAAACATGAGGTAGGCGAGAGAAAAAATCATGACGGAAGTACCTTCAGTACTTGTAACATGCACGCAAGAGTATCCTATCAAAATGGATTGGTTACATGCCAGAAGGTTGGGGGATTTTCTGCGCAAGTTTGGGCACATGAGTTAAGGAGCTAAAGTCAAGTTTTGTTGAAAAAGTTACATTAAGTGTTGAAGTATAGTGGTAGGTGAGGTGGCATTTAATTCTAAAAATTTGGGAAAAACTACAAATAGAAGGTCAAGAATTTCATTATTTACTTTGCAAATACGAAGAAGGAAGAGATTTTACAAACTAGGGTTTCAAGAGTTGATCCATGTGAAGAAAAATTTAACTGCGAGTGACTAGTTTAGATCTGCAAACCAAAAGGGAAGTAGTTCATGGGTGTAGAGAGGTTTGTGGAGAAGCATATTCTTGTGAAAGGGATATTCCAGTTAGGTTTTGGCAGTTAGGGCACGGGTTGGAAAGGATTTTCTTCACAAGTTCGAGATCTAAGCTTGGAAAGGGTAGAGAAGAAGGGAAAGAGAAGTTGAAGTGCAAAGGTAAAATACACAATGGTACCCAAGAAACCAGCTATAACACCTAAGAAGGGAAAAGGAAAGGGTAAGGGAAAACAAGAAGAAACTACCACAAGTACCAATGAAGAATGGTATGCAGAAATGTAGTACCCCTATGGGGTTTTGCTTGGAAAGGAGTGGAGTCCCATTTAAGAAAAATGACTATAATAAATTATAACCATCACACAAATGTGACTGAAAAGGAAATGGTGCTAGAGTTAGTGCATTCGACAAACAAGAGGACACCAGAAGGGTTACCCATTTATAGCAATGAAGTAAAAGTGAAGTTAGGGAAGGTGGGATTGTTACAACTCTATGAGTTTCCCTACTTTGGAAATCCTGAGCACCTCTATTAGTGGCTGATGTCACACGTACACAAATATCACTTTCACTTCACGGGGTGCAAGATATGTATAACCCCTCAGTTGATTTCAAAATTCACAAGTCTCATCTGTAAAGGAGAAAGTATAGAGGATGACCTATGTGACAAAGAATCCATCAAAGAAATTTTCACCACATATGCATACAAGAAGGGGTCAAATTACTTTGATATTGTAGATATCCAAGACCTGGTGATGAGAATGGCCACGCACCTAGTAACCAAATTTAATGACCAAGAGAGGTGGACACAAGTGAACAAGTCAAGGATCAATGTTTGCAGAAGGATATCAGAGGGTGCCATCTACAACTTATCTACTTACATTGTGGATGAGATTATCCATAGCGTGCAGGAAGGTGACAAGATAATTTTTAGAAATTTCCTCTTGACTATTGTGTTTTCAAAGATGAGAGTGCTATATGCAGTAGATAACTTTGTTTGGGAGTACCCAAAGGAAGACCCCTCACCGGCAAAGAGATTCAAAAAATACACTTGTGATAGCATGATGACCATTCACAAGGAGTGTCTTGAGAAGTGGTTTACGCACTTGAGGAATGCATTCAGGGTAGAGTGGAAGATCCTAGAACAACTTCCAATGCTCACAAAGGGAGAGGCTGAATTCGCACTATACCAACACTTCTACATTGGCAGATTTATGTTTGTTAATGAAAACATGAACCCTTAGTGTAAACTTCCATTTTCCTTCACCGATTAGTATTTTCAAGCATGGGTAAATAGGTTTAAAGAGGCCAAAATTCTAAGGTTCGACCTTATTGAGGTGGACCAGGACCATAGGGAGATGCGCAGGATGTTGGTCTACCCCAACAAGCATGCGTACGTGGAAAAGTATGTATCACATGAAGTTCAGATGATAAAAACCATGACTCTGCCCATTACATGGAGGTTCGTGGTGTGTGTATACCTTCACATAAGGCCAAAGTTTGAGAAGGGTTATTACCTTGAGAATGAGTATATCTATACCTGAAGACCCAATAGGTAGAAGAGGACCGTATCCAAGAAAAAGGAGATGGAAGAAATAAATAAAAAGGTACCTAGTGTCCAAGGTACAAAAACAATGGGAACCCCAGGAAAAAGTGCTAGAACAGGTACTTACACACGCAAGAAGAGGTCCCCAGTAAGAGAGGAGGCACGAAAATAAGGAGAGCTTATTACAGAGGAGAAATCACCAGAGGATGAAGAGAAAGCCAAATCCCTTATACTGGAATCCCCAGTTAGGAAGAGGCAGAAGGTGATAAAGGAGGTTGATTCGAAGGATACAGAAAACTTGGAGAACTACAGGGGTGAGAGGGATGATGATGAAGAATATGAACCTGAAGGAGACCAAGAACCACTTTTTTTCAGCATGCACAATTTAAAAGAAGAGGACGGAGAATAAGAAAATGAGTTCCTTTTAATACGGTGCAAGGGTAGCTAGGAGGAGAAAGGCACCCAGGACATGGGAGGTAGTGAAGAGGTTGGCTTACAAGATCAAATAAATCTAGGCCTCACAAAGGAACAAATAAATGAGGTGGTAGAAAGGGAAGCAATGAAAATCATTGAGGCCTTGGTGGAACAAGAGTTGGAGTGCAGCGCTAAGATAGTCATGAATGAAGATAAGGAAGAAATCGTAGGAAAAGATCATAGAATCACAGGAGGCCCTATTCTAATGGTAATTTTTCCTAAGGGAACACACATAGGAGAAAAGTGCATGGAGATATAGAGACCAATAATGGGTTATATTGATGACCCAAACAAGGTGTTGAGCGCATGCTTCCAAAGCGCAGTCCCAATAGATCAACTCTTGGAAATAAAGTCATTTGATGAAGAAGGTGCATACCCTTACATGAGGAAAATGTTGTCATGGGTAATTGAGTCCCACATCAATGAGCCAGAGTTCAAGGTAAGCCAAGGGGTAGTAATGAAGTTGTCTGAGTCAAAAGGAGACAACCCCTTGGTGAGTGCCCAACAAATTTTGGATGAACAAGTCTGTAACGCATTGAATAAGGTCTCGGTTGAACTGGAATCTAGGTTATTTGGGAGGAATGAAAGGGTAAAATTTCTAGAGGTAGAGCTGGAAAAGAGGGAAGAAGAGCTAGAAGAGAAGACCAAGAACTTAAAGCAAGAGGAACTAATTAGCACGCAGCTAAAGCGTGAACTAAGGAAATAAAATGCAAGGGTGCATAAGGTATACAAGAAGGTAAAATCCATCACAAATGCCATTTTTTTGAAGCATCCATACCTAGCACCACACGCGCAAAAGCATGGATCTTCCCTTGAATGCCTTGAATACTTAACATGCATCCTCACCATGGAGAGGAAAACTCTGGCCTTAGAATTTGTAGAAGAAGTAACAGCACACCTGGAAAAGGAGGACAAATTGAAGGTTGTAGCAATCATTTCCGAGTACAAAAATGTTCTTGCTAATGTAAAAATTTCTACCCATACTGCTTAGGTTGCGTATGACAATTGCACAGACAGAGATAGAGTAGTGAGTATCCTGGTCACAACTTATGAGGTAGAGCTCAAGGAATTCCAAGAGAATAACAAAGGGAATAGAGCAGAGTGGGAGAGGATCCTAGCCGAGGTCAAGAAGAAGTTAGAAGCTATTGAAACCTTACAAGGTTTAATTAAAAACTGGTTGAAGGAGTTATATACCCACATATTACAAGAAGGATTGGTGCACTTGAGGACGTGGGAAAGGAATTAGAAGGAATGGTTGAAACATTGAACACTCAAGGAAATGGACTAGGTTTTGAGGAGGTAAGCGCCCTATTTGGCGGCCTCTATCGGAGAGAAAAAAATGAATTCGATTCCTAAAACATGTTTGAGGTTGACTTGCAAAGATATTTTCCTATCTTGTTGCAGTAATGCCAACACTTCCCCATTCTTTCTTCTTTCCCAAATTCTTCATTCCCTTATTATTTTCCCAAGACATTAAGTCTATTGTAATTCTTTATTCATTGAATAAGTGTTCCTGCGGGAAGAGAACAAGTGTAGTGTGCGGCGATGTTGGGAACATGATTTATTGGCTAAGTACATGAAGATGCATGGGCGTGCAAGTCCTAGATAAAGGAGAAAGCTTATAGAAAAGGGGTTCTAGGGAGGTTTAAAAGAACAAGGTGTGCGTGCGCAAGACAAAGAAGGATTTTGGGACTCAGCCATATTTGGCATATCAAGTAGGACACGTGAAAAGCATGACCCGACTACGCATGCGGAGTGGATAAGGTTTAAGCCTGGAGACAGGTTGGCCTAGGAAGGAATATGCCCTGTGATGGAAGTTTCTAGAAGACCATCATGGCAAGGAGTGGAGAGCTCTGGCCTGGAGGAGGATGCTCCCATGGAGGACCACATTTGGACACTTGGTGATAGATCTGAAGACTCAGAAAGAATAGTTAGCAGTTCAAGAGGCCTATAAATACAAGTGCCCATAATAAAATAAGGGAGAGAGATAAAAAAAGAGCGGAGCTCTATAGAAATACTGTAAGGAGTTGTATTAGGTTGGAATATATAATATAGGAGAAGCATGCATCAAAGGGGTTTGGGACTGTAAACTTTCTTTCTTTTTGAGAGCTAAGGAATGTAAATCTAGTTATGATGTATGACTTCATTCTACCATATTTGATGTCCTGTAATGGATCTAATGGATGTAATGAGGTTACCAAACCATTTTGAATATGATCATTAATGATTCTGGTCCATGCATATATCTTCATGGTTCTGTTTTATGTATGTTTATGAAATGAGTGTGAATCCTTAAGCATTTTCCTTTTTTTTTTGTTCAGTCCTATAATCTGTTAAGTATCATTATGTCTGGAATGACTTCATTGGTCTAGAAGCCATTCTGAGATCTATGATGATTGCATGTCTCGTTTCCACTCACTCTCTTTAAGTTCCTATCATAGATGATGTTTCCCACTAAACTCATATAAATGAGAGACTCAGCACCCACATGTGCCTCAGGTGAGAACTCAGCACCCACTAGGTGATAGGTCGGTGCTCATGGGATTCCCTTATTCTTTAGTGGGTGTAAAAATGACTACAAGGGAAATGCATGGAAACACTTGGCATATTCCTAGGTAGTGGTAAATTAATGATGAAAAGATTCCATGAAACCTTCACAGATGATGATAAGAATGATTATTCTATGGGTATGATGAATTTTAAAAAGAAAAAGGGGTAGATAAGTAACGATGGATAGGGAATAGGAGATGGGTGAGAAAGATATGTAATTGCGAGCTCTTTGATGTAAAGTAAGATCTTATAGTATGAACATTTCCACATATGGAACTCTCTTGATGTAATCTTGGCTTCCATGTTTTGGATTATGAATATAATGAGGTGATTCTAAAACACTCATGTGATGGATCTTAATTTGTTTATTTTTCCTTTATGTTCATGTTTGTGTGTTAAGGGTGTTCTTGATAATGCTCATGGGTTGGTTCTTCTTTCCTTTAGTTGATCATGTTAATCTGTGTTTAGAATGCATTAGGCTAGGATTCAATGCTTAGATCTTAAATTCCATAAATGAATGCACTTGTTCTGGTTATATTACATCCTCGTGTTAAGAAGGAACATTCTCATTAAGTTCACATAAAGGAGGGACTCGGCACCTACATGATTTTTAGGTGAGCTTCTAGGCTAAGATTGGATTATATGTTGATGTTCTCAAGATTGATTTCTTAAACAGGAGGTGATAATAGAGACTACACTTCCTCAGTTGAATCTTGGACCACCCCAATGGTCTGCACCATCAAGGCTTGATTTAGAGTGTCGTTGAAGCAATTTGATTGATTATGAGGTAGATTGTAGGGGTATTACCATTCATACTCTTGTGTAATGTTATTTTGGATTTGAACCAGTGCTTGGGATGTTAAAGGTGCATTAGGATTATACAGATGAAATGGCCTAGTAGTTTTAGACTTCCCTTGACTTTTGTTTGTAGCTTGAATAGGAGGACTGTTAGGCTAATATGGAGGCCTATTCACTTGAGCTTGGGGCTAGTATAGTATGGAGCTCTGATATTTTTTCTTTTTTTCATCACCAAATCATTCCCTAAATTTTGCAGTTGTTTCATGACTTCCTAGAGTTCCTTGGAAGTACTAAAAGAAGTGGAGGACTCACTATTGCTCATATTTCTAGGAGCTGGAATAGGGTCTATTTCAGGTGCTTAACTAGTAGAGGGGTTTCCCAACTCTGGATATAGGGGAATAGGTGGCCTAGTTGCTAGTTTACAAGCTTGGATTAGATAATTCTCAGCTCTAATAGTCATGGCATAAGCATCTTGTAAGGTTATCCCCCTAAATATTGTATCATAACAGATATATCATAATTTAAAATTTTAAGGAAATGGAGGAATGAATCTTCACTAACTGGTCTTATGAGAATTGGGATCCAATCCCATATCCACTAAAATTGAAAATTAGAGTCTGTAATTTGTTCATTGAGATCCCTCTTGATTGTAATCATTTGTTCCAATAGGGACATACTATCTCCTCTTTCTCCAAATTAGTTACAGAGGGTTGTGCATATTTGATCCCAATTTGTAATGGACCCCACTACTAAGCTCCTGAACCACTGCAAGGCCTTTCCTTTAAAATAAGAAACCAGAAATTTAACTACAACATAGAATTCATTGATCTCATGAATGGTACAAATATTTACAATATTCTAAATACGGTCAGTGGGAGTCTTGTGGTTCTCCCCCATGAAGTAGGTAATACTTTTTAATGCTATAACTTGAATAATGTTCTGGGCATTGACAGAAACTGGACTACTTCCTGTGAATTGGACATAGGGATTTTGTGGTCCTTGTGGTGGTTTTGGCTAATGCACCATCTAGATTGGCCTGAGAACCATAGTTAATTGAAGGAACGGTCGACCAGTTAGAGGTGTAGATAAAATTTTGTTTGATGGAGATGGAGACCTTTATACTCTTCTTCATCTCCTTCCTCTGACTAGTTTTAACTTCAAGTATTCAAAGACACCTTCTCTTTCTTTGTACCGAGTTTAGATCCTTCTCATGTACTTGGTCCACTAAACTGATGAAATAAATGAGACCTAGCCCTCGGAGTCACAAAATGTGCTGCTACAAAGCCTCCAAAGGCTGAAAAATTCACCAAGATGCACATCCAATCTTCATAAACCTAAAAATATTTACCTCTTGGTCCAATCATGCATGCCAAAAACTGCTATGTCAAAAAGTAGCACCCTAGGATTTTTGCATTACAAATCCATACTTATTTACTAACATGGGGTTATCTCAAGGCATGTGACCTTTGCAATTTGAGACAAACCTCCAGAGAAGGTTGGTTCCTTAACTTATCCTAGTGCCAACTTATCTAAATTACAGATAACGGAAACTAATATAATCCTACCCTAATGCTTTCCAAGGAGACAGGGATAGAATAATTCATAAAAAGTAAATATACTATAAAGGAAGGTGATGGACGAAGAAAGGGTGAAACAATCTAAGTGAGTGAAAAAATGGGGAGTAAATAAGGAAAGAGAGGGTAGGTGGAGGTGCTACAATATAAGACAGTATTTAATTCCCTATATTCATAAACCACAACAAATTAAAGGTCCTATAAAGAGATATAAACATGCATAATATACCTGCAAACATAATAGAACGTAAAAGGTGCAATACAACTCGAATTAGGGCAAGAAAAGCCACAAAATACCAATTTTATTTCTTAGAAACATGCATAATCCATTACAAAGTAGGCACAAGGAAAAATCCTTTTTAATAAGCCCAAATTTGAGGCTTTTAGCTCACAGCAGCTTTGAAATAATTTTTACAGAGTTATTTTACATTACAAAAAGTCTCACCTCAAAATGAGGCAAATTTTACACTATATAGGAAATTTGGGTCACCAACCAGTAGGGCATTTTAAATAGGTATGGGGAGCCATAACATTTGGTCCTTTTCTTACATGAACAATAATGGGCATCATGGCTCATTAAATCTGGTTATTGAGTTTTCATTCATCCACCTACCCTTGTCGGGTCTAGTACTTGCCCATCCATGTGGGTTGCCAAACCATGTGGGGTTTGGCTATGTCTAACCATATGTTTCATACAAAATATGAGTGGGATGTATAACCTCATTACTTTCCAACTTGGGAAGGTTAGACAACGTCAAAATTCATAACCATATATGCTTCTGGTCGCCGACCAACCTAGGAGTTACCATTTTCACACCATGGGTCGTCCATCCTGAGTTGGACAGACATCTTTCTCTATTCATACACTTGTGGGGATTGGATGGTCATCTAACCTTATTTCATACAAAAATCACCTGTCAATCTCGGTATCTATCTAGCCATGTCTTTCGTGTGATTCTAGGTTTCCCATTTATCTTTGATCCTCCAACTTTAAGGGTTGGACAGTTGTCCATCTTTGACTGTACCATATGCTTTCTGACCATCCTCATGGCCATCTAACCAAGGAATTGGATGACATCTAACCCTGTGATGTCCAACCTAAGGGGGGTTGGATGTTTTCCATCTTATCTGTACATTGTTGACCTGTCCATACCTTGAGCTCGTCACCATGTAGCCACAATAGTCAATTGACCATCCCATCCGACTAACCTATCCATCCATCACAACTGACCAACCCAGCTAACACACCCATCTGACCAACCTGGCCAACCAACTTGACTAACCAAACTCTTGGGATGTCCATCTCATCCGAATATCTTAGGAATTAAACCTAGGCATCTAACCTAAGTTGGAATTTTTAATTTCCAAAATGATCCCAACCACCAACTTGAACATTTGTTGTAGCGAGCTAGCCAAATCATGAGATACCATGAAGATTTCAAAGCATTTCCCTTTTCATTAACTATCAATTTTTTAACCTACTAAGTTTTCCATTTTGCAGGGGGTGTGAAAAATGGATAGCAATGACACCACTTAAGAAGGTAGCAAAGGGAAAGAAAACAAGGGAGAATTCCCTAGATGATTGGTTCTCTAAGATGTAATACCCACAAGATGTCATCATTGGAAAATAATGGGAGTCAAATTTATGGAAATGCAAAATTAGTGAGTACAATCATTGTGCTTCAGGACATGAGGGAGATATAAGAAATTATATGTTAATGGAAATAGGTTAGTGCGTGAAGAAGGGTCAAATTGTGATAGATGATTGGGTGCACAAGATGTTGGAGACTTTTGGTACGTTAAAACTATTTGAGTTACCTTTATTTGGAAAAATTGTGTGACTTTATCTTTGGTTGGTTTCAAGAGTGCATGAAGATTATTTTTACTTTACAGGAAGAAGAATGAACACCACCATATAATTAATCAAAAAATTAAAATAATTACGTGACATGGGTGAAGATATTTTGATAGATATAGATGATAAGGTTGTAGTAGAATAAATAGCCACTAAATTTCACTACCAGAGGGGGGGTCGATCATTTAATATTTCCAACATCTCAAACCTACAAAAAATAATAGCCACATACTTAGTAAGGTACAAACTAGGAGACTCTAAAAGATAGTTTGAGGTGAATAAGAAGTTCTTACATATTGCACATAAGATGGTGCATGACACAAAATACAATATTTCTCTATACATTGTAGAGAGTATTGTGGAATAGGACCATAACCAACATGACAAGGGTGAGAAAATAACATGGGAATCAATTTTTCTCCTCATTTTATCATTGGAATTGGAGTCACAGATGGACCACCAAGGCATGGGTGGGAACACCAAGTAGTCATATGATCCCCAAAAAAAACAAATCCAAGTATACTTGTGATGGGGAAATCACTAACACGTATAAGATGCATTTTTATTTGTGGTATAAATAGATGTATGATGCATTTGAGAATGAATGGCACATACTGAGGGAGTTGCCAACTGTATTGAATGGAAAAGTCAAATTTTTTGTAATATAATATTTTTGTCTCACTTGTTTTTTATTGTTAATTTGAGATATGTGTCCTTGGTGCAAACTATCATTTTCATTCACATCTAAGTACTTTAGGATCATGGTAAGATGAAGAAAGGACGTGTAGCTGCTGAAATTTAATTCAGATAAAGTGGGAGTGGAGAATCATACTTTTTGCAAGACCTACTACTACGTGGAGAGGTAGCCATATGAAGATACCATGGAATCTGATGGGATACACCTCAATCCAATAGTAACTTTGGTTGTTAGGAAAGATTATTATAGATTTTATATCTATCTGTACCCAAATTTAAAGGATGGGAAATTGGTGGAGGATCACGATACATCCATTATACTACCACCTTCAGGAAGAAAATCCATGAGACAAAAGAATCACAAACTTGGGCTGGTTTCAGAAGAAGAAGAAGAAACCAAAGGGAAGTTAGATCATAGTAGAAGGAAGATGAGTAGGACACAACAAGAGGAAAGTTTAGAGTGCATCCCTCCTTAAACCCCTCCAACTATCATAACTTAAGGAATGTGCATTACAGGTCTAGAAGAAGAGTGAGATGATGATGAAGATATAAGGATAGGAGAGGACTCAGAAGAGAAAGAAGTCCACATGTTATACACATTAGAGAAGAATATCTAGATCAATCCAATAAGTGTGAACAAGGGGTAATACCTTTCACTACCACAATTCATATGGATTTGGATCAAGAGGATAAACACAAACATGAGGAGGTCAACAAAGAAGAGGAAGAGGACACTGGGCCTATGTATGAGGATGTTGCACAAGAATCGCTGCATGAACAATGTGAAGAAGGGCCAGGACCTAGACCATCACATGAAACACAGTCAAAAATACATTCCCCTCCCTAACCATTTATTTATTTTTTCAATGACCCAACAAATGTCATTAGGGAAATAGTCTAGCACATAATAGATCCAAAAGATCTATATTGTTGGGATATGTTATAAAATTCATAGTCCCATATCTGCACACGTAAGGTGATATCCTTTGCAATGCAGACTCATATGGAGGATCTCGAATTCGAATTAATCCTACATGTCATTCATGAGTTATAAGGAAGGAGAGACCTGATAAAAATTCTTCCAATTTTTGAATCTACATAATTGACATATGTGCAAGCTAGAAACACATTAATAAAGTTGGCTATTGAAGTCACATGCATAAATATAAACAAAGGAGTCGCATTGTGTGATGTGGAGAAACGTTGTGTGGATGCGAGCAAAAATAATAATAATATTATGGAAAATCTAAATAAAGTAAAGAGGCATGCCAAATTTAATTCCAAAGTGACCGAATTTATTATAATTATTGCACATTCCTTCCCGGAAATAATTTTAGGGGCCAAACTTGACCAAAATAGGGAAATTGATAACCTGGAAGAATTGATTACCCTATTGATAGCAAAAGTAAATGTAAGACAGGAGCTAACTCTAGATGATTTAGAAAATGTGAGGCAGGAGGATATCGAGAGAAAAAATAATTGAATATGAAAACTTTGGCCCAGAGGTGAAGGAAAATTCATAAAACATAGAGAAAATATTCCTAAAGTTTGCAGATAGTTCCTGTAGTCACAAAATTATGAATTTAGAAATTATTTATCTTGGTCTCTTACTATTATTTAGAAGGTTCTTGAGTGAAAAAAGTACTAACTAAACCCCCATCTTTTGGCCATCTTGTTTTAATTTATTTTGTCATTGTGAGCCTCTTACACCCATATGCCCAATCATCTTCTATCTTCCCATTTTATTTTAGCCTCGACTAGGGCACCTATATTAGTATTGGGGCACCCGTGGGCACCTTGGTCCCACCAAGGGCACCCCGGTCCTTTTTACACTCTCTCACCACTTTTTGGGCTCTTTCTAGCCATTTGAGGTCTTTATATTTCTTATGGTTGGCCTTTTCAGGGTATTATGAAATTAGACCAAGAGAACCCTATAAATATAAAGTTATGATACCATAATGAAGGACCTAGCATCACTTACCACTATCACTCATCTGGAGTTGCATCCATCTATTATATTGAATATCATTTACATCCACATAGCTCCATCATCAAGGCACAAGGCTAGGACATCTACATCACACTTCATAGAGAGGGATTCTATTATATTCCATGCACACATTCTATTACATTTTCTACATTTAGCTATTGCTTACTACTTCACATGGTACAACTAGAACAAGAGCACATAGGAAACATTATGCACACACTCACTAGAACTACATTTGGGTCTAAAATTTAGTGCAGTGCTCAGTTAGTAAGCCCATTTTTGTTGCATCTGAGGTCATTCTAGCCCCTTCATATGCATTTTTATTTTGTAGGGTTTAATGTTTGTTTTGGGGTCTTGTAGGTCTTTCTTCAATCTTGGATTATTGGCGACATATGAAAGAGCACAGTGAATCTGATATGACATACAGAGAAGGTTCTAAATCACCTCTCATTCCTACAAAGATCAGTTTTAGAGCATTTACGTAGACCATGGTGTCCATTTTCTAGACCATAGTACCCACAGGAACCCCAGTCCCTCTTCAAGCACTTCAGTCCAACTAGACCCTCCAGATCCATCCTTTTCGGGACTTCTACACAATCGGTCTTGCTTCTAATTTTTCCATTGATCACCGTGGTATTGTCCTATGAGCATCTATTATTTAATTGAGTTCTTTCCTCTTCCTTCTTGCATATTAGGGTTATAATTTCCTTTTGCATAGTTTTTTAGATCATTCACATACTTTTTTTACTACTTTTATTTACTTTATTATAGCTATTCATATATTAGATTAATTATCCCCATAATACATAGTTTAGTAAATTTTAGATAATCATTTTGGTGAACCCGAATCCATCATGCATGCTTCCAAATTCTTCATTCCTATGGTTAAGTCATCATGAGTTTCTCAATCAATTATTACTTGTTTTCTAATTCCGGTTTACAACATAGAGTCCAACAATTTCTTGCTACTACTCACATTCATGCTGACATGCACCTAGATGTGGTTTATTAAGCCTTTTTTGATGCCTTTTCTCGCATCAAGTATTTAATTCTAACCTTCACTCTAATGTTCACACTTTTGATAATGACACGCCTTTACATATCATCTCACATATTTATAATGTTGTTGTTAAGTGTACTTTGATTGATAATGGATCTGAACTCAACTTGTGTCCTATGTCATTTCTCAAATTTTTAGGTCTTACCACTTGTGACATTATCCCCTCTATCATTTTACTGTGTGCTTATGATGGTTCCATCCATACATGTTTTTGTCACATTACATTTCCCATCTCTAGTCACAAAATCATGCACTGACTATTACATTTATAGCGCTAAGTATGTTATTTTATATATGAATATTGTGTAATAAAAGTATTCACTAATGACCTATCCCCTAGTGTTTTCATCATTTATTTAGTCATCTTCATTATTTTTCTTGCACAATCATCAATTATTTACATGGTTCTGGTGGTCTCTTAGGGAGTATCAGGTGTCGTTATTTAGTCATTTTTCATCTCTAGTCTCTTACTAGGGTGCCTAGGGTAGTGATGGGGTGCCCATTGGTGCCCGAGTCCATAATTTTAGGTGCCCTAGTCCCCATAACACTTGGGTCTAATTTACTTATTCGAGGTTGGTATTTTTCATTTTACCTCTCATTCCCCTAAGTACTAATCACCATTTCAATTCATTAGTTTTGCAATTTGAACAAGATATCCCTATATAAACATAGGATATTCACTATCATATGGACAAACTATCTACTATCAAGAGCTAACTATCTACTAAGGCAAAGGGCTACATTTTGGCATCATTTACATCTGCATCACACAAGCATAAGGGGGAAGGGTTTTATTCATTCTATTCCACCCACCATTTCCATCTTACATCTAGGTATTTCCCCCAACTTCTATGTCATTGACGATAGGGCACCCTAGGCACACAATTGCACACACAAGGAAACAGAACTACATTTTCTAGAATGTAGTGAAGCACTTAGTTATAAATCCACTATTGTGGTAGCTAAGGTCATTTTGACCCCTTCATATGCATATTTCTTTTTTTTGGGATATGATGCTTTGTATGGGGTATTATAGGTAGATCTTCATATCAGATTTACGGTAACATAAGAGAACATACTACAACAAAGATAAAGACACTATGAATACCTAGCAATGGTATCAGATTCAGATCCTGAGATTTTCTACATACCAGCGTGCCTAGATCTTAGACCAGGGTGCCCCCAAGCACCCCAGTCCTCTCCCAAGTTCCCCAATCCAATCAGATCTTCTGCTGCTGCAATTTCCAGGGTAACACCTTCACATTGTTCAAGTCTAGCATGCAGCAAGGTAAGTCACTTTTAGTTTATTACCTTATCCTTCCCATTTTTCATTATTTCATTTCATTTTAATATTAATTAAAATTATCCAGCATCAGTATTTTTGTTTACATCATTTATTGCAGTTTTTCACCTACTTAGATTAACTTAGAATATATATTCCAAATTCATATTTTAGTTAATCATTTTGGTGAACCTTTCTTTTCAAATAGCTTTCCCTAGGATCCAATCAAACCATAATGGCTAAAAATATCTCATCTTCTTCACTCATCATGTCTCATTTTAGCATTAACCCTATCTATGATGAGGCTGCCATAGCTGAGCTCAAAGCTCTATATAGTACTCCTCTTACTACACCCGATCATATCAAACAATAACTTTTAGATGGCTAACAACATTTTCCTACTTGTTTTGAATATTCTCCTATAATTATTAGCATTGTTAAGGAACCAATAGCCTTTACTCATAGTACACCATGTGATATGGCTACCTGTGATCCTCCTTCTGATCTTTCACATGAAACTTTAGATAATTCTCTTATTGATTAATTACTTGGTATTGACAATCATTCACATATACATAACAATTCTTCTTTTACTCTGACCACTGATATAGCTCCTTCTCATGGTTCTACCACTTTTGACATTGCTTCTCCTGACACATCTCCTACTAGTTTCAATGTTCCTTCACATTATGTTGATGATCCTATTGATATCATTCTTAGTAACATACTCATTTCTGAGTCTCCATCTAATATAGATGAGACAGATGATATTCATGGTTCTCCTTCTTTCTATACCACTGAGTATGACTCTCCTAATCCATTATTAGCTTCTCCTAAGATCACATCTACCACTGTGCATGATTCACTACCATCTATCACTTCTTATTCTACTACTATTACATCTCCTATTATTATATCATCTACATACTCTCCTATAGATGTGTCTCCGTCGGTCACCTCATCTATTAAGGGTAGTTTTGATGCTAGTCCTACCATAGCTATGGACATTCCCTGGATATCTCCTACTATAAATTCATTGGCACCTATTCCTAGTGTGTCTTTAGCATTAGAAACTCCCAAATTGCCTCTTGATATTCCTATGATTACCCATAATGGAAAGTTACAACCACTTAATACATTATTTCCATCTTCCACCATTCATTCGTAGGATATCATCTGTCTAATGCATGTATTAGGTCAGCTCTAATATCATGTTCACTCCCTTTATTTATAGAGAAAGGATTATTATGCTTCTATTGACAACAATTCATTACATGGTAACCTTGTTCCTAAGAAGATTTGTAACTCTGCATTCCCTCAAAAATTCATCATGCCTACTTTTATGTGTTTTGATGGTATTAGTGACCCTCATGCTCATCTTATACATTTTTGTGTGCTTATGGCCTCTCATTCTAATGATAGATTGTTATGTAAGGCCTTTTGGTACAGTATTTATATATGAGGTGTTACATTGGTACACTCATCTTCCCTTTGGGTCCATTAGCACTTTCTATGACATGGAGGATAGTTTCCTCCTTTGTTTCATCATTAACAATGGCCTTAGAGTCACTAGTGATCACATACCTACTTTACGTTAGGGATCCTCTAAGCCTATCAAGGATTATATCCTACGATTCAATGCTTGTATACATCAACTAATATTCCAACCTATTGATTTAGAGAAGCAATTCATTTTCTGTCATGTCCTAATTCCTCCACTCAAGCAAAGATTACAATATGATACATGTGATTCATTAATTCTTCTATGTTATAAAGTCATTGACCTAGATTAAGATCTTATCTCATCACACATCATATATTCTCCACACATACCTATAGCTATTTCCTCATTTAGTTCTCCTTCAGTGCCTCTGGTTGAGCATCCAACACAATCTCCACCTTTTCCTCACAAATAAATAAAACAATCTTAACTCACTCCACCACAAAAACATATTCCTTCTCCAACTCCACAATAAGTTACTTCTCCTACCACTCCACCTAGGTCATGTGAGCCTTTACATTTCTCTCATCACACTTGACCACATGATGTATTGTGTGTTTTACTTACTGAGTGATTAATTCACCCACCCTCTAACCAAAATCATCCACAACACAAATTACAACATCAGCGTGACCAACCTTATTGTAATTATCATCGTATAAATGGCCATAGGGACAATGACTATCTTTCCCTTCAGGATATGTTACAATAACTAGAGGATAAGGGCATCATCTCCTTTGTCTCTTGCTCATGTGAGTGATCCATCTCTCCTCCACCTCATCATATATTTTCTACTACAGTTGAGTCATATCCTACATCTGGTGCTCTGCCCCTTACACATTCATAGCATTTTGTTACTCACACGTGATGTCCATCACATCCATAAATTATTGCATCATCACATACATTACACCCATTGCCTCCATATCATTCATTGCATTCATTTTATCCACCGCATCATGTTGCTCCTTCACATTGGATTCCATGGCACACCACTCTCGCACATTACACCACTGCTCCATATGACATTCAATTTGATTCATACACTCATGTTGCTTCCATCCCATATGTTTCCACCACTTTGCACCGCCTTGGTCTTTGGTAGGTGATTACTATCACCTTACCCACTAATGATGCACTTGTGTTCTTACGGTTCTTGCACAACTATTAAGGGATTTGTTCTAAGAACCTCTCATCATGCATTTTTTCACCTCATCTAGTGCACTCAATCATTTCCTAATGATGCACTATTGCTTTTTACAGTTCATTCTTGACTACTAAGGGATGTTAACTACAATGAACCTACTCATATATACACTGGGGGGAATCACTAATTTTCCCCCTCCCATTCATCTCACTAATCTATTATGATTAAGTTACATTATTATGACATACATTCATCATAACACATTGGTTTGATAATCATATATCATCTCTTTTTATATGCATTTTTCTATCATTATCATATTAACTATGCATTATGAATTCCATTTAACAAACATTGTGCTTAACTCATCACATTCTATTTGTCATCATTACATGAATGTTCCATCAACCAACACTAATAACATACAAAAATATCACATACATTCCAACAGTAATCACCAACTCATACAACACCAATACAACACAAAATAAAATCATCGCATATAAATCACACATGTCCATACATAGGTAGAAAATACAATCATCATTGGGGGGAAACTCCCATAAATCAAAAAAAAATTATGATCATCAAAACTTATCATCATTTTCACTCTCAGGTACTATGAGACCCCTAGAACTAGATGTCTCACCACTAACTTTGCGTCGATGTTTACGGCCTCAATATCTCTCCACTTTCCTATGAAATAAGGTATTCTCCATTGACTTCTCTACAAACTAAAATTGTAACTCCACAAATCATACAAACACATATGGTGCTAACGGACCACCACCCAATACCTCACATGCTCGTTGAGTCTCCTCGTGTGCCTCGTCCCTCTTACCTAGTAATATAATGCATGTGGTTGCCGCTACCACCACTGGCTCAAATAGATGGGAATTCTCACCCGTAATCTCATCCACTATCTCTAATATATCTCCATGAAGGATTTTGGGCAGCACATTCCACGTCAAGGTATAGATGGATGTCTCGACTATCAAGGACCAATACGCATCACCTACAACACAAATACCACATTGTATTAGATAACCATTAATAAAACAAAATCCAAAAACAACATACATAATATAGCTATATGTAGATACTTGCATTCCACTACGGCTGCTGCTACAAGGTTAGGGGCATGTGCTTTTCCCTTGCCTCCTCTTACATGTGATAACCTTGCTTGACCTATAAATAATGGGAACAACAATACCCATCGATGTGTCACCCACTATGTGCAGTACTCCTTTGTGCTACCAGGATTTTCTACGTTTATCACCTCTATCGCTACATCTACCTCATCTACACTAGGAGGTGTTAGCTACTCTATTATGGGCCCTGGTCTGGCCCCAGCCCTCCTAGGTGCTCTGATAACTCTCAACCATATATATGGCTTTGGGGGCACATCCTGAGCCATAGAAAACTGACGTGATACCCTCTCCACCTAGAATAGATTCTCCACACCTAGAAACCTATCCTCTAACCACCTAGTCCTTTGAATACATTGTAACTCTACCACATTCCTAGAACATCCTCTATAGTAGTGGTATGGCCTCCATTTCACTACACTAGGCCCCATCCTATCTATCAGTTCCCTTTAGGTATCTGTATCCATCCTACGCCCTTGAATGTTAACCAACCTCCTTACATATATCTCAGGTCTCTCCCACTCTGCTCATGGACCTATAACTGGCCTCAACACTACTATGTGCTCATATCCCCACACATGTAATAGCATAGTAGATCCTATCCCCCCTCCATGCTCATCATGAGTAAATTGATATAGATCTCTATATAGGTGGGCTAACACACAACATGCCCAAGTATATCTAGTACTCTCCTCCTATATATGTTGGCATATATCATGCATCTTATACAAGATGCCCAAACCACCTCCCTCCACCACTATAGATGAAGCAATAACAACCACTATGAATTTCTATAAACGCAAAGCACTAGACCTCAGAATAGCATCTATACTAATATGGGCTTCAGTAGGTACTCAGGTCCCTAAAAAATACCACCTAGTGGCTTGCATGTGCCTCTCTATATTCTCCACTAGCATCACATGTACCCTATCACTAACAACTAGAAACTACAATATATGATACACATCCTCCAGCGTAACAGTCATCTCTCCTGTAGGAAACCAAAATGTACACATATATGTGCACCATTTATCCCATAGTGTGGTCAACATAGACATATTATGGGGCACATCCCCCATCCGTGTTATATGCCACAGGATGACACATTCCATAACATTCTAATCATCATCTAAAAACCCCAATCCAAGCAATGTACTCAAATGACACCCACTGCAGAACTCCCATGAGTGGATATCCCTTTGCAAAAAACAAAACGATAAAAAACACCAAGTTAAAACACCTTATAAGTAAAAACACACTCATTTATCACATTCATATACATCACAAATCTCATTTTTCTTCATTCTAGACCACATACACACATTTTGGACTAGGGCACCCAGATGCAGAACTGGGGTGCCTAGGAGCAAGACACCAGTGCCCAAATTTGGGCACTTCTATCCTAAGGGTTACTAGCGCCCTCACCGATATTGTCCATGTCTAAAATGTTGAGAAAATCAAAAATCTCAAATTTACACAAATTCACTAAAAATGACTACTACACCCTACATTTTTTGAAAAACAATGCACTTACCAACTCCACAGTCATGTGTGATGCTACAACATTCGCCACCCTCTCAAACCGACTAGGACGCGTTGCTCTCACTTGTGGCATCTTTACTTACTCAAAACTCAATCTCAATTGCACAAATACCAAATTAGGTGAATAAAAAAATTTCACCTTACTATTTATAGTTACCTTTTCATCACCCACTTTACTATAGTCATTATTTTGCACTTTTTACCACTACTAATACACATTACACGGTTTTTGCCATATCTCGAGAATTTCTACTCCAATTTGCACCCCATTTGTGGCATTATTTATAGAATTCCTCCTACCACCATATTGAACATGTTACGTGTACATTATTTCCCCATAAATTTTTCTTCCAACTAATTCACACATGTTTTTTTCATTTCCATCACTTTTCTCTATAGTTTACGTATACTTTTGGCTTAGTGTTTGTTATTTTCATCATTTCCCCTTTCATCAAAAGGTGTGGCATATCATTGGGTTCATCCTATAATTCCCCTTGTATCATCATGTGTTTAAAACACTACCATTGTGAAAATTCCAAATATTTACTAACACATTATGCAACATTTCACCATCAATTCCCCCTAATGACCTAATCTGGGGAAAAAAATATATGAATTTTTCTATATGACATTCCATTAATTCTCCCTAATGACCTAATTTTGGGGAAACAAGGGATAAAAAATCATTCCACATATCATTCACTAGTTTCTATTGATTCCCTCTAATGACCTAAGTTGGGGGCAACTAGCGTAAAATCTCTCTACGAGTAATAAATCAAATCAATCAATCAATCAATCAATGCGTTCACATTCCTAACAATTAAAATCATATCACCACTACAAGTTAAACAAATTAGCCTCCTAGATGACCTAACTTGGGAGTTACCTTTGGCCTCCTAGATGACCTAACATAGGAGATTATATTCACTGCTTTCTCAGATCACTTAACTTGGGAAGCTATGCTTACATTTCTTGTTCACTTCCAAATGACCTAACTGGGAAGCCTTCTTATATTTTGTGTTCACTTCTAGGTGACCTAACTTGGAATCTTTTACATTACAATGACACCCGTGGAGTGGGGGAAAGATTTCCTTTCCTATACCACTCCCATATGGGTCAACTGTTTGATCAAAATTGTTTGGATCTAGGAAACCACAAATTTTTTATCTGAGTCCATCTGCAGCAGCTATATCTTGAGGATGTAGTTAGAGATTAGAGAATAACACACATTTCTCCCTACGCTTTTCCTCTAGAAGAAAGACACATAAATCCTCTGGTTGATAATTCATATACATGCGTTCTGGTCAAGAATTGATCACTCCTTACCCCACCTCATTGTCATCATATATTCTATTCATCACTCTCGTTAATTGTACTTCATCATACTATTACGATTTGTTGTTACTTTGCATGGAACAACCCTTTGATCCATGGTTTGGCACACTTTTAGTTCTTTCAGCATGTTCCTATGACACATTTGTAAATTCTACTAGAGCATGGGCTTCTCTAACTTCTCTCAAGTATACATATCTATTTACTTTAAGTTACTGAGCTTTCTACTCACCAACATAAATTAGGGGAAAATGTAGTCACAAAATCATGAACTTACTATTACATTTATACCGCCAAGTATGTTATTTTATAAATGGATCTCACATAATAAAATTATTCACTAATGACCTATCCCCTAGTCCTGTCATCAGTTAGTCAATCATATTCATCATTTGACTTACACAGTCATCAATTGTTTACATGGTTCTGGTCATCTCTCAAGGAGTAGCAGGTGCAATTATTTAGTCATTTGTCATCTCTAGTCTGTGACTAGGGTGCCTAAGGTAGTGTTGGGGTGCCCATGGGCACCCAGTCTGTAATTTTATGCTCTCTGGTCCCCATAAAACTTGGGTCTAATTTACTTATTTGAGGTTGGCATTTTTCATTTTTCCTCTCATTCCCCTAGGTACTAGTCAGCATGTCGGTCATTAGTGTCGAAATTTAAACAAGAGATCCCTATATAAACATAGCATACTCACTATCGTATGGGCGGACTATCTACTATCAAGAGCTAGCTATTTACTAAGGAAAAGGATTGTATTTAGGCATCATTTATATCTGAATCACACAAGAATAGGGGGAAAGGGTTGTATTCATTTTATTCCTCCCACCATTTGCATCTTACATCTAGTTATTTCCCCCTACTTTTGTGTCATTGACACTAGGGCACCCTAGTAACATAATTACAAACACAAGCACATGGAACTATATTTGGTATGGAATGTAGTGTAGTGCTTAGTTATAAGTCCGCCATTGTGGAAGATAAGGTCATTCTGGCCCCTTCATATGCATATTTATTTTTTATAGATTTGATCCTTTGTATGGGGTTTTACAGGTAGATATTCATATCAGATTCATGGTGACATAAGTGAACATACTACGACAACTATGTGAAAAAGATAAAGACACTACAAAGACCTATCGACACTATCAAATTCAGATCCTAGGATTTTCTACATACCAAAGTGTCTAGATCGTAGACCAGGGTGCTCATAGGTGCCCCGGTCCTCTCCCAAGTGCCCTAGTCCAATCAAATCTTCAACTACTGCAATTTCAAGGGTATCACCTTCACATTTTTCCTATCTTCACATCAGACTGTTCAAGTCCAATACACAGTGAGTTAAGTAACTTTTAGGTTAGTATATTATCCTTCCCATTTTCATTATTTCATTTCATTTGAATATCAATTAAAATTATCTAGCATCAGTATTTAATTTTACATCATTTATTGTAGTTTTGTACATACTTAGATTAACTTAGAATATAGATTCCAAATTCATATTTTAGTTAATCACCATCATTGTTTATCATGATACTGTCCACACTGCCTTTTTTATTATGGATTTCCCAGTTTCCTATAATTGTCTACTTGGTAGGTCATGGCTTCATGCCACGCAAGTTTTCACCTCTATTTTTCATAATTGTGTAAAATTATTACATGAGACCATTCAGTACACTATTTTTTTACCATGATCCATTCGAGTATTGCGACTGGGCTCCTAACACTATTCATCATATCCCACGCATAGATATTACAGATGAACCCCAACCTAGGGAAGAACCACCTCACTTACAACCACTTGATGCTACCATTTGTGTGATAGATGTTGTTTCTTCTATGCCACCTGCTACCACTATTGCTATGATTCCTTATCAGGGGCGTGTCCATTCTATAGATGTCTCTCTATCACATCCACATTCACATGCTCTACCTACCTTAGCACACCCACCATTCACTTGCATGCTTTTCATGAATGACTCTTATTGGGAACATATTCCATTTGATCCCACATGCGATGTCACTATATGTTCTCATGATGGTCTAGCTTGTCTTGGTTTAACCTTTAAGGATCTTCATCCTTCTAATCATGACCCTCATCTCTACTATGGATTTATCAATATTATTTTTGCTTATGGTTTGTGTGTATTTCATTTTCTATTCTATTTATTACATACCCCTCATTCTTCTCCACTCACATTAAGGGAATCTTGGCTTACATATATTAGAGGCATGTTAGATCCTAGTCATGCAGACATTTCATTTTTTATGCCTTTCAGTTGTACTTTTATCTGTAATATTTCTTTTCTTATCTATTCACAAAATCTCACTCGTTGGTATGCACATGATTTCCCACTTCCTCCATTAACCAATGAGGAATACACTATGGGCATGTACAACTTACACCTTAATGGCTCATTGCATGATCAACCATACATTATTGCTTATCAGGTCACCAATGCTTATCCATTTGACTTTGACCCAGAGTTTGACAATCTTCTCAATGACTTTACATTATCTCTTTATGCACACACTTGGGGGCATAGCACTTCACATCCCCCCACCTTGTCTTATCATATTCACACTCATCATATTTTAACATTTTTTATGCATTCATATTCTCACATTTTGCATACTTATCATACATTCTATAATCACTACCCGATGACACACTCTTGTGCTTCAGTTCACACGTGATTGTTGAGGGATTACAACACATACACCCCACACATTACACTATAGGAATTTCACATTGTGTTTCTTCACACATTACGTGTATTACACCTTACATTCTACATTTTCCCTACATTAATTTTAAATTTGTGCATTCACACATCATATATTATCCTATTCTTCATTACATATGAGTCTCGCATTACATCATATTACATCCTGCATTACTAGCCTATATACATACATTTTACAACACTCTATGCATTACATTTTATACATTATTCACTTTTTGCATTGCATTCTACACATTGTGTGCTTACACATTCCACTCGTCACATGGTCAAATTTTATCGTTACCTATACTACATTGTCTTCTAAGCATTACACTCACTACCCAATGATGCACTTTAGTTCCTTAGTCCATACTCGACTGGCGAGGGTTTACAAATCAACTGAACCTTATACTCATCACACATTTATTATTCAACCTTTCATCGTGCAAGATTCCTAGGCTAGTGACATATACCTTAAACTAAATCATCACCTATTCCATCATTTTTTAGTGGTATACACCTTAGGTTACATCAACAATCCCTCCTTTCATTTTGTAGTGATATACGATTATGGCTAAATCATCACTCATCCATTCATCTTATAGTGATATATTCTTAGGCTTAATCATCACTTATATGTTCATCTGGTTGTGATATATTCTTCAGCTATAGGGCTCATGCACACATTGTCATTAGGTCACATCTTATCACTACGTATACACATTCCTCACAACACATCAAACACAACACACACTTCAACCATTTCCTGATGACATACTTTCATTAACGGTTCATTCTTGATTGCTAAGGGGGAAAACAAAATGAACCTCACTACATACACTTTAATTCACTTGGGGGGCACGTGGCTCCTATCACTTCATTTTTTATTTCATTCCATCCATCCATAGTATACTACATACTATGGTTGCTTATACTCTTGCTTACTTTTTTTTGTTCATGGTTTTTTTATAAAGCATGCTAGTTAGCTTACTTATATGTCATTTATTTATATCATACACACATGCGCGTTCATTTCTTTATCTAGTGGTGATCTCAAATACAAGTCTCTTACACACATCATGGATGCTCACCTTCTACCCTTCCTACATTGGGCATTGGGGGCATCCACATTTATCTCTCACAGGTGTTATTGTTTCACTTTGTACTTAGCACTTTACATCACTTTGTTATACACACTTTTGACATACTAGTTATCTTTCTAACATGCTAATGGGTGCTTCATGTGTAGAATTTTTTATGTACGGATATTTTTTCATACTTGTTGGTTATATTGTCTGTTATTGTTTTCTATTTTTGTGGGCCTTTCCTTTTGTTTGGTGTGCACACTTGTTTTCTTTGCAGCCATGATGGCCTAGCATGTCATGCAACATTGTGAATGATTTCTCGTGTTTGCAGCCCACTTTTTGTGGCTTACTTGTCTTCTTGTGTGTTTATATTATTGTTTTTATTGCTAGCTTTTACACTACTTATGTAGCTTACACATTTTTTTCTATATTCATGTTTGTTTACACTTGTCTTTGGCTATCCTTCTTGTTTTTGTGTGCCTTGTTTTCTACCAAGCACTTTCCATGGTTACAATATACATGTGATTGGTCCTCTTTTGGGATATATTTCTCCTATCACTGACGTTGCATGTGCCCTCAAAGAGGGGGGAATCATTTGGGGGTTTTATATACTAACACAGAGATTCTAAACTGGTTCAGTTCAATTATATGTAGTGAGTGGGTTTAGACCAATCTACAAACTACATACATAGCTGATTTTATAGGACATGGTGTCCTTAACATTCTGGGAAGCAGTTACAGGCTTTGAGGTTACAGTGGGTGTGCTTCTATACACTACTTCGGCTAGTGGCATCAGATCACCTAAAAAATAGGATGATATAGTAATATATTCACACACATTCAGGGAAGCAGTTAGAGCTTAGATGACATAGATCATTTCCTCCCTACACTTATTTGGCCTATGGCATGAGATCTCCCAAAAAAATCATAGTATAGGATATCCTTCTACACTCTCTTTCTCTACATGGATTAGGTGCACATGTTCCATTTACACTTTTTCATTTGTGTAATTTACATTTACCTACATATATATATGTATATTTTAGATTTTGTTTTTACATATACATACATATTTCACTACTTGATCATTTTCTCCTTGCAGGTCTAGTCGTATGAGAAACAAACAGTCAAATGGGGGAAACAACAACAACAGTGTCAACAAAAACACTTCACAACAACACATGCTTTACTAACCATGCACATCACACACCGCAGCAGCTACACACGTGTTCCACCCTAGGTTCACTCTCATCACTTTTTCTTTGCGCATTTTTCATCTTTAGTTTCCACACTCCTCTATCATTTTTTCATTTCACACTTTGTCTATTCCTTCAACATGTTTCTACTACACTCTTCATGAACATCAGGTGTGTATCTCTATCTAATTTATGTTATTGAGATTTCTGCTCACTAACATAAAGTGGAGGAAAAATGTAGTCAAAAAATCATGAACTTTAAACATTATTTATCAAGTTCTCATGCTACTATTTAGAAGGTTTTTGAGTGAAGAAAGTACTAATTAACCTCCATCTTTTAGCCATCTTGTTTTACTTTATTTTTCATTTCTGACCTCTTGCACCCATATGCTCAGTCATACTCTATCTTCCCACATTATTTTATCCTTGACTAGGGCACATAGATTAGTACTTGGACACCTTTGGGTGCCCTGGTCCCATCAGGGGTGCCCCGATCCTTTTTACTCTTTCCCACAACTTGTTGGGATCTTTCTAGATGTTTGAGGTCTTAATCTTTCTTTTGGTCCATCTTTTTGGGGTTAATTATGAAATTAGACCAAAATAACCTTATAAATATAAAGCTATGAGACCATAATGAGGGACCTAGCATCACTTACTACTATCACTCATCTAGAATTGTATCCATCTATTGCATTAGAGATCATTTGCATCCACATATCTTCATTATCAAGGCACAAGTCTAGGACATATGTATCATACTTCATAGGGGGGATTATATTCTATTCCATGCACACATTCTATTACATTTTCTACATTTATCTATTTCTCTTTACTTCACAAAGTGTGACTGGCACAATACCACCTAGGTCACATTATGCACACACTTGCTAGAACTACATTTGGGTCTAAAATGTAGTGTAGTGCTCGGTTAGTAAGCCCACTGTTGTGGAAGTTGAGGTTAGTCTGACCCCTTCATATGCATTTTTATTTTTTAAGGTTTGATTCTTGTTTTGGGGTCTTGCAGTGTTTCTTCCATCTTGTATTATTGGTGACATATGATTGAACACGAAGAATCTAATATGACACAAAATGAAGGTTCTAGATCACCTCACATCCTTGCAAAGATCAATTTCAGAGCTTTTACATAGACCATGGAACCTAGTTTGTAGACTAGAGCACCCATAGGTTCCCTGGCCCCTCTCCAAGAGCTCTAGTCCACCTAGATCCTCTATATCCATCCTTATCAAGACTTGTGCATAGTCGATCTTGCTTCTGATTTTTCTAGTCATCATCGCGACATTGTTCTGCGAGCATCTATTATTCAGCAGAGTTCTTTCCTCTTCCTTCTTTCATATTATGGTTATCATTTCCTTTAACATAGTTTTTTAGATCATTCACATACTTTATTTAATGTTTTTATTTACTTTATTACAGTTGTGCATAGCCTAGATTAACTATCCCCATACTACATAGTTTAGTAAATTTTAGATAATCACTTCCATTATAGATGTGTACCTCTTAAAATAGGAAAGAAAGAGTATTTTCCCAAATTCATCCTTGTATATGAGAGATAAATAAATGTGTGGGAAAATTTTATAGGAATTGGAAGAAATTAATAAGACCATAAAAGACAAGCGTGAAAAATTAGAAGCGATACAGGTGGAATTTCAGGCCATATTAATAAAAGGGGTAGACATCCTAGAAGGAATAGATTTTGAATGGGATATCATTTTACTAGAACTATAGGAAAGAGTTGGTGAAAAACCCTAAATTTTCTTCAAGAAATTATTGAAGAATTATCAGGAAGGTTGAACAGTGTGCTTAAAGAATGGAAATAACTAGAGGCAAAACACCCAAAACTCGGCGCAGAATTCTCAGAACTCCTCTAGATACCATAGTCTCATTTTTGGTTCCACAAGATAAAATATTCTTTATTTCAAAAAATTATTAACATTCTTTAAGGGTATTTCCCATTATTCTTTATTGCATTCCTTCATTTATTGATTCTTTATATTTTTTGGGATGGACAATATACCTAGTATGGGGTATTGTTGGGCTGATAAAAGGACTAAGTATTGGATAAGTGTAAAGGTTAAAGAGTGTGTGAGTTTTTTACACAGAAGCATGAAGGAGCATGTGTAAAGGCTTTACATGTAGGGCCATTAGATAGTTTTATCACCAAGAAAGCTAAATATAAGAAAAATCATAAAGGACTTGATCATCAAGATAAGCCAAAAATATAACAAGCATGGACTAGAGTTAGTCTATAATAGGATAAAGACATGAAGGACTAATTATAGGCATGGAACATGTATAGAAAATAGCAGATCTATTTATAGCATGGGATAGAAATAAATAAAATCTATTTATATATCTTTTAGAAGAAATTTGATTGTTTGTAGAGAACCGTGGTTTTTTTCTAATTATAGGAAATTGCTAGTTCTAAAAGTATGTGATCTATGTATAGGATTGTTCTATTCTTAGAATGTATCTTGATCTATTGGTGAAGGACAAGTTCCCACCCTATATATACTTGTTAATATCCATGTAATCAATAATCCTGGTCAGTATGTAGTCATTAGTCTTGGTCAGATCATGTTTTATGTTTGAGTTTGTGCAAAGCTCCTAGAGTGTGTTTGAGAAGACGGTGTATTATTTTCTCATGTCATGAATCTATGTTATTAGTTAATTTATTTTGTATAAGTATCATAATTATAAATGAATATTCAACTCTCTTTTGGTTATAAACCATTCTCTTTCATATGTTATGATTTTGTGAACACATATATATTCTCCAAATGGTATGTCTGTGTGTTGTGATAACCATGGGTGTAGGAACTACATCTTGACAGCCAACATAGGAAGAGACTCATTATTTTTACAGGTTCTTAAAGTCATAATTCATAATTCCATCTAGGTGAAGTGCCAGTACACTTAACTATGTTGTGTTGAACCTAGACTATGGTGTGATAAGTAACGATATGGTAAATCACATTATAGTGAGTAGGTATAGTATTGTTGTGAATAAAAATAATATTGTTTTATATAAGTTTGATTATTCATAGTACATATTCGTGGATTATTCAGTTGGAGAAACCTCCTTATTTATAGGAGTGCGTCCACCTATAAATGTATTGTGTTTGAAGATAATATAAAAAATATGAATTATTATTGTTGTCTTTATATTTCTGTAATTTGACCCAAAATAATACCTCCACTTTCCTAATGCATATCAAAATAGACAATAAAAAACTTACCAATATATTCTTGTAGTACTCTATTCACCAATCTCATGAGTGTATTGGGTGCATTAGATAACCCAAATTGAATCACCATCCACTCGTATAACCCATATCTTGTTTTTAAATTTATTTTTCATTCATCCCCTTCATGGATTCAAATCTAGTAGTACCCACAACACAGATTAATCTTACTAAAATATCAAGCTCCTACTAGCACATCCATCATATCATCCAATCTTGTAATTGAGAACTAATACTTAATTGTGATTGTATTTATTTCTCTACTTTCCACACACATTATATAGTCTCCATCCTTTTTAGGATTCAATAGTGTCAGATTTGTACATGGACTCATGTTTTCTCTCACAACCCCTTCTTTATCAACTCTTTTACTTGTATGTCAAACTCCTCAATATGTGTCAAGATCATCATGTGGGATTCCTAATTTGTAAGGGTTGATCCTAGGGTCAAATCAATATGGTGTTGTATATTCCTCTTCAAAGGTAACCCATCTGGTAGCTCATCTGGTATAACATTTTTGTATTCTTTTAGTACCTCTCTTGTTGCAGTGGGTATAAAAAAGGACTCTATTTCTAACTTATTTTCCATCAATGCATAACACTGACCAAATTCCTCCATTTCTACAACAAACTCCTTTATTTCCAATAATCCCTCACTCTTCTCTTCTTCCTTGAAGGTGTAACATTCCCATTTTAAGACTTTAGAAACAAGGGGGAAAAAATTTATAATAATGTTCTCTATTCTAAGTAATCATAATTTAGAACACACATTTCATGCCAATAAATCTCATAACAAATAACCATATGCAGCTGTAATGACTCAGTGAAACATTGATCTCTCATTTCATGACTCGGTGAAACATCGATCTCTCATGTTAACTCATTGACTTGTATACTAGGTATACTTGGGTCTTATACCCTTTTTGGGGTGTTAAGTGTTCTGTTTAAGAGTCCTATATGAATACTTGTTACCAATATTCATCTAAAATCTCACTTCTTAAACTAAGTAATGTAGGAAAATGCAACCAGAAGCTTACGATACTTTGGCCAAAGATTTACAACTTACTATTCATGCTACTATTCCTAGATGGCATACTCGTCAAACGGAATATGTCCTTCACCCCACTTCATTTGTTATCTAGAATGGTCTTCACTGACTCCCATCAGTCCACTTGTTCAAGGTTAGAAACATATTCTAGGGTAGAAGGCTACTCATGATGACTAAGGGTACATAGACATACTCAATCGACCTAAGTCGATTGCGTGTGTCTAGTTATGCTAAGTCTTCATGAGTTGTCCTGACTCTAGATCATTATTCTAACCAAACCTATTATATAACTAAGATCAAGTCCTAGTTTATGTAGATCTAGATGATTTAACTCTAAAGGATGTTGCAATATGTCAATTTCATCATAGTATCCTCATGAAGACCTAAGTCTTCACAGAGGTACGGTGCTACATTTGGTGTGTGCCAGCATCCAATGAAGTAATTCCCTCTGGAAGTACATACCCAAGAAAGAATTTAATTACTTAATTATTTTCCTTAATTTAAGTCTAATTACAGTAATCATGTTGAATTCCTAGTTTCATTAATCATTAAGGTTGCCAAAAATAAATGAATTGAAAAAGCTTTGTAGAAACATCAAGATTGCCTTCTATTCATTAACTTCCTAATTTAGAATACAATTTACAAACAGAAACAACATACTAATAATATGGTTCACATACATAACCTAACCATGACCTAACTTGATTAAGTTCCAAATCAGATTCTTTTTAATAGACTTCATTGAAATGAAGTCTATCATTTTACATTCGTATAAACCTATCTTTTGTTTTATTCAGTTTAAGGTACAAGTCAAGACTAAGTACCTCTTCCTCTTTCCAAGATGACATTAGGTTTAAAATTCCCAAGGATTCTAAACAAAATGGTTATCATTTTGGAATAGTTGTCTTTCTTGTTCTTATTAAGAATTAGGGTTCATTGTAACCTCTTAACATTATACAAATTATCATAATGGATTTTCTCTTCCATTTACATCATTTTAAATAACCATAGATATTTAATTAAATGATCAGCCATGATGCCAACTTGATAAGTTTCATTTAAATAAAGGAATAGGTATCTAATTCCCTTACCACCTAGTTCATTTTATTTCAACGCAAAGGGATTCAGTTCAGAAGTATATAAATAAAATAACATAGATAAGCATATCATTAATTCACTGATTATGCAAAAAGATGAAACATCAAGTACAAATAAACCCACAAAATTTTTCCATTTCTCAAGGAGGACTACATATATTGCAAGTACCAATACTTCATACATCCTCAAAGTTAAATAGAAACAATTAAACCTATAAAATTATAATTTTCCTTTCCCAAATACATTTAAATAAGGAATCATATTTCTCATAAGAGAGACAGTCTCTTGGTAAAAAAAAGTAACATCATAAAATATCTTGTCTCCCTTTTTACCACTTACAAATTCCATCTGCAAAATTTTCTAGCACAGGTCAGTTCAGTGAACTGAGCATGATAAGCACTAAGCATTAAAACGATATGCTTTTGTCTAACTGTTTCATAAAAAAAATCATGAAACAGTTAAAGCATTTAAATAAAGACACATCAAAGAAATAGCAGACATAAGAGGGAGAAACAAAATATATTCCATATCCACATTAAGAGAAGATCATGGAGTAATCAAGATCAATGCTTAGCCTACAAAATAATTATTTTAGACAAGATCATCAGTCGCAATTCAACTACTATTATTTATGATTCAATCTAGATTCATTAACCTAAAAGAAGAAGATACTAACTCTAATAATTCATATAAATAGAATTACCTTAAAGGAATAATGCTTCAAATTACACAACATTAATTTACTCCATCCTAGGATATTTAATTCCAAGCTTAAATAAATTTATGATGAAAATTAGGATGATCGAACAACATCTTAAAGTAAGAGTTTCTTATTTTAGAAACTAAGTCCAAGTTCAAAGTCATGCTCTATATTAAATTTAGGTTTAGCATCAACATGTTTGACAAATGATATATTTAATTTGCATGATCCTGGAATTGGTCACACATCATAACAATTACATCCCTACCTATGCATCAATCAAGGAGAAGAAAGTAGGGATTTATCCACTAACTACTCACCCTGTAAAACCATCAATGTAATGCTAAGTAAACACATCAGCTCTATACACAAGAGCAATATAGATGAGAGAAAGTTTGAAAAGAGAGAAAGGATCAACCTATATTGTCTTCTGAGTTCGAAAAAGACGGTATTGAAAATATTTAACTCATAAAAGAGAGAAAGGATGACAACAACTAAAGATGAGATAAGACCCCATTATTCCTTATTATAAAGAGGTATATATACCAAAATATAAAAGAACTAAGTTAGATATGACCAAGAAAAACATTCAAATCCAACAACCATCGAGAACTATTTGATATTACAATTGATATCTACAACTAAACATGAAAGTCAGAAACCGAAAGATGAAGTTTTCCAAACATACAAACAAAAATAGAAACTATAGCATAAATGCTACCTAACTGAAAAATTTTATCCCAATTCTTTCAATTAAAACAATATCAGAAACCAACAAAAACTAATAACATAGCATAAAATTCATTCTAGCGTTAGTAGCATCAATTAAGAAGTTCTTCTAGTTTTCCCAACAAAGAGAGACAGAGTAACATTGAAGTAGATTAGCCTTATGTGGCCACAATTTCTTTTCAAAGTGTCAACTCACACACACTACTTACCCATCCCTTGATGGTAAAGAGAAAAATAAAGTGAAACAAGATTTAATAGTCGTAATTTCCATTCAAGCCTACCCAGTCCCACATACCTCCAAAGAATCAATGGAACAGACAACAGGTTCAGGGAGGAAGAAACTGACCCAAATTAAACCATAAGGAGAAACAACAAACAGTGACAAGACCCCAAGTCAGATGCTTGAAGTTGAGCTCAAAGGAAGAATAACCAAACCAAAAACTTTCAACCCTTTTTCCTTAAGACAGACAATATTGAGATACTCCACAGTTCAGCCTAAATACCTATTTCCAATAGTATCAAGTGTACATCAAACTAAAATGAAAATAACTAGTTAATCCCAAAAATATGAATCGATAAGGTGGCTCATAAGCACTTAACTCACTTTAAGAAGATGCAAATACATTTGTTATATCATTACACAGATCATTCCAATAGGATAACCATCAACCGTGCTAACAGGTAGATTGATTTGAAGAGATTCATTCAGATCCAAAATCAGACAAGTCACTATCAAGACTTATCACAACTTATAAGTGTAAGCAAATATTCTAATACATTTGAGTTCAGGAAAGAGCTAAACATGTTTCAATCATTTTTCTAGCAAAGAAGAACAAAACCCCAATCATATTTCTTTCACAACAGTGGCTTCTACTATCTAGCTTCAATCTAGTCCAACATGATCTATTTAGATTCAAAAACATTGCAAGCTTAGCAAAATTAAAGCATGTTTACTTAATATTTTCAAACAAGAACGAATCCCAAAACATTTTCCTAGCATAGTCGTATATCATACTACTAAGTTTCAGTTCAGTCCATATAGATAGAATGCAGAGAAAATAAGTTTCAAAAATAATACAAACTCATTTATTTCCCAAGAACAGATTTCTTTTAATGAAGACATTTAGGAAAAATCAGAACAACTTAATGGGTAGACTCAATCATGCCTGATAGAGCTTCTTTTCAATGTGCAGATGATTTCTCAACTGATCCTCAATAGTTTTCTTCTTTTTCCAAATGACCTCTAACTCCAAATCTTTATACTTCTCCTAATACTTCCACAGGATCCAAAAATAGCTCAAGTATGCCAAAAATATAGCAAGACCAAAAATAGAACTACTGGTTTGAAGGATCAAAAACCCCATGTAGAGAAAAAATTGAAATAAACCAAAGATCAAACAACATTTCAAAAAAATTCCATGCCTTTCTCCTAGGTGATTTCTTTGCCATAACCAAGATCAATTAATGTGAAGGACTGTCATTTTTCCCTCATATCTCTCCTTGCCACCGCAATCCAAATTTGGTGAGCCTTCCTTCAAAATCTGCATGCAATTTTCTATTTAGTGGTGATGCCAACTAAACATCCCCTAAATCCTAATGCCCCTGCCAAAAGTGGCAGTCCTATGATATTAAAAACCAAAATCAATTCCCATTAATGCCTTGAAAACTGATGCTACCGACCTGGCCATATGCCAAGTGGTCCATATGTGTCTTGTTAGGTTTAGCAATAGTTTAGGTTAGATTTTTATTAGGTTAGAAATCAACCTTAATTCCTAGGTAGATCTCAATTACCCTAGATTATAATCCAACTTAGTATAGAACATTGCAACTTGGGTTAGGGTACCTCTTTAGTAATCTTATTATTAGGTCTAATATTCCTATCGGCTATACAATGTTTATAAAAATACAATAAAAGTCACAGTCAAGCACACCTTCCATTTTCGAATGCCAAGCCAACAAGGTGAGTAGATAAAAATACTGAGGCATACCTTGGATCAATGGAATTGATCCAAGATTTTGTTGTTTAAACATAATAAATTAAGTCTACATAGAATAAATTCATCACCTTCCTAAAGGTGAATTTTAAGTTGTGCCAAGAGATAAATGGCATTATTTTCAAGTAAGTAGAGTTCACAACTAGAAACGACTCTTTTTTAACAAATAAAGGATTATCCTTTGTAAACATGATTTCCTAAAATCATCAGAGTATTTCCTCCTAAAACAGATTACCGGTCAACATTTGCAAAGTCAAGAGTGGAAGTCATCACCACAAAAACTAGGTCAAAGATTTTACAGAAGGGTAATAATACCACCTTTACATCATGCTTCTAAAATTATAAGTATTCTTCCCTCCATCATGTGTAACCTTTACATCATATTTCCAAGGCCTCCCCAATAATATATTGTTGGAATCATAATGGATTGAGAGGGTTAGGGTGAATCAGTCATACAAAAAATTTACTTCATTAACCAAACCATACACTCATAAATTAGTTTGTTAACACAACATTCATAACCATGTGTGCTTATTAAGATATTCTTTTAACTTTGGATCATATTTTTGAAGAGATAATACAACAATAAACTGATCAAAATAAAAATTGAGTTTCTATTCAAATCATTCAGTACCTTTTATTAAATTTGGAGAAGGATATTTATTCATAGTTTTGCTCCTAATAAATAGGAGTCAAATCATATCAAGGATCCCCCAATATCTCTCTCATCCCAATATACACTCCCACAATATCTCACTTAGCTTCTTAGAATATCTTAAGCTAAGCTACGTGAGTTGGTTCAACAACCCAATAACTCACTCACATTGTTTATTATATTTTTCTAAATAATATAATCACTAACATGAATAATAATAGCTCACATTAGTATTGTACCTATGGAACACTAACATAGGTAAATTCCTAACATTCCCCCCCTTAGTGTGAACATGGGGAAAAGTGGAACTAAAACTAGAATCGTATGCCATCGCATACTTTTAGGTCTGCATACTACTGACTGGATCTTTCTATCTAGATCTTGTTGCACGTGACCACTACTATGAAAATAATGCATCCCATATTCATCCCATGCGAAAAAAATGAGTTTATTTCACTGGTCGATCATCTTCATAAAGAAGTACGATAGTCAGAGGATCTCTGCAGTCAGAGGAATTCTGTAGTTAGTTGCCCTTTTATCCAGTTGTTTCATTGTTCTGCACCTTTTGTGCCATGTCACAACACTTTCAAGAGTTTACTTTAGGAATTATCACACATTCAAAGTGAACAGGCACAAACATCTATTCTTCTTGTACATATCAAAGAAAACACGCAACTGAAAATGAAGTCACCATAGTAAAATGTGTACCCATCATTGGTGATTGATGAGACACGTTGATCACCCTCCTTCCTGCATTACCTCTAGCATCCATTTATTTACTGCTAACTCATTTGGAATTGATCATGATGTTCAATTTACATTGATGGACGTCAGTTACCACCGAAAATACATCTATAATGTTTTTTACTTTTTTTTTACAATGACAAGACAATAGAACAAAAAAATTTAACTTAAGATGACTTTATGACATTTACAATGATACAAATAAAATTAACAAATAAACATAATCTAAAAAACTAAAAATGAAATAAAGAAAACAATTAAAATAAAGTATATATAATAACCACTTATAAAAATTCATAATTTTTTTAAAAAAAATAAAACTATATGATTTTTTTTTTAAATTATTAAACAAAACTACTTTAACTATGTAAATACTTTAAAAAAGAGTCAAAAACTTAAAATCAAAAGTGATTACTATGACCACTATTAAACATTTAAAAATTAATAAAGAGAGATTACTTTTTAAATAACACTAAATAGTATTAACCCTACTAAAAAATAAACCATATTCACTTTAACAAATTAAAACGCGTGGGGACTCTAACATAACATTAAACATTAAACTAAGAGAAATGTTTTAATTAAACCGTGAACCATATAAGATAAAACAAAATTGACTCACTCCATTAAAATAATTAAACAATATGGAAATCATGTGGACGTAGGAAATGAGTATGGGAATGGATCACTTCAATGTAAACTGGGTAAGATATGCAGGCTAAATCTTACTTCTCTTAGTGTCAACTTCAGCTAATATATGTCACCAAGCATGTAAATAATGTAATGCTCACATGTTGAATCCAGAACTGTGTTTTAGGCGTCGGATCCACGAGTGAAATCCATCTTTATGTATACTGAGTTGGGTGACGTGAAGATCATGAAATTTTCTAGATTTTAACAAATAACAAACCTACGCCAAACTCCAAGTAGCATGAGCATTGGGTATGTAGCTGGAAATGCTCACATTGAATTGAGTGGGTGAAATTCCACTTCCAAAATTTAGTTGTGTAAAAACCAATGAAAAACTAAGCAATAACCAACGGGAAGAGAGAGTTAAATCAAATGAGTTGAATGGCGGTGAAGAACTGTCAATCTATGCATGGAAAAATAGACATGCATATGGAGATTGACCCAATCGATTGAAAATAATACTAAATAATTCAAGGATGTAGAAATTTCCAGGGCACTCTCATTGAAAAAATTTCTTTTCTCTCATAAACCTGCTCAGATACCAAATTTTAACTTTGGATCAGATTTTTGAAGAGATAATACAAAAATAAATTGATCACAATAAAAATTGAGTTTCTATTCAAATCATTCAGTACCTTTTATTAAATTTGGAGAGGGACATTTATACATATTTTTACTCCTAATAAATAGGAGTCAAATTGTATCAAGGATCCCCCAATATCTCTCTCATCCCAATATACACTCCCACAATATCTCACTTAGCTTCTTATAATATATTAAGCTAAGCTACATGATTTGGTTTAATAACCCAATAAATCACTCAAATTATTTATTATATTGTTCTAATTAATATAATCACACACATGAATAATAATAGCTCACATTATTATTCTACCCATGGAACATTAACATAGGTAAATTCCTAACATATGCATCATCAATCACAAGATTGTGAAACAAAGTACACAACACAAGAAAACCATATGTAAGTAGAAAACCCTCGTGGGGAAGAAAAACCAGTGAAAATTTTTTGATATTACACACAAAAACAACAAATTATTGAAGCACCAAAACCCCTAGTTTAGTAGAGCACCAACCCTATAAGAAGCACCAACCCCTAATTTAGTGAAGCACCGACTCCAAAAGGATGCCCCTAGGATGACTAAGAACAAACTTAGCCTCATGAAGATGTTTTATCTCTGATTTTTCAGTTGTCACAACTAGTGGAGATCACTTATCCAACTCATAAACCCTAGCTCATACCCTAGGTCTTCAAACTTGATTTATCTTCTTCTTTCTCAACTTGTCTTGCCTCTAAACTCCTGCACACATGATAAAAACATTACTCGACCTGAAACATGTATTATCAATCTTAAAATCATGCCTTCATACCTATAAAACACTCTCCTCTAGGTCGCACTTTTCCTTTTTGTAAGACTTGTTCACCAAATGAGCTCAAACTTCATTTTTATATGCATTTCTTATCTCTAACCCAAAGGAGGTTAGTCCCTCATGATTAATTCAATCCAAAAAACATTATAACATTCAATTAAATTCATTACAATGGTTTCATATGACCCATATAGGTCGGCCTAACCAAAAATCGTCATCCATGCACCAAAAATTCTCAAAACCCTTGCATTGGAATGAAAAAAATATCCTAACACCAAAAAAAATATTTAAGCTCTAAACAAACCACACATGTTTAAAATTACATTTAAACATCATCCATGGTCACAATTATCATAAACCAATCAAATTATTTTATTTAATGGGCCCTCTGGCTCATTACCTTCACCAAACAGTTGATATCGATAATTTATTTTCCCCTTTGGGCATAAAAATCACCTGATAACACTTAAAATATGGCATGTTACCACTATATATAAGTTTCAAAACATTTAGAACACTCCTAAACAAGTTATATCCCATGAAACTTCCACCTGCTTAAACCACAACTACTTTTTCTTCGCAAAAACAAACTACCCAAAAACATGTTTTCTAAACTCAACTGATAAACACCATTTTATCACTTCCAAGACCTCCAAATGGATTAACTACGTTCCCAATGCACCCCACTTCACTTTATATGTGATATAAATCTTCATGTCATCCATATCATTCCTCAAACAACTTAATACTTAAGTAAGAACCAACCTATCCTGAAAAATCAGCATGTAAACTTCTTCACAAAGCAGCCTGAAAGACACATAAAATTACCTCAACAATACTCAATCCATACATAACTATAAATATATCTAAATCATATTTTCATAGCATATAATAACTCCTTCCATATCCAATTTTAAGGTCTTAAACCAAGCCAATCTCTGCAACCTATTTTTTTATCCTTTCTTGGACTCAAGAACTCACAGCTAGCCCAACATGCTCCATCATACCAAAAACAACTTAAAATATTAAAAAAATCATGTAACATGCTTATAAATTATTTATAATCCATTAAAAACCTTCACCAATCAATAAAAACTCAAAATCATTACTTTACCTCATCAAGCTACTTACACCCTATTAGAATGAGCATCCTTCAAACTTGAGCCTCAAAGAACAACTCATAACTTTTGCATACCTTTTCCAATCATCAATTTTGATATACAATTGGAAATTTATTTAATAAAAATTCACAACACAACTTTAATGGAGTCCTAAATTCCCTTGTAGCTCCTGTAATGTTAATTTTACTGAAGGCTTCTCTAAACTGCCCCAAAAACCAGTCCTCCTACATAGGGCACAAATTACACGTTTTCACCTCAACCATGATCTAAAAATATGATGGACATATATAAAAAATCTAGGGATATCATAAATGTAAATTTATAACATACCTCATTTGGAAAACTTCTCCTCAAACTCAAAATCTTCATAAACTTGAATTTTCAGGTGGGGCCCACATATCACCACATGCTCTATCATACATTTCTGGAAATATAGAAGAATATTATACTACATCAAATCATAAATTTTGCAAAAATGGATCAAAAAAGGCTCATTATACTCACTCTTCTGTAAGTTGTTCCTAACTAGGGTTTAGCTAGGGTTTCAAACCACTTTAGCTTCTTAACGATCATTCATAAAAATGTGACGATAAAACCACCTTATTATTTTTTTTAAATCTTAATAACTAACCTTAGAAGCTACCCAAAATATCTCAGGTCCCCATGAAAATCACTCAACTCACAACGAGCATCAAAAGGTCCAACTTTCTCTTAAAAACACACTACAACTTACCTGGTTTTTCCAAAACCTGCATATATTTAATTTTCTTCAGCACTTTGACCTGAAATTTGGCATGAAGTACCATAACATCATTATATAACTTTACATTCTCACCATATATCCCAAATATATCTCAAACTCTCTAACCAATCTCATTTACATGTACCAAACTACATGTTTCTCACTTGTTTCATCCCAAGGACCTCATAAATGCATCTAACCTATGAATTCTAACCTAAAAAATCACACACCTCAAGTACACTAAAATAATATTGTTCACATGCTTCAACATTACTTATCAGCTCCAAATATCATATCTCTACCTCATTTTGCATGATTCAGGGCTAGAAACAAGCCTAGAATGATCTGACTCAACCATGACAACTCATGACTTGACCTTCCTGACCTCATGTCGACCCATAGACACCTATAACACACTTCATATACCATAAATTGCATCATGAAACACTCAAAATAACTCAAGAGATCTTAAACATTGATTATGTTTAGCAAACCAAGCACCAGGGCCTCCTAGAACACCACCAAACTTCACACAACCACTCAATCTTCATGCATGACATTTGACTAACATCATATGGGGACTCATACTATGACCATGACACCATTTTCCATTAATGGCGTTTGACATCAATGACAACACTAACACACAATGGCCAACAATATCCCCCTTTATCATTGATGGCAACCATCTTCAGAAACATTGATGGTAACAACATGACCAACACCTACATGACCTAAATGCCATGTTTTTGATGTCTCTCTCCCCCTTTTCCATCTATGAAAAAGGCTATAATGGCTCTAAGACATGAAAAAATTACAACACACAACTAGAGATAATGACAATAATGTACAAAACTTAACTTACTTGCACAAGAAGCTCCCCCTAGGACTGAATTTCCCCTTCTTCTTACCTCAACAACGGAAAAAATTATCCTCTGGACCTGTATATGAGCCCAAAATATATCCCCCTCAGCATATAATCCTTCATTTTTTCTTTATCCATGATTTAAATTACTTTATAAATAATTCTCATGCTCAAGAACACCAAATTCTGACTTTTAAAGCTTACATATCCACTTTAGGACCATTGTCCCTCAACATCCTCTTTAGTGAAAAAATGAAAAACTTCTCAAGGCTCTGGAATCCAATATTCATCATATTAAGTACCTTCAAAGCTCCCCCTTGACTTATTGCATTCAACTGTAACTAGAAACACAAAATGTGGCTACATAATTTGTAAATGAGTCATGAGGATGCCTTGATTACTTTACCACAACCCTAAAGAACTCTCTTATTCATTTACACCTTCTTTGCATATTGATTGACTCCTTTTGAATGATCTCCCTATTACTCAAGCCATTTCACTTAGAAACACCTCACATTTTTTTCTCACCAATATTCTCAATCCTTTATACACATAATTTGAGTAGCATAACAATCTCCCCCTGCCTTTGAGGATTCTCTACAGACATGTGCTCAGTATTTTACATCTCTTACTATCATACCAAACTTTGTCACAGTTTTGAGGAAAAAATGATACATCTAGACCACTTTGACCATATATAGGATTCCCAAAACTCTTAATCTTTATGAAGACTTCATAAGGATCTCATGGAACATTTTAGGATGCATTCACATAACTCATTACAAGATAATATTTAGGAATTTTAGACTTTTAAGATGTAAATTCTCAAGACAACAAATCACATACCAAGAATATAGCACAATACATACTTTAGACAATGATCATACCTTCAAGTCTTATATTACTTCAAACACTAACTTGATGATACATTTTGGAATACCATAACATATCTCAAACTTAGAACATGAGGAACGGTCAAGATTAGACCACCACCATGAATCATTTACTCTTGGACACAAGAAGAATAGACACAAATCCCATAGCTAAGACAACACATAAATGCTTATACTGACCTTGCATAGATCATGCTCATGGTTTGATCACTACAGTGACTCCCCAAATTCTGAGAATCACTTCACATACTTAGGCTAAAACCTTAGTGAACTCTTATCATATCATTCATACTTATTAACACATAAAAACATCTTCTTAGGCTTTTACAAACCTATTCATACACTATACAAACTTCATCTAAGCTCAAGAGCACATTTTAGTCTTGTAGCTTGAAGTTTTACTTCCTCGTAATCTTATATACTTGATAAGTCACAAAATCTCATCTTATAGACTAACTAAGACAAAACCTTGATCATATGATAATTTGACCTGATCTGATGGGTTGTACTAGTACTACAGTTATCAAATCCCTGAAAGAATCGTCACATGCTTCAAGAAAATATTATCATACCTGTAGATTCTTCTTTTCTATTAAAGACCTTGAAAAAAACTTGAGTTAAACACTTGAAACATATCAAATTTCTTTGTACTTACTCCTTTAAACAGCTCCCTCAGCTAATGTGGATCATCAATAAAGTATCTTAGACCTTAGATACTTGATCAATTACTTGATACATCTCTCCCATAGGTATAATTCTCTCACAACTGTGTTTGATCCTTTTCACGAGAAATATAAGCCACTTAGACTCAGAAAAGTTAGTAAACCTTCAATTTTTACCCTTCATAAGACTGTAGCAGACATTAACACCTTCTAGAGACCTTATCTATTGTAATGATGATATGTTACATGTAGAAAATTCACTGATACACTCTTTATATTTAGATCTTGTATCACATGTTATAGACCCATACCTATAGCATTGCATATTTATTTATTCAACCATCAACCTGAGCATTGTCGTGATGTTTTCAACCTTACCCCTATTACATACAATGTTTGTATCAAATATACCCTTCCGTGAAGACTTCATGGATATTGATACTCGCATACACCATTTTACAAGATATTTTCTTCACAATACTTCTTCTACGATGAGGATTTAGCACATATGAAATTCCAAACATGTTACAGACCTAATTGATCTTCTCATGGCTTAAGCATATTCCTAGAATCAATAATGATGTTCATAGAAATGTGTACTTTGATAGTTGTGTATGACACTTACTTATAACAACCGACAAGCAACCTTTTTTACCACACATATCACAAAACACATGTAACAGTCCATATTACACTTGGAAACTCTGAAAAATCTTGAAAAAACATCCTCTACACATATTCATATTAATGTCTTTAAAATTTTCACATATACTCTGCCTCAGTATGACTATACTCCCCTCCTTGATAGGTTAGATCATAGAAAACACATTGAGACACCATGATATCTATACTCAACCATTTAGTTCTTCTTAAATAATTGAATAAATATCTCTAATGAAACATGACTTCCTCTTGAGCATAGACACATGAACCAATCATGACAAGATTTAAATAATCATTTCAACAAATTTTGAGGACACACACAGAAATCTCAAACTCTTTGAACAGTAACAGATATTTTTTATGACCACATACTTCTTGGGACCAAGCCATTGACACAAGATTTGACATAGAAGGCATAGAATTATTTGCATTAAAACCCTTACCATACCTTTAACATCTTTTGATGATGATAGAGATCTCGGGAGCATATACCAATCTTATAATGACTATTTGACTTAACCATGACATCTTTTTCTTCCTTTATCTTAAGACAATAACTTAATTTTCATACTTTGATCCCTTTACAAACTTCCAAATGATGCATTGATAATTTGTAGACTCATATTCATGTTTGACTCAAAATACCTTTGACCTAAAGAATAAGGACACATACACATATTTTATATACAATGAACTTATCCTAAGGACCTTGATAGACCTTGAGACTCAATTTGACATGAATAACATCATAAGACTATTCTTGAGACACATTGATGACTACTACTGAACCTAAATAAGTAATTTCCTTCTTAGACTAGAACATGACAGAATGACCTTGATAAGGAAACCTGATTGTAACCACAAGCTTACAATGTTTGAACATATACCATGAAATCTCAGACCTCAAAAACATAGTGCACTTGAGGAAAAACATTACACATCACAAGCTTATACACTTATGACAACATCTTTGAGGGTATGATAGAACCCAATCATCCTCAGGACAAACTAAGCATCATTGACGAAATTGAAAGACTTCAACCAAGATTATAAATTTATTTCATGAATAAAAAACATAAAGATGCCTCCAACATTGCATTACATCCTCAAAACATTGATGTACTTTGATTGACCATTAAACCTTTACATCTTATAGTACCTTGTACTCAACTCATTACAAAGATCTCAAAAACACCAATACTGAAAACAAGAATTCTTGACACATTTCAAGAACTTACATAGATATCTGAACCTTATGACTAACTATTGACACCTTGTGATGACATTCATAGGATCAGTTAACAAATTTTAGAAGGAAAAAAGTCATTCTTGACATTTACTTATTATTCTCTTTGGATAACATCATGCCATATTTTAGAACACTAAGTCTATGGTATTCTTATCATTTAAGTCAGACCACTGAAACCTAAATCATGGTGTTCACATACACTTAAGACACTTGCCATTTATGACAATAAGATATGACTTAGAATGTACTTTCAACACCTTATAATAGTACTCTGAGAACCAATTTCAAGCCTTTTGGGAACAGACCTCAGATACTTTGATGACTCAATGGAAGACAAAAACACACTCAACACCTTTCATAATGTAAAGACATGAAAACAAGGGGAGAAGTCACATTTACATACCTTATAACACTTTGATAGTGTCCCAAAGACCTATTTTCTTCTTATCTTCTCACGTGATACTTGAAAGGGTTCATTCAAACACATGATCATTCTTACAACTAGTACAAACATACTTCCTTGAACCTCAAGAAACTTTGGGCTTGAATGGCTCAAGTTTCCAATCTTGATAGCACTATAATCCTCCTTGACAACCTTTCATATGTTGCATGTACCATGGATTAGATTTCTCAGTCCATCATTAAATTAACAACCATATCCTTTCCATTATTCTGATCTAACATCCTTCTTGACCATAGGATTTAGACCTTACAATGAACCTCCTCTTGCTTTGGAAAAATCTTGCAATATGACCTGATTGTTGACAATTGAAGCAAACAACACTTATCTTTCTTCTAGGTTAAAAAACACTAATATTCCATCCACAATCCTTTACACTATGACCATACTCACAACATGAATGACATTCACCCTTGAAGATGCCTTCACCAATCCTAGGAGACCTTCTTTTGCAATCTCTAGCTCTATAACTAAAATCATGAAAAACAAAGCAATATCCATGAAATGATGAACCACAACTCATAGCATTAGGTTGTCTAATGGAGTTATACCTCTTATAATAGAGTCCTTCTTTCCATCACCATCTATATCTGATTTTTGGACTTGGACCAGCTTCATCAGACATTGTGCTTTTAGTTTCCTTGAAACCTTAGGCATTCGAATTTTGTCATATATGGCTTCTTTGACCTTGAGTAAGACGTCATCAAGAGATTTCAGATCTTCAATCTGATATTCTCCATCCTATGAAATGTTTGGTCTGATATATGTACTCTCAAACATCATCTCTTCTGAAAGCATTTAACCTCTCATGCATACACACACCACAGGACTCTGTTTCTCCTTTAGGGCTTTTGACACTTTTCTTCAACTTGTGAACTCAAAACCCTATGAAATAGCCTGTGCATGCTCTACCTCCATATTCTTGACCGATCTTTGGTATGGAATTCATCCATAACTTGGCAATAGATTTAAACTCCTCAGTTCTCTAATTCTTCTACATTTTCTAAAGACTTACCCATGTACTTGTGCTTTACAGGATATACTTAAAGTTAATTAGTACTTGCTTCATCAAGGACCTTATATAATACCAATTGTTGGAAGCATAATGGAATAAGAGGTGGGTGAATCAGTCCTACAATGATTTTCACTTCAATTACCTAAATCATTACATTCATACATTATATTGTACATTCAATCATATCATAACCATGTGTGCTTATTAGGCTAAACATACACCAATCACAAGATAAAGAAAAAAGCACACGACACAAGAACACCATATGTAACTAGGAAACCCTCATGGTGGAGAAATCCCAACACACTAAAACTCTGACTATTATTACACAAAGCAAAGATATTTAGTGAATCATCAACTTCACAAGGAGCACCAACCCCTAGTTTAGTAGATCACCAACCCTACAAGGAGTACCAACCCCTAGTTTAGTGAAGACACCAACTCCATAATGAATGCTACAACCCCCTAAGCTGACTAAGCACCAACTTAGCCTCATGAAGATGTTTGATGTTTGATGTTTTTACTTGCCACAATTGATTGAGATTTCTTATGTAGCTCACAAACCCTAGCTCATACCCTAGGTCTTGAATCTTGCACAATATTCTTCCTTATCGACTTTCTCTTACCTCTAAAATATCTTATAAATGTTTTCAAACCTCTCCTTAACCTGAAAAACATGTGATCAGCCTTCAAAGCATGCCTTCATACCTGTAAAACATTCTCCTCTAGGTCACAATTTTCCCCTTTGCAGGACTCACTCGCCAAATGAGCTCAAACTTCACTTTTATATGAATTTATTCTCTCTAACCCAAAGGATGTTGGTACCTTGTGATAAATTCAACCCAAAAAAAAATATAACATTAAATTAAATTCACTACAATGGTCACATCTGACCCATATAGGTTGGCCTAGCCAAAAACCATCATCCATGCACCAAAAATCCTCAAAACCCTTACATTGGCATGAAAAAATATCCTAACACCAAAACTAATTTTATTATGTAATTTCACAAACAAGGACGGAATCCTGTATATTTTATTAATGTGAAATTAATCAACCATTTCAATGGAGTGCTGCTATGAGAGACTTGCCTTCAGATGTCGGCGTTGCTTCCAAGCTAGTCATGTTACAAATGATTGTGAACATTCCAAACGAAAGACCAAAACTGCCTAGTGGAAGGATTCTCTTCCTGAGCATCTCACAATTGACTCAGATCTGGCTGAGGATTCTAGTGCCCCCTTACAAGTTGACTCGCCCGTCGTGGCTGATTCATAGGCTAACATAGTGAAACTACCTACAGACTATGCTCCGCAGATTTCTGATTCAGTGTTTAAGGAAGTTTCGTCCCCCCTTTCGATGGGTCACATCCACATCAAATCCATTGCAGATGCTTTGCTTACATTGGATGCAGGAAATCCTAAATGGACAGTGGTGGATCAGAAAAATAAGGGTAATTTCAAATCTAAACCCCCCGCCACTCCGGACAAGGTTTATTTCTTGTCATTGTTAGCGCTATTATTGTTACATTTGGGAAAATGGCCAACTGCACAGTTGTTGGGCAGCTGTGTTGTTGTTAAGTTGTTGTTTTTTAGCTGCTTTTGAAGCAGCTGTTTTGTTTTTGCTGGTTCTTGACAGTTTTCTATTTTTGGTCTTTCTAGGGTTAAATTTTTCTTTTGAGCACTGTTGTAAAAGGGTATAGTCCCTTTCAAAAAAATATTTACCAATAATCAAAAAAAAAAAACACAACAGCTTCCAAAATACATCCAGGAAGCAACAATAATTAAATACAAACAAATAATAATTGTTACAACTACGTAACAATATAACATGTGCAATAATATGACAAATATTGTTATAAAACTATATAACAATATATGAACTAATTACTTTATTAAATAATTAAATATTTTAAGGTAATATGATGCATGAATTAACCTAACATTCCCCCCCTTAATTTTGCATTTCCTCAAGGGATGAGGAGAGGAACTCTCTGAATAACTTGAACTTGTCACGTGTAAGTGAATTTGTGAAAATATATGCTTTTTGTTCAACTGTTGGACAAAATTGAAGCTGTATATTATACTTCAACACATGTTCACGTATGAAATGAACATGTACTTCAATATGTTTTGTTCTTTCATCAAACACTGGATTGTGAAAAAGTTGTAGAACACCTTCATTTTCAACATACATGGTGGTTGGTTTGTCATGTGGTATTCCAAGTCCTTTGAGTATGCGATGTAGTCAAATCACTTCATAAATAGCTTCTCCTGCAGAACGATACTCGGCTTCTGTGGAAGAACGAGAAACAAGTGTTGTTTCTTGCTTCCCCATGATATTCTTTTAGATCCCATAAAGAATACAAATCCTAAAGTGGATTTTTTATCATCAATATTTCCTAAATTGTAGACACCTAAATTTGTTCACATTCCCCTTAGCCCCTGATTGGATAACCAACTTAAACATAAGTCACCTAACCACGGCCCCATTTCACCCCACATTAATAATTGATTTAATTAATTTAATTAAATTAAATACCCATCCTAACAATATTCTATTACTTTAATTACCTTAATTGATCTAATTTCCACCTCACCTAGACACCTCATCCAACCACCTGGCCCTAGACCTATTCTTGACATGTTTCCATAACTAACAATAACTAAGTCTCACTTGCCTTAATGAGCTAAGATTTGGTCTAACCCTAAAATTAATTCCTAAGATTTCTCTAACCACATTCCTACTCATTACAAGGGAAGCTTCCATTCTAATCCGTAGACAACAAAATCAACTTGGCCCAAGAAGTTAGAAAGATCTTCCCATTTTAGTAAACCTAGGGAATCCCACCTAAAATGATGTTGGTCAAACCTAAACCGATGCCGGTCAATAAGGAACCATTGTCAGTTACCATTTATTCACCTTCGCAACCTTGTTGAGATGAGTTGGCACATTTTGAGATCAAGGAAGAGAGAAGAGGAGAGTTGCATGCAAGTAAAACCAAGGTATCCTTTCATGCATCCATGCACTACAAAACCATTATCCAGATAGAAATCTAGAAGCATTGCACCCATGGTAGAATTCTGGGAAGCACTACCATGACACCAAACACCATTCCTTTTGATTAACTACCATCACCTCCCTCTAGCCATCAAACCTACATCACAGGAAGTGTATCCCTGTTAACCGGCATTCTTCTATTTTCATTCTAGCAGGATCTGTTACCTCTGTTATTAGTTGCTACTTGAAATCTTACTTCCCCATTCATTTATCTCCATACCAAGTGTGATAACCCAACCATTTCCTTCACCCACACAACAAAATTTCCCATCTTCACCTGTTAGTTATACACCTCTGAGTACACTTCCATCACCTCCCTAGACTTACTTATCCAACTCCTCACCATCCCCAAGTCAAGTCTCAGATCAAATCCCTGCAACCATGAGACCTATTTGAGTTATTGAAACATCCCGACATTAACCATTGTCGGTTACCCATAAACGTAATCAGTTCTGCATAAACCGTCACCGGTCATACAAGACTGACACCTTTCTCTGTGTCTTCATATCGTTCCCAAGAACAAAGCCAAAAAAACTCATACCAATTAACCTAAACAACTCAGAATCATAACCCTGATCTAGTTCTAGTACCTTGACAGTAATTTCATCCTTTAGATCCAACTATAGCCTAGCCTATTGTGATTGGATTTTATTATTATACTTGAATGAGATACACTAAATCATATAAACTAAAGTAGGAATTTACTTATTTCTCACATTAATTATTTTTCAAACCGTGGATTGAAAACTATCTAGGAAATAGCACACTTCCCGTAACTAGAATATGCTAGGTAATCCATTGTTATATATAATTTAACTTATATTTTTTTTTCTTGTTTTATATCACATGTAGTTCCTCCAAGTCAAAAGGAATCTCTTAACAATCAGTCACTAGATTGAGAAGTCATAACATGTGCAACAACCATCAACCGATCCATTTAACACACATTCCTCCTAACCCATAACCCTATCTATTTTGTCATTCAAAAATGTAAAGAAAATGGTGAAACATTTTCAGCACACCCGGTGGGACCCATCAGGAGGTTCTATTGCATCTTCTTCATTTCTTCATACAAAATTTTGTGTGTTTGTTTCCCTTTAAAAGTATTACACAGTAATTTTCTTCCCTAGTAATGCTCTCTTCTTTCTAATTTCTCTAAAAGAAACATTTATCTTAGTGCATTTAAAAGGAATCATTATTCTTTCTTGCTTTCTGCATTTAGTGAAAGAGGATACCCTCTCCTATTCATTATTTGCGTCATCGAATACGTAATCTTTTCAATTTGGGATTAAAATTGGTTGCATTACATTATGATTTTCTGTATTTAGCTCACATTAAAATGAGGGCAGCCTATATGCTGGAAATCATGCCCAACTGATGGTTGATACAAAGAATCATAGAAACCACATTCTCTCTCTCTGTGTGTCTTACCAAATTTGCACAAAATTGAAATATACACATATTTCTTAAACAACATCTTACCTGGGAATGCCCATCAAATGATCACACGATCGGAGGATTGGCATGTACTCCCCAACTCATTACCTCTGTCGATTCATTACCTCAGAGGACGGCCTGCCCCCACCATAACATAACCTAAAACCTCTCTTTTTAGATATCCTTCTTCATAGGAATCCTTCCTCACCAAAAACTCTAATCAAAATTCATGAGTCAGTCTTCTAAATAGCATAAGATGAACACATTGAAAATCACTTATTAGGATAAGTTTATTTTTTTTTAGCGTTTGATTGATGTACGTTTCTGAGGTGTGAGGAGCATGTTTCTCCATTTTTCCATTCTTTGTGGCCTTGCACACTCCACAATCACAGTTGGATTATTCTGAACTTATTTTAAGTGTGTGAATACATTCATTACATCATCTCCAGACCTCTAGGTTAATTACTTATCTCACTAGAATTCACAGCACTTTATTTTTCTACATTTTTCCAATTTTCAGAGTAACTTACATCGGTTACCCATTGACTCAACATCGTTTTTTCTTAACCAATATCGGTTGTTCTGTTCTTTTGGTTTAAGTTACCTAAAGAACCCTTATTTCAATTTACCTTGCTGACAAAGTTCATATGAGTCTTTGTACTCTATTTTCTTTTATAAATAGTCATCATACAACTTGTTCATTTAATCGTCACCAGTCTTTACCTCATTTGGTAAAATTGTTCCTATCTCACAGTAACTGACCTCAATTATCCCTGAATTGACATAACGGTCATCCTTAATTGATGTCGGTTACCTTGTATTGAACATCAACTGATATATTACCAAAATCTACCTCTATACACCTATTTTCTTCATTCTCACTGCTCCTTGTGTCATCTACAGGGTACAACATCACCTGATATACATTCATTCACATGGTGTTGACTCACAGTTAAGCTAATGCCCTTATATTTCACATGAGTCATCAATCACTCCCACCTATTCCTTCACCACCCTTGGTCCTATCACCCATGGATCCAACCCTACCTAACACTATTACTGCAAGTAATGAGGAATTTTTATGACTCCTTGATCAGAATCCCACATCCTTACAGTTCTACCTTTCCCAATCTTCCACCCGAAACTCCTCAAGTCAATTGATATATGGCATGCATGTATCCATCTCTCCTACCCTTATTCCCACTTCTGCATCAACCCCTAATAATGCAGAGTTACCTTCACCTGCTTCATCCCAGTGGTTTCACAGCTAGGACCCATACCCTCCATGATCAGTGTGTCTGTAGTATCACTCGCACCTGTAGTATCTATTGTCCCCTCATCGACCACCCAGACCATAACCATGTCCACACCCATTGTCTCACAAATACCCGTTGCAACACAACTTCTCGTGGTGTCGGTGACCCCTACTCCATTCCAGAATCTTGTCCTCTCCATCCCACAAACACTACCCCCAATTGCTACTAGAGTCACTACGACTATCTCAACTACATACACATACTATCAATAACCCCCTATCTTATCTGTCACCCACTCTGGATACATACCCTCTATATTAGCCCCCTATTCTCAACCTCCCTATTCATCATCACCATGAAAAATGGAATTCCTCCCACATCATGGGTTCAATACTAGCCCCCTTATGCCACAGGAGGAACCCTTCCACCATAACCTACCAATGACCTCATCAAATCAATGATGGAAAGGATGTAGACACTAGAAGCATCAGTTTCGGGCTCACGTAATTCTCTTACCTATGATGAAATCTATAATGATCCCATTCATCTATCCATCCCTATTCACCCATACCCTGTACATTGGGAAATGCCAAAATTCAACCATTTCAATAGTAAAGAAGACCTACAGTAGCATTTACAGTCTTCCAAACATGGGTGTTACCTGATTGCCTATGATGACGCTTTACTCTTACAGACCTTCCTGATGTCCCTGATAGGACCTGCATTGGATTGGTACAGTGGGCTACCAAGACTCTCCATCTAATCATTTAATCAAGTAGGCCAAGCCTTCTTAGACCACTTCTCCATCCACATTGTTAAGAAGGTTACCATGATTGATCTTTATTCCACATGAAAGTACGACAATGAGTCTATCACTGACTTTATCTCTCGCTAGCACAACCTCATTAACTAGATCACATTTCAATTACCTCAAATTGAACTCATATATTTGTTTACTTGGGCTTGCGCAAGGCACGTCTCACCAACCCTACAGGTCCAGACCTTTCACAATTTTGACGAGGCATTCACCATGGCACATAAATTGGAAATTTGAGCTATCAAAGAGAAGAAAATTCAACTTCATAACAATAACATCGCATTCAAATAAAATGAGGCTTCTTCATCTTCGAAACCCCAAAATAACTATTCAAAACCCAAAGGGTTTGCCAATGCCATAGTTCTCAAGGTTGGCCCCCCTCATCAATCAAACCCAGCCAAACCTCCTTCTAATATCTCTCCCATCTAAGCTTTCCAATTCAGACAAGAACAACGAAAGTACACTTCGATAGGAGAATCTTATTCTTCTGTTTTGGAAAAGCTTGTTAAGGTTGGTGTCATTACCCTTCCACCTATAAAACAACATACTAGTTTTGACCCTGAGTGACCCATGCCCACATGGTATAAGGAACATTAATTTTGTAACTATCATCGTGTCAAAGGTCATAGCAAAAATAACTACATCACCTTCAAGAATATCATCCAAGAAATGTTAGACAATAGAGATCTAGTCTTGGATAGCCTAAATGCACCCACTAACCAAAACCTACATATCTTCAAGAAACTGTTTCCTAATCATGCCCCATCTTCCAACCAAGCTAGTGAAACTTCAAGCAATGATAGAAATTTTTGTGAGGTCCACGTTATTTTACATGACATACCAGGTGCTTCCCAATTGCCTCATGTTCCTTCCATATATGAAATCTTATCCCTAGCTCCATTACCTACACAAGAACTGATCTCATATACTCCTCCACCCACCAAGGAACCCCCTTCATTTTCTCCATCACCCATGGAAGACCCTATAATTAGCACACCACCTTTGACCCCTCAAATTTATAAGTAGTTTTTAGTGACACCTATCCTACTCATAGGAGAGACATGTCCATCACCTACACCATCACAATGAGAGTCCACCTTGTATGGCCCCTCCTCTCCTCTACCCATGGAGGATCCTATAGAAGTACCACTACCTTTAGATGACCATTCACCATCAGACCTTCAAGATCCCACTGATCTTCTTTCGTCTCTCTTACCCACAGAGTCTGAGGCTAGCCATTTCCCTATGTCTCAAACACATTTTACGGGAATTACAACTCGATCCATGTCAGTCCCACTTATAACAGCACCATTTTTGGTGTTTAGATGATCACCTAGACTATGTTGATAGATCCTTACTTTGGGGATGCCTTCTACTTCCTATTTCAACTCAAATGCAGTTGTCACTCACCGATACCTCCACTATCTATCCAAAAGTGTTTTAAGCAACCAAAACAAACACAACCATGACTATTGCAACACCTTCCACGTCACCATCTATAACCCAACTCACACCTCTTCCCATAACCCAACATGCATCTACACTCAAACACCTACCCATGTGTATAACACCTCTTTTACCTAAACCCATCACTACCTTAGGGGTCATACCAACATCAAACCTTAGTCACCCACCCATCAAATTAGATTTAGCCACATCCTCCAAAACTAACACTAAACTTACCCTGACCCCTAAAAATAAGACCCAAACTCCTAGACCTCATACACCAACCTCGCCTACAACACCATTATCACCTTTATCCCCTCCGTCCATCCTAGGACCTCACCCCTTGACCCTGGCCAAACAACCTCTATCCACCGGTAAACCAAGAACACAACAACCCATTTCCTCATCAAAGACCTCTAATATACCCAAGCAACCCACACAACTTCCACCATCACCTTTCACCTTCTTATCAACCATACCACCACTACCATCCATAACTTCTTCACTACCCATGACACTTTCTTCTCTTTCCCTCACACCTTCTACCCAACCTATACCACCCACCTCCACTATGTGTCCTCTTCCACCATTTGTTTTTCCCTCTACATATCATACACTTGTATTATCATTGCCCAAGAGGGTGAAACCTAAAGCTAAAAATATGCTACCCTCTAATAAGGTAGTTAAACCAACCAAACCTTCCATTGCCAGCTCTTCTACCATGCCCATACCCAAGTAGATGCAACCAAGACCGAAGACCATTCCACACACCAAACTAGTGGACCAAACCATTCCCCTGCATGTAAAGCCTCTTCCTCCACAATCAGCCACACCTATACCCAAACCCACATTCACCTCCCATTGCGATCCACTAGCAGGTTCCTACACCAAAATCTTAACCAATCTCCTCGAAACTTTTGTCATCACATTACCACCTCTTAGACCTTACGACCCACTCAAACCCAAACCAAAAGGGTTTGATGAAACCAAAATTTTTGCCTACCATCGTGTGCTAGGACATGATGTGGAGAACTATAAGGCTTTAAAAACCACTCTTGTCTAATTGTGTCCTCTCAAAGAAAATTTTGATGAGGATAATCTTCTTAATGAGGACCCCATTTCTCCTCCACCAATTTCCCCAAATCTCCTTCCATTACCTACTCAGCAATAAAAATATCCACCCCCACAGCCCTTTGATCCACCCCCAAGATTCGATATTAACATGGTTCTTATAAGAGAGTTGGCCAAACCACCACCCAAATGCTAATGTGCCCTACTCATTTCACAAGGATCATATCCCCCACTAGGGTTTTGTCACTCATGTCATTATACCTTTCATGACACACCTTCTTCATCAACCTCCCCTCAATTTAACATGGTTCACATTACCACCTGTGCCCAGAAAGATAAAGGTAAGGAAAAGGAAACTAGCCCATTAACCAACCCTGTACCCAACATACCATTTGCACCCATACCCAAAGTCACTATTTTAGGTCCTGCATATCCTATTTCTGATGGGGTCATGCACCGCACAATACTAAAATAATTACACTAATCCCCCCTAAAAAAAATTATATGACCTCATCCAAACCTCTAAATCACATTTTCAAGCCCTTATGGAGGTCCTTCAATCTATTAAGGTTTTACCAAATGACCCCATGTCCGTAGCCTCCATTGTTACCCCCCTCACCACGTAGCCTCTATCAATAGGTCATCTCCTTCCTCTACACCTCCACCTACTTGCCAAGTGGCCACCCTCAACTTTTCAGAGGAAGAGATCACTCCCTTCCAGTTTGATGACCCCGACCCTGCTCTTTTCATCTTCATCTTTATCGATAATATACGTATATGATGCGTTATGATCGATGGTGGTGCTATTATTAACATCATCTCCTCCCATGCATATGAACAAATGCAAATACCTACTAATTACATGCATGGTAACCTAGTTATGCTACGCTCCTTCAATGACACTATGACCTCTACCCTGGGTACCATCATTCTCCATCCTTGTGTGGGTCCCCGCACTATCCTGGAGATTTTCTATGTCCTAGAGGTGGAGTTCTAATATAACTTATTTCTCGGTCGACCTTGGATCTGCACCATGGGTTATGTCCCTTTGACTTTACACAGTTCCCTCAAATTTGAGCATGAGGTACATAATTACACAATCTCTACCAACCCATCACCTTTCAAGACCTGTAACATGCTATACCACCCTAATGATGAACTTATACCAATCAAGGCATTTTCTACCATCCCTACTTCACCTTCACCTACAAGCCAATCCACCAAAACTGTCACTACCTTTGTTACATCTAACCCTGTTATCCCCACTGCAGCTATAGCCTCTACTGTTGACGCATATGTTTCCCCATCATCTAGCGAGTCATATATCCCCGCTACCCACATACTAACTACTGATCCCTTAGAAGGTGTTTTTCAACGCCTCACTCTGAGGGAATACTGCCTATACAATGTCGACACCTTCCTCACCCCACAAGAGTATGGGAATCTGTGTCAAAACCCCAGTTATGACATTCACATTGGTGATGTTTTTCCTTATGGCCCTCCCCACCTTCATACTAATCTAACATATGGGGGACTCTATATGGCCACCTATAAACCCAAACCTCCATCCCAAACCCAACCATTTTCATCCGACCTACACTCCCTCACTAACCACCAATTCTCTCACACTTTCCTCCACCAGTGCGCATGGAAAGGATTTGGCTTCAGATTTTACCGTACATGAAGGATCTTATGGGTAGTGATAGTAGAAGAGAAATACCCTCCACAATCCTGATCATGAAAAGTTGAAAACAACTTCTTCTGTTGCTCTTTTTCCACAAATTTAAGGAATCTTCCATCTATGCCTCACTTAAATAAAGCATTTTCCCACAATACATACTTTACAGACCTTAGTTTAATAGCTCTCTTTTCTTTGGCACTCAAATGAGATGGACACTCTCAATAAGTAAGAAAATGTGCAATATCAGCATACCATTCATCTGTTGAACTGAGGAAGAGGACAACAGGAACATCAATTGCTTTTGTGGACAATTCTTCATCATCCCCTTCAGCAATAATCTCACACAAGCCTTTACCCCGAACTAGCTTAGTTGACTTAATATCAAGGTCATATTCTTGGAATTTTGTTACCCAATTGCCTCTCTTAGTTTCAAACTCCTGTTGTGTAAGAATAGACTTGATGGTTGTATCATGTATAAGAACAATGGAGTGAGAATTAAGAATATAAAAATGAAACTGCTTGACAACTTTGACCACTGCAAAATTATGTTTCTCCATCATTGTATATTTCAATTCATGAGATTTTAGAACATAGCTCATGAATGTAATTGAAATTTCATGATCCTTACAATTTCTCTAAGTTAGCACAGTAACCAAGGTACTCTCTGTAGCATAGTAATAGATGATAAAATCCTTGTTGAAATCAAGACATGCTAAGATGGGGGTTCTAGCAATGGCTTTCTTGATATCTTCAAATGCTTCCTTACCTTCAGAATACCAACCAAAGGTTTTCTTTGCTTTTATAATTTGAGTAATGCTCATAGTCAATTATGAAAAATATGGAATGAATCTCCTCAGGAAATTTATCTTTCCAAAGAAAGAGTGAACACCCTTTTTTCTTGTGGGAAGAGGAATCTGTTGGATTGCTTGAACTCTTTCTGGATCTATCTTGATCCCTTCTTTGGAAACAATATGCCCCAGCAACTTTCCTTTAGTAACACAAAATACATACTTCTTAGGATTGGGGGAAACTTCATGTTCTCTGCATTTTTGAAGAACTGTTTCCAGATGTTGAAGATGATCTACCCTTGGTTTGGAAAAAACAACCAAATCATCAAGGTACACAACAATAAATTTTCCCTTTAAACTACAAAAATCTAAATCCATTACCCTCTGGAAAGTGGCACCAGCATTGATAAGACCAAATGGCATTCTCTTGTAGGAAAAGGTGCCCCAAAGGGTAGTAAAAGAAGTCTTATGCTGATTTAGGGTACTGAATTCCACTAGATTATATCCAGAGAATCCATCTAGCATAAACAGCATCTCAAAGCTTAAGACAACTTTCAAAACTTGATCCATCATGGGGAGTGGATAGTTGTATTTTAGAGAGGCCTGATTCAAATTCCTGAAATCTACACAGATGCGAATCTCGCCATTCTTCTTTCTGACAAGCACAATGTTGGCAATCCATGTTGAATGATGTATAGGGAAAATAATCTTGGCTTTTAGTAACTTCTACATCTCTTGAAAAATAGTATCAGTAACCTTAAGATTGTACTACCTTTGCTTCTTCTTGAAAGGTTTGATCCCAGGTTTCAGAGGAATATAGTGATGCATCTCCTTTGGTTGAAAATCCTTAAGATCTTTATATGAATAGGAAATAACATTGGCATACTTTTTTAACAGGTTTACTATTTTATTTTTCTCTTCTTGAGTGCAGCATTTTCCAATATTCACCACCCTAGGTTCATCATTGCTTCCAATATTGACCTTCGCATACTCAATAGATTTTTTATTCCCTTGAGAAGATTCAGATTTGATGAACCTATCATTTTTGTCAAAAAGATATTCTAGACTCACCAATCCTTTGGGAATCTTGTTACCCTTCAACTTAATGCAGCCATCTTGATCCATCTCTTCCTTGATATATTCCTTATTAGAGGGAACATGTTCTCTAGACAGAGTTTCACTTCCCTCAAAATATAACTTATTGTAGTTATCTTTAAGCTCCAAGAAAGAGAGAAAGTGTTGATCATCATTGAAAAATTTTCAGTTGTTTGCATTATCTAGCACACTAGGCCTATGAATCATTTCAATGGTAAATTTCTCTTGAGATAAATCTGGATGAGGAATCAATAAAGATCCTAAGATAGCTAGAGAATCAGTTGTATTATTCTTTTCTCTTGGCACAACTTCAATTGAGAAATCATCAAGGAATTCAATGGGATCCCAAACAAGATTTCTATAATGTTTCAATCTCCTATTCTTGACTTGGTAAAGATCCCTTACATGTTTCAAAATCAACTATGCATCACCACAAGCACAAAGATTATTTACTCCTATTTATTTTTCCTTGCTCAACCCAAGGATGAGAGCCTCATACTCAGCTTTATTATTTGTATTTTCAAAATGAAACTTGAAATAAAATGGATGAATCTTCCCTCCTAGAGATATTAACACCACACCAGCTCCAGAACCAGCTGAAGAGAAGCTTCCATCAAACTCCAAATTCCAAATACCATTGGGATCATGAATCACTCCCTTAGGAAGACTTGTCTCATCCTCTGACATGATCATATATTTTCCATGCCCTATATCTTCAAAGAGTATTTGCACTTTTGGATCTCAGTCTTTTGCACAATATACTCAATTTGCTTTTTGGGTAATAGCTTTCTCATTTTTCCATTGACCAGGATCAAAGCATGTGACCAGTCCATCTGAATTTCACCTCCTACCTTTTTACAGAAATCCCTACTCAACAACATACCATATGAGGGAGGAATATCAACAACCAAAATAGTGGCTATAACCCTTTTCTCTATAAAATCAACGAAGGCTACTTGTGCATCTTTAATCCTTCCAAGAAAAGGAAATTCTCTACTCTCTATGGAATAGTAGGAACCAAAGGTATGTGTTAGATTTAGGCCCAAAGCATGAGATAATTTTGCAAGCATTACATTATCGGATGCTCCTGAGTCTATAACACAATTATTGAGTTTATGGCTAGCTATGTGGAGAGTCACATAGAATGGTTCAATTTTCTCATTGGGGGAAGTGACTGTAGCCACAAGGATTTGTTGAGTTGAGGAAGAGGGAGTGGGAAAAATACCTTTAGAATTATTGGATGAGGCTTTGGATTTGGAATTAACAAAGTTTACCATTTCGGCAAGGGCTTTTAGATGGGTTTTGTAAACTCTTCCTCCAAAATTTGGATGTTGGTATTTTTGAGGTGATCAATGATATTAAAAGACCCGGAGGTGGATGGGGCATCCTTACTAGGAACAAGAGAAACTTTTTATTTATCAACTTTAGGAATTGAAGGACAAGAAGTTTTGGAAACATAGGTAGAAGGTGGAGGATTAGCATTACTCACCTTTTGAGTGGAGGCAGTGGGAATAGGATCTCCTATTCTTGCAACCACTAGGATAGTTATAGGAAACTCCTTGGATTTCTTAGTAGGCTGCATCACTTTTTATTTTTTGTTTATTTACTCCCAAGTCATAATAGCATATAACTCACTATTCATCTCTACCACTCTTTCATCGTATTCATCTTCATCATCCATACCTTCAGTGGTAAGGAAATGAACTTGAGATTCATCAATCTCTTCTAGTTATTCATCAACCTCCTCTTCTAGTTATTCATAGAGTTCATCAAACTCCCCATCATCATGTTATTGAACTTCACAAGTTACATTGACTGCAACCTTGATAGGTGGGCCTTCAATAGCCAATTTATTCTGAGGAGGTAACCAGTTCCTAGGCTGAAAATTATTTCTTAGAATATCTTGATAAGGAGTATGTTGAGCCAACTGCTTTTTGATGGCAATGAGATCATTTCCAAGCTTTTATACTACCTGATCAGAATTAGCTCCATGGGAAGAGGAAGAAGAATATTCTTTAGACTTGGAGGGTTCTCTTTTCAATTTACTAGACATGATTAAATCATCCTTAACACTGATAGCCAAATGTTGATTTGCATCCAGACTTGCAAGGTTATCTCTCCTTAGTGTATATCTTACTTTAGGTAACTAAGCATTAAGGAAGAAGCATTTTTGGATTTGGTCCATAGGATGAGTGTTCTATGGAATTTTATGAATGAGCTTATTGAATTCGGCCACAAATTCTCTCATGGGGTCATGTGGTTCCTTCTTGATCTTATAAATTTGATCCAAGAGAGCATGCAAATATTTAGCAAGTTTTAAATGTTTCTCAAATTGAGTTTTTAAGGTGATCCAATCAGTAATTGACCCAGTAGGAAGATGATAGAACCAATCAGCAGCATTATCCTATAATGTTTCCATAAAGATCCTGATAGAAACATCTTCATGCTCAATCCCAAGAATCCCACATGCAATGCTAAAGGATGCAATATGTTCATCTAGGTGTATATTCCCATCACCTCATAATTTAGGAAAACCTTTCCTACTACTCCTGGGTAACTCATTCAATGGCTAAGGAAGAGCAAGGGGCCCAATCCATTGTCCCCAAGGTAGAGGTGATGCCATCTATGGGAATATAGTCTAAAGGGGAACTAAAACACCAACAAGTATTAGAGAAATAATATAAGGACTGATTTTTTCTAGAGGAATTCTATTCTTTGAATTTCTATCTTTAACAGGAGGTGTGCTTGAAGAACGAGTTCCTTTGTTCCTTCTTGTTGGAAGAAGAGATAATTTTTTTTTCTCCAGAAGTTGAAAATGAGAATCTTCAACCCTAAGAGCCATAGATTTTCCAGATCAAAAATGATCTTGAATTTGTTCTTTTAAAAGGGATATGTTTGAAACAAACTCCCCAGCGGAGTCACCAAAAACTGTTGGGTTTTAAAATGATACTTTAACAAAACCACAGTCAGGGGACAGCAAGTCCCTTCTCTTTATGGGAGAATTTCCCTTATTGAAAGCAATCAACAAAGCTTATATACAAATGTACAACCTTCATCTTAAGGATGGACATCTAACATCTTGAAAAAAATTTAACCAAAATAGCTTATCAATAAAAACGAATGGAAGAACTAAAGAAAGGAAAGAGAAAAATATAACAGTACTTACAAGAAATATATAAAGCAGAGTATAACCCTATATGTACTGAGCAAGAGTGATACAGAATAGAATCATGCACATTCATAGCATAAGATATCATTCCATAGACACAAAGTTCTAGAAATCATATTAATAAGAACATAAAGTTTCTTATCACAGAAGATAAATGATCCAAAGATTTTAGGAAAGCAAGAGGAGAAAATAGATGAAGATAGAGAGAAAGGGGAAATCCTTATGTATTAATTGCTTTTGATTCTAATTACACTTCAAAAGTATTAGAGTCCAACATTTTCAATGATCCAAGCTCTTACATTTATAGATGAAGTGAAAAGAGGAGAAGAATAAGAGGAGGAAAATATGATTTGGAAGCTCAACCACCAACCATCAATGCCCTTGCAAATCCACCTACAATCTGTCAAATCTGGTTCTGCATGACTTTAGCATACTAAAGAAGAAAGGATGGAAAATCATATCATATCTAGGTAGTTAAAGCA
>CM034149.1:243916805-244162020 GCA_019776745.2 Taxus chinensis | reverse complement strand
CATGTCAAGTGTGTATCTTGTTCAAAATTCTGGTCCTAAGGTGGTAGATTGCATGACTATCCACCTCTTGTGCTCAACTCCAATGTGTGGTACTTTTTTCCCAAATCCATTCCCGTAGTAATGGAATGGTATTCTCCTAGAGAAACATATTACACACCTCCTTCAGATCATCCATGTCCTTCTGCAGGATATCAACATTCTTTGAATGATATCTTATGTGCACCTGCTCTTTTAAGAATTGTATTTCATTCTACAGATCTCTAGTGAATCCCGTAGCCTCTTGATAAATTTCCTTATGATGCACCATATTTGGATACTTAACATGTCTCACTTCCTCCCTCATTATAAGAATATTTTCCTTCAGGGCCTCATGTGCACATGCTGATTTGACACACGTTATAACTAACATGGGTTGTAATTATGGATCACTCATCTGCTTTGGCATCCATTGATTAGCATTCGCACATTGTACCTTGATCATTCCCACACACTTTTTCCTTTTTCTTGTTTTTACTCATGTTCTCATATAAGTTAGGAAAATCCTCTAACTTGTGCTTCTTCCCACATAATGAGCAAGCTGTATTCTGAGGGAAATCTCACTGGTAATGATCAAGTGACCCAAAAGAGTAACAATATCCTCTAGAAAACCTTCCTCTACCACCACCACCACAACCTTGACCATGATATCTTCCTCAGAAGCCTCCATTTCTATTATCTCCATGATTGTGCCATTCATTATGTTTTCCTTCCTACTGCTTGAATCTGCTTTCCACACTAGTCTAGAAAAATCCTATCTCAATGGCTTCAGGGATGTGATCAATCATTTACAGTCAATGGTGTTGTGAGTATGATACTTGAAAATATTACAGTACATGGAAACATTCTTCTGGATTGCACACTGCAAAAGAGGGAAATCCAAGACATCATGGTTCATGTGACATACTTCACAATATAGTAATAATGCACGCACTGACTTACACAAAAAATTTTATTTAATATGTCCCTCCACTTCCTAATGCATGCATCATATGCCCTTGTGTTTCTTATGTACTGAGTTGGTAGAAAGATTCTCCAACTATTTTTCCATGGCTGTAATCTACACTTCTAAGAATGGGCTTACTCTAGTATCAACACTTCCAACTATCTTAGCACGTAGGGACTCTTCCAGAGCCTCATGTGGATCAATATATGTCTTATTAGATAGATATATATGGAATGGGGACAATAATTCTAAAAGAAAATCATTGTGCATGCTAACTTTGATGAATTTCATAAGACAACTTTAATAATAGAGTCTTAAAATGCATGCCATACTCCCTCATGCTTTCAAATAACCCCGATTTGATATTCTTGAGCGCGCCAATGCTCTACTCCTTAGACTATGGAATGTGAAAATTTTCTAGAAATGTAGTGCATAAATAATTAAAATCTATCAAAATATGATGTGGGTCATACTTCATGTACCAGCTATGCACGTGCCCTTGTAGTGTTGTGGAAAACTTATTGGCCTTATTATCTAAAGTTTTAATTCCTTTAGCGTGCCATAGTAGTTCACACTTATGTACATGCTCTGTTTCATCTTCAATCCCTCTATACTCTTATAAATAGAGAGACATATCATAGTAAACTTAAGGTGTCGACTACAATGTTTGATGATGTGGTGGTTGATTTGGTGGTGGTTGTGGTCCCTTCCTACCAGATTTAGATTAAGTACCTCCTCCTCCATCTAGTTTTTAAATTGATCCTTTCATGCCCTCTACTTTGGGTTGTGGTCCAGTTGATGTACTTCCTTGTGTCCATGTTGTGGTACTAGGTTGGACACCAATGCTCTGTGTGGTCACAGTTGCTACTTTAGTACTTCCAATAGTCTACTCACTAACACTTTGTCCTGACGACATGCCTAAAAACAAGCCTATATATCTACTCCAAAAAATGACCACATACTCATGGACTAGATGAACCAACCACCCATATTGAAGACCACCTTTTTATTCTAAAAATATAATTTGGGGAAGAAGTGACTTTTTGGATTAGTGAAAGGCAAGTAAAAGACTATGCTTTCCTTGAAAAGAGCCCCCAAGTACCATACCGATGGGTTTTTGAGCTCTTTTCAAGGCTCATAAAGCCTATTTTCCCCATTCGACCACATTTTCAACCATTTTGATTTATGATTCTTGGATTTGGGGTTGAATGAGGATTTAGAATTCATAATTCTCCATTTGGAGAATTGATATGAATTATTATTTTCATTTATTGATTTATTGGTGCAATTTGGGGGTACTTAGATGACACGAAAATGTGGATGGATGTGTGACACATCTCACCATCCTATTAGGCTTGTGATTTGGATATTTTCTCCTATACTATACCCCATTTTGGAAAGTTAAGGGGTTTTTGTGGTCTTTTTTTTGGGAGCTATTTTGGATAAAGGAGTTTTATATTTTTAAATATTGGAGTGTGGATTGTAAAACTTGTGCTTGGACTCTTTTATTTTTGTGAGGTAGGTATCACATCCACGAGTTTGGTTATTTATTTCGAAAATAATTTGCTTGCTTTGTTGCTTATCTTTGGTGTAGAAATATATTGTGATTTAATTTTGTTGTTTCCATTGATTTTTTCTCCATCCACCCCATTTGGGGAGTGGATTTTTAGAGTGTATGGGGAGGAGGGAGGAATCACTCTTATTTATGAAAATTCTTGATGGGAAATCCTTATTGGGATTATTTACAAACTCCCTTCATTTGGTTTGAACTGGGATAATTATTTCCATATGGTTTGGAAGCCATATCTCATCCTTGTTAAGTAATCCTTCAAGGTTTTAAAAAGCTTCGAAATGAGGATACAATGAGAAATAATTATTATTAGAGGGATATGGAGATTTGGAGACTTTTGGATACTTGGGGAAATATTGAAGTCACTTAGAAACTTGTCTATTTTGGAAAAAAATGGGAAATTTCTTACCTCTCTTCCCCACTTGTTACAAGAATGGAGCTTATTGCATGTATGTGATGTTTTTCAAATCTTATGGTTTCTTGAATGTGATGTTTTTTGTCTCTTTCCTTTATCCCTCATGGTGCTTACATGGAATAATTCTTATCCTCTCTCCTATGGGATTGGAGGGAGGATAACATGCCCTCCTTGGTTGGACGAGACATGTAATGATGTCATTTAGTTGTGTGGTCAACCAATTCATCTTCTTGTGGTTCAAATATTTATTTTGAAGATGGAATTTAATTTTGGAGCTTGTTTCTTGTATGAAAGAATGATTTGTTTCAGTGGAAATTTTAGCATGTTGTTCCCACTTGGTGGAATAATTATTTTCTTTCATTTTACGTTCCTTGTAAATGGTGCATTTTTTATATGAGGATGTGGTTTTATTAGTTCCATTATTGTTTGGAAATCATTTAAAATAATGTGTAAATATTATACATTGAAAGGAGGAAATTTCCATCTTTCTACAATGTGAAAGACATTTATTCATTGTGGTTTTATAAAGGAAATATTATTTTTTTTGTGAAAGACAACATTGTTTTTGTCAAGAGTGTATTGATATTATTTTAATTCTTACTAAACTATGTTTCAAAATTCATATTGGTTGGTAAAAATGTCATTGTTGAAACTTGTGTATCTTGCAAACATTTTCACTAGTTCATTGAGTGATATATTTTACAAAAAGAAAGAAAAAAAGAAGAATTATCTGTTGTGTTATGAAGGTTAACAAGGAAATCTTGTTCTAGCTTAGCAATATCCCGAGCTTGTTTCATTATCTTATGTATTTAAAACTAGAATGGGTCTTAACTTGTATAATTTGTTTTATTTATCACCCCATTTGACTACTTTTTTGTAATAAAATTAACACCTTATATCAAGATTGTATTTAAATAATTTATATTTTCACTTGTAGATAAAACACTCACATAGACACACATATATCTATAAAACTTTGTTACGAGGTATACATTATTATCAAGAGGAATGAGGATTCAAGAGTTGATTTTTATGCCTTTATTTAGACATATATACTTGCATTTTATACATATAAATATACAAGTATAGATATAAATATGTAAATTTATATATACTTTTTTAAAGATGAAAGTATGGAGAAATCATAATTACTTTATAATGAAAGTCTATGTGACTATCTATATATATATATATATATATATATATACACACATATATTTTCGGATTAGTTTTAAAATTAAAAAAAAAATAACATAGATTCAAAGTTGTGTGTGTGTGTGTGTGTGTGTGTGTGTGTGTGTGTGTGTGTGTGTGTGTGTGTGTGTGTGTGTTTATACGTATATATATGTACACACACACATAGTGTTGCATAGGTCTTGAACCTGTTTATAAACATAGTTCTAAGTTTTCTTATGTGTAGCCCTTCCCTCCATATTATTTCCTCTGCGTGGATACCATGCTTTATAAAGGCCTTACTACCTCCCTTTACCCCATCACCTACCCAGAACATGTGTGTGTGTGTGTGTGTGTGTGTGTGTGTGTGTGTGTGTGTGTGTGTGTGTGTGTGTGTGTGTGTATCCTCTCCTCCATTAATCCTAATGAGGGTTTATGAGACAAAAAAATAAATCATTTGGCCTCCATAAAATATCCTTCCTTAACTTGCAAAATTACCCAAGATACAAAGAAGAGAAATGTGATGTAATAGAAGTTATAAGAGAAATTAGAGTTTCTAAGTTAACCCTAAGATCCATGGTGGAGATTCCCTTGATCTAAGGGATCTCAATTCACCTAGAATCTCCCACTTTCCCATTTAGGGAAACTTGGTTGCATTGAATAGTCAAGTGACCTTATTTTAGCTATTTGGGCGAATAAAATTTATTTAAAATTTATTTAAATTGATTTTTGTTAAAAATCAGCGTGGTTCATTTGGATGGGGCCAAATGGGATCCCTGTCCAATTTAACAAACATTATTCCTTAGCTAAATAAAACTCCTTACTTTTCTAAACCAAACCTCTGAAGACACTAGAAAGTTAATTAACTATATATTGGTGCTAATAAAATTATGGCTATATGTTTATACATTTTGATTAATTTTATTATCTAGGGTTAATAACGAGATACAAATTAGGAAATGAGGGTTCAATAGATTAATTCGGTATATATAATTTACTTATTAATTCTGTCATCCCATGATTAAGTTGTCGAGTTATAAATATATAAATGATAAAATATGTTACTAAACCTAATGGAACCCTTCAATGCCAAATATGATGACATTATAAATAACAACCTTAAATTTGTGAAAACAATACTATGGTCATGGTCACACTATCCAACAAGTTTACCAATTTAGAATGAACATAATTGATTTCAAGTCATCTTAATTGGCACAAATATCACTTGGTGTATTTCTAGACATTCCTATTTAGTTTAACCTTATTTATGCAATTCAATCTAACTATGTTTGTATACCCTCTTGTTGAGGGAGGTTACAAAAATATTTACTAGCCTTATTCATGCAAATAATCATAATCAGGTGCAAATATCCATTTAGTCAATTCAAAATATCCTTAGAAATCTAATTGGTTTGGAGTAATGGTTGTTTAATAATTTAATACTTAATTAATTTAATTGAAAAAAAATTGTCACAATTTTTACTAGTTATTTAGATGAGTGTTGGGTCATGAATTTTATGGGCACAAAAATTGATATCATAGATCAGTTTCAATACTGGTTCCTTTGGGAATTTTACTAAAGTTAATTAATAATTTGGATTGGTTTAATTACCTAGTGAAGGAAAACATTTTTTCTAAACTTAGTTGCTTCCTTCCTACATTTGTAGAATGTCATGACGAGGAGTTGGATGCCGCATGCTAAAATAACCATTTTGGGGTTTTTTCCTTGCTCACAAAATGTGTTTCAAGACTAATTAAAAATATTAGATATGTAAATTTTGAATTTTTTTTCCAATTTCTGTGAGATGAATGTAATTTTTCACTCAAACAATCCAAAAAAGTTAGAAAATACATTTTAAATAGTGTGCAAATGCCTTCTTGACTCCCATAGCAGAGATGCCAATGTTTGTTTGTGTTCCCTAGTGACATGGGATGTGACATCAACACTTTCAAAAAATTCAGATGATCATTTTATCATTTAATGAAAATCATTTCTAAGCCTAGTTGGTTGTTTTATTGCATGGAAAAACAACTAAAAAATAGAAATTCAATTTGGTTTTAAATCGTAGTTTAGGGACCCGAGTTGTGAAACAAAAAATATACCACCTCACACCTCTATATTTTCTCCATGAAAATTTATATCAACCTTTATTTTTGAGAAAACTACTTTGGGAGCTATTTTTACAAACATGTTTTATAGGCCACGTTATTCTACAACAAGAATGAGTTGACATAATTATGATAATCAATGCTGGAAAGGTAGTCATATTTTGAACCCTTTTTGTTAGAAATAAGTTCCATGAATTTCATTTGTTTCTCTAAATATGTGGATATATATGAAAATTAATAAAATGTGTTTTTTGAGTTTTGGATGCACATTTTCAAACCCTGTTTTGTAGCCACCTAGCCTAGGAATGTCGTAGTGCAACATAAAATTTTTAACAACTAGATCCAGAGATATGATTTTAGTTTGAGATCCAATTACCAGTTTCAAGTCTTGGATGTCTCATTGGATTCTCTATATAATATAGGATAGGTTAGATGTACTACTTTTTCCATTTTGTTTATCGACAATAATTTTAGCAGGCCTTTTCGTAGCCATTCGGGCTAGATTGCACAATAGAGAAATTGGGTCATGTTGACCTATTTTACCTTGCAAGATACCTTTGGTGGGTGAAACCTATTTTAATTTTATAAAATTTGTGTGTTATTTGTGATATTTGGTTGAAATTTTTGACCCATATGAGTTTAGTGTTGGAAAGTAATTTTATTTTATTGAATTATTTCTATTATTTTGGACACAACAAGGAGCCTTAGATTAATATTGGAAACACATAGTAATCATGCCAGGAGTGTGGGAAGTCCTATCCATAAAATATTGTGTTTAAATAGTTTTGGTATTCCTATCCAAATTGTAACATTATCTCTGAAACAATCACATGCAATGTAAAAATACATCCTTAGGACCTTGTAAAACCCATTTGGAACATGCATGAAATAAAACAAATGTGCCATGTTTTAGTGAAACCTAATGACTTAAACATTTTCCCATAGGTTAAAACTTATCAGAATACGATTTTAAATACATTCATCTCATTATAATTGATAACACTACATGTCCTTAAATCAACTCAATAAAAAATGAAATGATTATAAACATATACATATGTCCATACTCCCATTCTTCACCCAATGTTTTAAAAAAAATCTAAAACAAAAATGGTAACTTGAAAATATTGGAAAGTTTGGGTGTTTTAAAAACATTTGAAACTTTTGGAGAACTTTAAAAACATAAAGACTTTGGAATTTGGATGGCGTTTCCAACCTTGTGATCCATGCTCATATGTTTCAAATAATTATATTTATTTTACATCTTCAAACCATATATTAACACCATTCACTAAGTTCTTGAAAATCATAAATGCAAACTAGAATAAATTTTCCTAAAAGGGGTTTTGTTGTCAATTTTGCACCCCTTGTAAAAATTGAGCAAATTGTGATAGCTGGGCTTGGAAAATTTCATGGAGTTTTGAAGATGAATTTTGAATTGCAGTTGAAGAAATTTGAGGAAACTTGAAAATTGGAAAAGGGCTGAAGGAGTGGCTCGGTGACCTCATCGGAAAGTTAGAGAGTAACTAAAGAATTTGATGTGCCATAGCTATAAAGTAAAGTTCACTCAAAAACATGAGAAAAGAAACTATGAAAACTTGCAACAAAGGGGAAAAAAGAGAGTAATGCAGAGTTTTGATATTGCTTTAGAACTGAAATTAAATAAGAAAAGTAGTCCCAAAAAAATGATTTATACCACTTCCTTATTTTCACAAAAATTATGTCTCTCTAATGCTAAAAGTAACCAAGTACAGCTGGTTCAAAATCCCAAAGTAAAGCATATTTGAAAATTTCGCAAAAGGTATAAGGTAAGTAGTTATGTGGGGAAACAATGTGGAAAATTTGTGAAGATGTGGGGGTTCGTAAACTCGAGTTAAGCTTCTCAAATATCCCGCAAAGAAAAAGGTGAAACAAAGAGAAAAGGAATTCCAAAACCTCAAAATCAAAGTAAAGCGGTCTCCAGATCTAGCAAAACAAGAAAACAGAAAGGTGAGTAATGCGTATTTTAGAATCATGCCAAATGTAGAGTAAAGGTTAGGTAAAATCATGAGTAAAGTACTGGAGGATCGAAAATACAAAGTAAAGTCATTTTATGAACCCAAAAAATTGTCAAAGATAACCAAATCCCCATCGAGAACCCATGAAGAAGAAATGAAAAGGAGTAAGTGAGTCCTAGAAACATGCACAACCATAACTTTTGATTAAAAAGTCCAATTTCCAAAAAATTGGACTTTTTGGGATCATTTCTTCATGTTATTCATAATGGAACCTAAAAATCAAGTTTTAGAGGGAAGAAATTAGTGAAAAATGATAAAAACGTGGGATTAGCACATTTTCTTCAGCTCCAAGAAAAATCCTTTCTAAATTACAATCACCCATTGCTAGTAGCAATTTTTGAGCTTCTAGAAGGGTTGGGACCACTGAAAATGAGCTCAAGAATTATTTATCTCTCTTCTCTATAAGGTTAATAAATGTAAATACTAAGGAAAATTTTTAGGGGGAAATGTTCATGTAATTGAACTCTGTCAAAATTGTTCTAGAGCAGTATTTAGTTGTAGGCCTCTGATTTGAATATTCTAGAAGAAGATTCTCACCTTCTCTTGCAATTTTAATGAATTGTGCATCCAGTTAATCAATAAATCCACATTTTTGGATATTCTCTACCCTATCTATATTTTATTGAATTTTCATTTCATTTCATTACATGTTCGAGGTTTTATTCATTCTATATTCTTCTTACAGGGTCAGGTTTGTTGTGCTCCATGGAAATGATGTCGAAAAATGTAGTTAGGGACTATGTCACTTGTGTTTAACCTCTCTTTCCAATTTTCCATCTCATTTTCACTCATCTGGATATTTTCCCATCCTTTTCTTGGTGCAATCACCTATGTGTTATCAGCCAATTTTGACTGCGCAAAATTGTCAAAAAAGACAATTAAATAATTAAAAATGAGAAAATTTTGAAAAGTATTACTTTGCATGGTTCATTGGACTCCTTGCGATCGTCTTATTTTTGTGATCGTTTCGGTCTTCGTTTCGTGATTTTCGGGCAAGAACTCTTCCCGCCAGGCTATAAAACGCATTAAAATACATTAAAATAATTAATTAATATTTAATTAATTAATTGCTCCTTGTTTGATTAAATTAATCACTTAAGGATTATTTAATTAAATAAATATAAATTAAGATTCATCCGACAAGTTTTGGTGCCGGGGAAGTTAGCTTTTGTTTCCAACTGCCGGGTTGGCATCCCAAACCCGGATTTCCACTTTCCTGGCAATTTCCTTCAAATTCCCCGGACGCGGGTTTTCCTTTGCCAATTGCCAAATCATGGATTGGCAAACGGGCATAAAATTCCCCAATTTCCCACATGGGGAAATTGGACGGGGATTGCCAACCCATTTTGCCATTCCCGTTGGCAATTGCCCGTTACTTTTCCCATTTCCCCTGGCAGTTAAGCCACTACCCGGGATGAGAGGAAGTCGAATTAATCCTCGTAACTTCCTCCATCAAACCCAGTGGAAAAAGTCAGAAGAGAAAATATTTTGTTTGACATTATGTAAGAGAAACCCATGCCATTGTGAGCAAAAGAAATTAGTCACAGCAAAAGAAAGAAGAATTAAGGCAAATATATGCGCATTGTTTTAAAGACAAAGTTTTAAGAGAAAATGTGAACAGTGCGTGAAAGAGACAGCAAGGGCAGGAAGAGCCAAAACGTGCACAGTGCGCAGAAGAGACAACAAAGACAAAGTTTTAAGAGCAAACGTGAACAGTGCGCGCCCAGCCATAAAACCCACGCGCCTAGGGACAGGACGCACACAGTTTGGGGAATGTTGAATGTTATTCATCTTGTGCGTGAACAGTGCGCGCCCAGCAAGAAAAACCCACGCGCCCAGCAATAAAACCCACGCGCCAGAGTCAATGACACACACAGTCTGGGGAATGTTGAATGTTATTCATCTTGTTCAATAACAGTGCGCGCTGCTTAAGAAACTTGCTCCTGAAAGCTACAGGCCATCCTACAACAATGACCACAGTCAGCTATAGTAGAAGAACGAGATAAAGGTTTAGTTGAGTTGACTCGCCTTTTCATTTTGGAAAGTCACTTCCAACAAGCAGATCGACCAACTATTTTGTTATCTGCTCAGTACCGAATACATCCTCAAATTCGGGATTTTCCTTCAAAACGTTTTTATCAAAATCGATTAAGTGACAGAGTGTTAACAGGAGACCTAATGAAGGTTATTACGGTGCAGAATGAAGCGATTCATACTGTTCAGCATTTCATTTATTCTTTTCCCCTAGAAATGAATTGAATGTGAAAGCCAACTCTGAAAATACCTGCTTGGCCGTTCCATGTACTACATCCTTGTTACTTGTAAATGGTCTCTTTGAGAAACTCTAAGGGCGATAGGCAAAATTTATACCTGTCCATTATGTAAATCCAATCAGACAATAAAAAAAAAAGTATTCTTTTACCAAGTTCAGAGAAACTTGTTGATTGGAGCTCGGATTGCAGAATCCACTGTCGAAATACCGAGGGACAGTAAAGCAAGAATCAGTCTTAGGGGTGTCTATCGACATGTTGAGGGCTTGAACCTGGGTCATCATCATGGCAGCATTAGGTCTTTATTAGTAATGGCATTTTCTCATCGTTTGAAAGGGAAAATTGTGCTTATTATGACAAATCCAAAACATTCTTACTACAAGTATTATATAATAAGGAAGAACCGTGAGCATTGTGGTAAAACCATTCTTTTCAATGCATGAGCTCGTAATCAAGCTAGGAGCGATATGATTGAAGGCTCATTTGTGAGTTGAGTCGTCTAAACACCTAAGTGAAGAAGGAGCACATCTCGAGAATTTCTCATTCCAGTCATCATTCGTCTTTGCATGATTGCCCTAATTCTTCAGGCCTAATCAACAACACAACACTATAATTCAAAGCATTGGTTCATGCGCAAGCACCTGTAATCTATATCACACAATTTCTAGAGGTGGAAATCGTTGATGAAGTACCTCAAAATATACCAGCCCAACTTGTGGGAGTAGTCACAACTTCTCAACCAAAAGTTGATGATCCGGTTCTTTCACTGCCTACATTTGAAGAATCATCACAAATGGAGAAAATGGCGACAACATCTTTCTCACAACAAGAAGATCCAATTTCAGCAACACCCGAAGGTGATCCCCTTCAGCGTGATGAAGATTCCCAACGAACACGAGAACCATGTACAATGAGGTACTTGGAGAGGTTCCCACCTGGCTACATGATACCCTGAAGAATTGAAAGAGGGTCATCAAGCCAATAGTGATAAACTTGGAAGCGATTGCGTAAATGTTAGAATCCATCACTCCAAAAAGACCAAATACTACGCTAAGGTGTGTGTCAACGAATTCATAAATCACTTCGATGATTTTTCAACACCACTTGTTCACAATGGGGCAAAGGAGATGGATTTCTAAGACTCTGAAGTCTCACGAATTCTTCTCAGGAGATCAACACTTTGGGATGGTGACAAAGACAAAGGACATAACTCCAGGCAGTGAATTGCAATTTTGGCTCTTGGAGAACTTCTCAATGGCGAAAGACCAGAAGCTGGATTCTGATAAACCAAGGTGGCGTAACGACTACGGTCTCGTGACAAATGAATAATTCACCATGGAAAGGTACTCTGAGCATGTGGAGAATTGTGAATATGAATACGAATGAAGACAAATCTTCTCACACCAGGATATTGCTCAGATAGAGGGGTGGATGAATTGCTCAAGTTTCAAACTCAGCACTCTTGTCATTTGGAGGATTGCAGAGCACAGTCAATGAGTTCATTCCCGTACGATCGGGATAGGCGGACTCTTGGCCCAATGGATAAGGCACTGATCTTAGGTGTCTTGATCTAGGTGGCACATTGCTGACTAGGATGTCTACGTGTGCATACAAGTCATTTAAGTGGGGTCCACATGTACCCATTTCTTTAATTTATGTATTTTTCCTTAAATGACCTTTTAACTTAAGTGGTTTCTATTTTTAGTCACTTTTTAAAAGTTGACTGAAAAAAGTCAAAGTCACTTAAGTGCCATATTTAATGTGCATTTAAAACCCTAACTACTTCGTAACCAAATTTTGGGTTATAAAAGGAAGTGAGGGGCTCATTTGTAAGGGTGACTTTGAGAGAGGAGAAGAAGATACTTTTGTGCAAGCTTTGTTTCAAGAAGAAACTTTGTGTTCTTTGTGAAAAACATTTCGGAGTTAATAGAATAAGAACTTTGTGTCTCATTTATTGTCTCTTGTAACATTTGGTGTTCTTATGTTCATTAGATGTTAGGTGTTTGAATCTTGCATGCAAATATTATCTTTGATCTTATTGTCAACATTAGCAATCAGTTGTTCTAGTTCACAGTGATCAAGCTCTGACTATCTACTTGCTCATGTGTGTTCCCTTTTGCATGTTCTTGTTTGGCTAACTCAAACTCCGTTTTATTTGTGTTGGTTATTCATCTTTTCTCTTCATGCAATATTAGGCTCTGTTTTTACCTAACTCTTGCATGTTCTTTCAGTCCATTCCATTCCACTCCTTTCTTTCATTTCATTCCATTTCCTCCATTCACTTTTCTTCCATTGATGTTCCAAAACCCCCCCCCACATACAATTTTGAATGTACAGATGTAAATACAGTTTTGGTTTTCAATAAAGGCAGCCTCACCTTCATTGAGGAGGGACTTCATTCCCACACTGTTGCATGTCATTTGCATGCGTGCAAATCCATATGCTAACAGTTTTTGGCGACTCCGCTGGGGATTCAGAAATCGTTAACCAGTGCTTGGTTAAATCTTTATGACTATCCCCTCTGCACAAGCTCCAGTTCTTCAACCGAACCTTGTGCCCGACGAAGATTTCCAAGGAGATATTGCTGCCAACCTTCGAATAGTAGCTTGGGAAAACCGCGAAAGCTTGCAGCAATTTGTGGCTGTTGATAGAGCCATTGACAGAGAAATCTATATCGAAGACCTTAGAAGAAGAGCACCCGCACTCGTGGCCAGAAGACCTCTTGGGCACGTGTTGATAGTTGTTCACCGACGCGGTCCTCTTCCACCCAGGTAATAAGTTGTATGACCATTACAGGTAACCCACCTATCTTGCAACCAAATCTTGTTTTTGCAGATACTCAAGAAGACATATCATCAGATTTGAGGCAAGCTATTTGGGAAAAGCGCACAAGTAACCATCATTTTCATCTCGCCGCATCAGTACTAGATAACGAAGAAGAGAAAGCTGCGAGAGTTGTTAGAGTTATTCAGGCGCAAATAGCTCAAGAAAGAGAGCGAAGAGAAAAGGCTAGAGCTGGTCGGAACACGCCAGTGATCTCTCCACCATAAATATTCCAAGCTGGAAGGAAAGAGGTTTACGCGAGGAGAAAAAGCTAAAGGTAAATCTGACCCTACCTTTGATTTTCAAGGAAAATTTGGTTTCAAGTTATCTCCTCCTAAGAAGAACACACCTCGTAGATCTGCGAGCCTTGCATCAAGTCCTGAAAGAGCAAGCAAGGAAGGAATCACCACCAGTCAAGCTCTTGTCCTTGCTCACATTGTTTTACCTACGCATACCACCTTTCCTCCAATGGCAGCCAATGTACCATGGGGAAATGCCATAGGCCCATTGGCCTTACCTGCTCGACATGAACTCCCACGAGGATCAAGAAAGATTCTTCCCAAGTTCGACGGAGATGGCAAGACGTCACCAGAGGATCATTTTTCTGCCTTCTTCGCTGCATGTGCTGTTTTGTCAGTAGAATACGAAGATGTTGCTATTCGTCTCTTCATCGAGACATTGCATGATATTGCTGCGGATTGGTTTCATCATCTACCCAATGGATGTATTACAAGTTGGGATGATATGAAAACCAAGTTTGAAAATCGATTCAAAATAGCTGAAGATGAACATGCTCTTCTTGCCCAACTATCTCAGGCAAAGAAAGAGCCTACAGAACCCATGAGGAATTTCGTGGCCAAATTCAACAAGATGGTAAACAAAGTTCCTACCGGGATTCGTCCCAACCCTGATGGAAAAAAATGTTTCTTTATTAACGCACAACAACCAGAAGTGTGCTATCAGCTAAGAAGAGCCAGGGTGGCTACTTTGGAACTTGCTCAATCTTTGGCCATAGAAATCAAAGATGACTTAATCATGACAGGAAAATTCAAGAAAAATTCCCTCAAAGGAAAGAGTCAAGAAACTCCCAACGTTTCAGAAACCATACTCACTAAGTTGGCTAATGATATGCTCGCTTTAAAGAAGCAAGTTGCTCAAAGTAGTAAACCTGCTTCTTACAAAGATATCCCACGAAAAGGATACGTTCCCAACAAAGCCAGGATTGCAGGTGCTCTAACGAGGCTTGCTATTGAAGCAGCTCCCGCAACTAATTCCAAATGTGATGTCATCGAAGAAAGTGATGATGAGATTGAGGTCGTCGAGGTTGATGAGGAAGAGCCCGATTCTGAGGCATCTGAACCTACAGTTGAAGATCCAGAGGAAGAAAGCAATAATCATTTCTTTGAGTACCGTTCTGATGAAGAAGATGAATATGAAGAAATTATAGAAGATATGAATAGTCAATCCTTCGCTGTCTTCACACGCTCTCAGAAAAAGGACCAAGATACCGCCAAGGCAGGAGATAGAGAGGTTTCCAAGGAAACTCTCAAAGGATCCAAGATAAAGGAGGCTCCTAAAGAGTCCAGAGATACTGAGGTTTCAAAGGTCAAGACTATCTTAAAGAAAGGAGAGCCTTTGTTAGATCAATCAGTTAGTAAACCAATTACGAAGAAAACTTCTTCTTCCACATCTGTATCAACCAAGCCCGAGACCAAGGTCCAAAGTGTGCCATCATCAAGTTCGAAAGAACTCATATCTGAGACTTCAAGTGCAATTACTTTGCCTAAATTTGATATCATTGATCATATCAATAAAACAAAAATTTCCATGTCACAGGCAGAGTACTTGAAGTCCAACAAGGATCAGCTCGAGAAGTTGGTCCAGTTTATCAAAGGCGACTCTACTGTTCATTCCTCTAAAGGAATTCTAAAAACTCCCAAAGATGGGAAAACTCAAAATATTGTGGCGGCCACTACACCTTCCAATGAAAAGATCGAACCTTTCTTTGTGTCTTTTCTTATCAACGGATGCAAGTTAAGTAATTGCATTATAGACTCTGGAGCCTCGGATAATGTGATGCCGGCAAAAGTAGCACATGCTCTTGGTTTGACTTGTACGAGAACATTCGGATCGTGTTACTCTATGGAAACCAAGCAAGTTCCTCTGATCGGGCAGATTAAGGACGCCCAAATGGTTTTAGCCCAATTTCCTCAAAAGCGAGTTAAGGTAACTATTTTAGTTGCTGATATCCCTGCCTCGTATGGAATGTTGTTGAGCAGAAAATTTTGTAGGGATTTGGGTGGTGAGATTCAAATGGACTGGTCTCATGCCATGATTCCTATCAAAGGAGAAATGAAGAAACTTATGCCGGAAGCTCAGGCCAAGTTCACAGTAACTAAAACTGAAGATCCTCGCGCACAGATCCTTTTCCAAGGCTCAAGTATGGGTAATTATATGATGACCACAGAAGTTCATACCCCTGAGATCACTTGCTAAGACTCCAATGAGATCTGGACTCTTGAGTTCGATGGAAGTTGTTGCTCAACGGGCTCTGGTGCAGGAGTGGTGCTCATATCTCCAAATGGTAAAATCTTTCCTTTTTCCTATAAACTCGAATTTTCAAATACTAATAACACTGCAGAGTACGAGGCATTAATCCTTGGCCTCCAAGTTGCAGAAGAGAAAGGGATAAAAAATCTGAAAGTCTTTGGAGATGCGGAATTGATCGTGAAACAAGTAAGAAATCAGTTCCAGGTAAAGAACGATCGTCTGAGACACTACAGAAATAAAGTTTGGGATGCCATAGAATTTTTCGACACTTTTTCCATTAAATATGTCCCTCGTGAAAAGAATGACAAAGCGGATTCTCTAGCAGTCTCAGCGTCATTAATGATTCCTCATTCAGATTTTGATCAAGACAAATACACCATTGAAATGGTCTTTAGGCCAAGTGTTCCTGACAATGCAGAAAATTGGCAAGTATTTAATGATGATCAACAAATTATTGCCTTCTTGGAAAAGAGAGAAAATTTTGAACAGTTGTACTTTGAAGGAAGTGATTCGGCATTTCGCGAATCAACTACCTCACCCAATCAGGAAGGAGTTGAGAACGAAGATCCTGGTGATGGCATCATTCAACTCAGAGGAAATAAAATTCCCAAAGGGTTGGTTTCACTCGAAGAACTTTTTGACAAACATGACAGGTTTATTAAAGAGAAAGAGCAGGCAGGACCTGCAAATTCTGCTGACTATGAGCAAATTAATATCGGCACCAAGGATAAACCTCGCCTGATCAATATTGGTAAATGTTGCTCACCTGAGGAGCGCAGGAAATTCATAAATCTCCTTACCAAATATTCTGACGTCTTGGCATATTCATACGAAGATTTGAAGTCTTTCCAACCCAGGGAAATGGAGCATGCCATACCCTTGAAGCCTGGCGCAGTTCCATTCAGGCAAAAGCAAAGACAATATAATCCCAAAATTACAGGGACAATATTTCATGAAGTTCAAAAGATGCTAGATGCACGAATAGTTTTTCCTATTCGACATTCAACCTGGATAGCTAATATTGTACCGGTTCGCAAGAAAAATGGAGAAATTAGGATTTGCGTGGATTTCCGCAATCTTAATCAGGCGTCCTTGAAGGATAACTACCCACTGCCAGTCATGGACCATATTCTGCAGGCAGTAACTGGATCGGAAATGCTATCTATGCTAGATGGCTTCTCTGGCTATAATCAGATTGAGGTGGCTAGAGAAGATCAACATAAAACTGCATTCACTACCCCCTGGGGTACGTTCGCATATAGAAGAATGCCCTTCGGTTTGATCAATGCTGGTGCAACGTTTCAAAGGGCCATGGATATGGCGTTTGCAGATTATAAGGACAAGATCATTGTGATATACCTAGATGACTTGACAGTGTTTTCAAAGAAGCGAGGAGATCACTTAAGAGATTTAGAGAAAATTTTGCAAAGGTGTAAACTTCATAAGATTTCTCTGAATCCAAAAAAATCTGTGTTTGGAGTTACGGAAGGTAAACTCCTAGGTCATATTGTTTCTAAGGAAGAAACTAAGATCGATCCTGAACGCGTTCAAGCTATAAAGAATCTTTCCTTGCCTACAAGTAAACCTGGAGTCCACTCTTTCTTTGGAAAGGTGAATTTTTTGAGAAGGTTCGTGCCAGATTTCACCGAGTTGACTAAAGAAATCGCTGATATGATGAAAGGAAAAGAATCTTTCAAATGGTCAAAGGAAGGTAGAGAGGCGTTTGAGCAAATCAAGGGTGCTATTGCAAAAGCTCCTACATTGGTGTGTTCCAATTTTAAGAAGGATTTTATAATTTATTGCTATGCTTCGCCACACACAATCTCTGCCATTTTGACTCAGCACAATCAAGAAGGGATTGAATCTCCTATCGCATTCATGAGTTCGGGATTCAAGAAACATGAACTTAATTACACTCCTCTTGAGAGGCATGCATACGCGGTGGTAAGAGCCCTAAAACACTTCAGGTATTACGTGTTGAATTCTCACACCAAAGTCTTAGTTCCGGATACCGCGGTGAAATCAATGTTGACACAACAGGAACCGGGATCTAAAAGAGGTAATTGGGTCTCCAAGATACAAGAATATGATCTGGACATCAAGCCTACCAAGTTGGTTCGAGGGAGAGGACTCTGCCAACTCATTGCAGAGAATGAACCACGAGTTAACTCTGAAGAAGAACTAGTTGAAGGAAATTTACCATTGGTAGTTTTTGTCAGTACCACGGATGAATGGTATTCAGATATTGCCTATTTCCTCACATACGGTGAGTGTCCAGAAAATCTGACAGCTAAAGAGAAACGAGCAATCAAACTAAGAGCTGCCAGATACGTCATTTGGGATAACACGTTGTTCAAGAAAGGAATTGATGGCATGTTCCTCAGATGTGTTGATAAAGAACAACAGCCTAGGTTGCTGGAAGCCTTCCACAATCATGCTTGCGGCGGTCATTTTTCTAGCCCAGTAACGGCCCATAAAATTCTGAGAGCACATTATTACTGGCCCACTATGTTTTCTGATGCTCAGAAATGGGTGACCAAATGTGAAGCCTGTCAACAATTTGTCGGAAGACCGAAGTTGGCGGCACTGCCTTTGAAGCCAGTTGTCATTGAAGAACCCTTTCAACAATGGGGTTTAGATTTCATCGGGGTCTTGAACCCTAATTCCAGCGCTGGTCATACCCACGTACTCACTGCCACTGATTACTTTACAAAATGGGTAGAAGCTATACCGGTGAAACAAACATCTACTGCAGTAATTTGTGATTTCATCAAAGAAAACATATTGGTTCGTTATGGAATTCCTCACAAGATTGTGACTGACAATGCCTCAAATTTTTCTTCTGCAGAGATGATAGGTTTTTGTTATGGATATGGGATATCTTTGTCTCATTCATTAGATTACTACCCACAGGGAAACGGTCAAGCTGAATCCAGCAACAAAAACCTCATTACCATTGTGCGCAAGTTAGTCGAAGAAAATCAAAGATCTTGGCACAAAAAGTTATACGATGCATTGTGGGCTGACCGCATAACTCCCAAAAGGGCAATCGGGATGTCTCCATTTCAACTTCTGTATGGAACTGATGCTCAAATTCCTGTCACATTGGAGTTACCAGCGTTAAAATTAGCTCAAGCAGTTGATGATGAATGCTTCACCAATGCATTAGATAAAAGAGTCATGTTTCTAACCAAGCTTGAGGAACAAAGAAGTCAAGTGGCCAACAGGATCAAGGAACATCAATCCAAGTTAAAGAAGTTGTTTGACAGGAAAACTAAAGAGAGACAGTTTCAAATCAATGATTTAGTTCTTCTCTGGGATAAAAGACGTGAGCCGAAGGGAAAGCATGGGAAGTTTGACTCACTGTGGTTGGGACCGTTCAAAATAAGACACTTTTGTGGAGATAGTACTTACTACTTGGCATATCCTGATGGAACTCATTTGCCTTTGCCCTACAGTGGGCAGTATCTCAAATATTACCAGAATTGAGAATAGGTTGTTCCCTGTATGTACATAGGTATTTAGGATTTTGGTTTGTTTGTTCCTGTTTTTCGGTCTCCTCTCTCGTGTCGCCCCATTTTGTGCCCCATCTTTCTGTGATCATGTTCATGACTATTTTGGTCTGGGTCCGTTGCTGCGTCCATAAAGTCCTTGTCCCCAATCAGAGCCAGCTGTTATCAGCCAATTTTGACTGCGTAAAATTGTCAAAAAAGACAATTAAATAATTAAAAATGAGAAAATTTTGAAAAGTATTACTTTGCATGGTTCATTGGACTCCTTGCGATCGTCTTATTTTTGTGATCGTTTCGGTCTTCGTTTCGTGATTTTCGGGCAAGAACTCTTCCCGCCAGGCTATAAAACGCATTAAAATACATTAAAATAATTAATTAATATTTAATTAATTAATTTCTCCTTGTTTGATTAAATTAATCACTTAAGGAGTATTTAATTAAATAAATATAAATTAAGATTCATCCGACAAGTTTTGGTGCCGGGGAAGTTAGCTTTTGTTTCCAACTGCCGGGTTGGCATCCCAAACCTGGATTTCCACTTTCCTGGCAATTTCCTTCAAATTCCCCGGACGCGGGTTTTCCTTTGCCAATTGCCAAATCATGGATTGGCAAACGGGCATAAAATTCCCCAATTTCCCACATGGGGAAATTGGATGGGGATTGCCAACCCATTTTTCCATTCCCGTTGGCAATTGCCCGTTACTTTTCCCATTTCCCCTGGCAGTTAAGCCACTACCCGGGATGAGAGGAAGTCGAATTAATCCTCGTAACTTCCTCCATCAAACCCGGTGGAAAAAGTTAGAAGAGAAAATATTTTGTTTGACATTATGTAAGAGAAACCCACGCCATTGTGAGCAAAAGAAATTAGTCACAGCAAAAGAAAGAAGAATTAAGGCAAATATATGCGCATTGTTTTAAAGACAAAGTTTTAAGAGAAAATGTGAACAGTGCGTGAAAGAGACAGCAAGGGCAGGAAGAGCCAAAACGTGCACAGTGCGCAGAAGAGACAGCAAAGACAAAGTTTTAAGAGCAAACGTGAACAGTGCGCGCCCAGCCATAAAACCCACGCGCCCAGGGACAGGACGCACACAGTCTGGGGAATGTTGAATGTTATTCATCTTGTGCGTGAACAGTGCGCACCCAGCAAGAAAAACCCACGCGCCCAGCAATAAAACCCACACACCAGAGTCAATGACGCACACAGTCTGGGGAATGTTGAATGTTATTCATCTTGTTCAATAACAGTGCGCGCTGCTTAAGAAACTTGCTCCTGAAAGCTACAGGCCATCCTACAACAATGACCACAGTCAGCTATAGTAGAAGAACGAGATAAAGGTTTAGTTGAGTTGACTCGCCTTTTCATTTTGGAAAGTCACTTCCAACAAGCAGATCGACCAACTATTTTGTTATCTGCTCAGTACCGAATACATCCTCAAATTCGGGATTTTCCTTCAAAACGTTTTTATCAAAATCGATTAAGTGACAGAGTGTTAACAGGAGACCTGATGAAGGTTATTACGGCGCAGAATGAAGCGATTCATACTGTTCAGCATTTCATTTATTCTTTTCCCCTAGAAATGAATTGAATGTGAAAGCCAACTCTGAAAATACCTGCTTGGCCGTTCCGTGTACTACATCCTTGTTACTTGTAAATGGTCTCTTTGAGAAACTCTAAGGGCGATAGGCAAAATTTATACCTGTCCATTATGTAAATCCAATCAGACAATAAAAAAAAAAGTATTCTTTTACCAAGTTCAGAGAAACTTGTTGATTGGAGCTCGGATTGCAGAATCCACTGTCGAAATACCGAGGGACAGTAAAGCAAGAATCAGTCTTAGGGGTGTCTATCGACATGCTGAGGGCTTGAACCTGGGTCATCATCATGGCAGCATTAGGTCTTTATTAGTAATGGCATTTTCTCATCGTTTGAAAGGGAAAATTGTGCTTATTATGACAAAGCCAAAACATTCTTACTACAAGTATTATATAATAAGGAAGAACCGTGAGCATTGTGGTAAAACCATTCTTTTCAATGCATGAGCTCGTAATCAAGCTAGGAGCGATATGATTGAAGGCTCATTTGTGAGTTGAGTCGTCTAAACACCTAAGTGAAGAAGGAGCACATCTCGAGAATTTCTCATTCCAGTCATCATTCGTCTTTGCATGATTGCCCTAATTCTTCAGGCCTAATCAACAACACAACACTATAATTCAAAGCATTGGTTCATGCGCAAGCACCTGTAATCTATATCACACAATTTCTAGAGGTGGAACTCGTTGATGAAGTACCTCAAAATATACCAGCCCAACTTGTGGGAGTAGTCACAACTTCTCAACCAAAAGTTGATGATCCGGTTCTTTCACTGCCTACATTTGAAGAATCATCACAAATGGAGAAAATGGCGACAACATCTTTCTCACAACAAGAAGATCCAATTTCAGCAACACCCGAAGGTGATCCCCTTCAGCGTGATGAAGATTCCCAACGAACACGAGAACCATGTACAATGAGGTACTTGGAGAGGTTCCCACCTGGCTACATGATACCCTGAAGAATTGAAAGAGGGTCATCAAGCCAATAGTGATAAACTTGGAAGCGATTGCGTAAATGTTAGAATCCATCACTCCAAAAAGACCAAATACTACGCTAAGGTGTGTGTCAACGAATTCATAAATCACTTCGATGATTTTTCAACACCACTTGTTCACAATGGGGCAAAGGAGATGGATTTCTAAGACTCTGAAGTCTCACGAATTCTGCTCAGGAGATCAACACTTTGGGATGGTGACAAAGACAAAGGACATAACTCCAGGCAGTGAATTGCAATTTTGGCTCTTGGAGAACTTCTCAATGGCGAAAGACCAGAAGCTGGATTCTGATAAACCAAGGTGGCGTAACGACTACGGTCTCGTGACAAATGAATAATTCACCATGGAAAGGTACTCTGAGCATGTGGAGAATTGTGAATATGAATACGAATGAAGACAAATCTTCTCACACCAGGATATTGCTCAGATAGAGGGGTGGATGAATTGCTCAAGTTTCAAACTCAGCACTCTTGTCATTTGGAGGATTGCAGAGCACAGTCAATGAGTTCATTCCCGTACGATCGGGATAGGCGGACTCTTGGCCCAATGGATAAGGCACTGATCTTAGGTGTCTTGATCTAGGTGGCACATTGCTGACTAGGATGTCTACGTGTGCATACAAGTCATTTAAGTGGGGTCCACATGTACCCATTTCTTTAATTTATGTATTTTTCCTTAAATGACCTTTTAACTTAAGTGGTTTCTATTTTTAGTCACTTTTTAAAAGTTGACTGAAAAAAGTCAAAGTCACTTAAGTGCCATATTTAATGTGCATTTAAAACCCTAACTACTTCGTAACCAACTTTTGGGTTATAAAAGGAAGTGAGGGGCTCATTTGTAAGGGTGACTTTGAGAGAGGAGAAGAAGATAATTTTGTGCAAGCTTTGTTTCAAGAAGAAACTTTGTGTTCTTTGTGAAAAACATTTCGGAGTTAATAGAATAAGAACTTTGTGTCTCATTTATTGTCTCTTGTAACATTTGGTGTTCTTATGTTCATTAGATGTTAGGTGTTTGAATCTTGCATGCAAATATTATCTTTGATCTTATTGTCAACATTAGCAATCAGTTGTTCTAGTTCACAGTGATCAAGCTCTGACTATCTACTTGCTCATGTGTGTTCCCTTTTGCATGTTCTTGTTTGGCTAACTCAAACTCCGTTTTATTTGTGTTGGTTATTCATCTTTTCTCTTCATGCAATATTAGGCTTTGTTTTTACCTAACTCTTGCATGTTCTTTCTGTTCATTCCATTCCACTCCTTTATTTCATTTCATTCTATCTCCTTCATTCACTTTTCTTCCATTGATGTTCCAAAACACCCCCAACATACAATTTTGAATGTACAAATGTAAATACAATTTTGGTTTTCAATAAAGGCAGCCTCACCTTCATTGAGGAGGGACTTCGTTCCCACACTGTTGCATGTCATTTGCATGCGTGCAAATCCATATGCTAACACTATGTAGCTTAGGATTTTCATTTTAAAGAAATATATCTCTCTGTGGTCCCTTGGAAACTTAGGATAGAAGTAGATAACATAATTTTCCTTCTAGGAGTAGTTTAGCATTGGGATTAGGAAGAATCATTTGACCTTCTTCGGAGGTATGTTTCAGCTAGTAGTCCCACAATTGAGAGACAATCCCATGTTGTAATTCTTGTTCATTCATGATCATATCCATGGTGTAATTTTGAGCCACAACAGTTTTCGTATGCATGGTGGGACATCATAAATTAATATTTCTAGTTTTATTAAGTTTGGATGTGTATGTTGGTAAAATTATAGCCTTTGGAGGCTCTGCAATAACACAAAGGAAAGAAGAAAGTAATAAAAGCTTGAGATCCCACAAAGATAAAGAGTGATATAGGGATTCAACTAGTACTAACTATGAAGTAAACAAATTCCCCAAACCCACGAAGTAGAGTCATCCCAAATAAATTCGAAGGAAGGAAATGGAGTAGTGCAGGAAAGAGACTTGGGATGACTGGAAAGCAACAAGGGTTTGGAAACCTGTAAGTCGAGAAACTTCAAAAACCCACAAATAAGTAAAGGTGGGAGAGATGAATTAATGTAGGCCCAAAAACCCACAAAACATCTGGAAACTCCAAGCATCAAAATCTACTGGTTTCAGCAGTGAAATTTTATGAGTTCATGAGAAGAATCCAAACAATGTCTAGGATAATATAAGAAGGAATTTTTGAATACATGTAGTTATCACTAGAGAGGGGAAGAAGAGGGATATAATTTCAAATATCACCATCTCCACCAAATATAAATATTTAAATAGAACCTCCTTGTAGGCCCTTCTTGCAATCTACTAGAGTTCTCAGATCTATTATAATGGCACAATAAAATCAAGGATTTGTGAATTTCACTAGTAACAATCCTATTTCTCTTAATGTTCAGAATTGTATTCTAGTATTTACACTAAAAAGTATCCCTTTTTGTACTGGGTAGAATCACATAATCCATTTGACCATATTCAAGACATTAATTTTTTTTTTCTATCCACAAAATTACTGACATGGATGTAGTTGTGAAGCTTCTAGCTTCCTTATTCAAAGGAAAGGCTTTATAATGGTTCAGGAGTCTAACAACATGATCAATCACAAATTGGAATTAGCTACGGAAAAACCTTTGCAACCAGTTTCGAGAGAAATCAGATAACCTATCTTTATAAGATCAATTGAAAATGATAAATAGGGATCCCAATGATCTCACATCAGACTTCAACTTCATGTTTCAAAGGACATGGGACATAATTCTAGTCCTAGTAAGGCTAGCGGTAGAAGGTTCTTTTCTTTACTACTTAGGAGCTTTAACTTTAAACATTGATGTTATGATTCAATATTGGGGGTTATAAAATTTCTTGGGGCCTATGCATTATCTATTAGGGATGAAAATTATTTAATACAATCCGGGAACCTAGCTCCTAGACCACCCATGCCCTTGTATCTTGAATTTCCTCAAGTTGTTCATCGTTCTGTTACTCCTATCCCCAAGAAAAAATTTCAACCCACTACCTCCACATCTCATTCTCTTACACAACTAAAGGTGTATGAAGACATGAAATCCTTAATTATAAATTTGACCAAAAAAGTCATATCATTGGGAAAACAACAAGCCCAATCCTGTAGGAATTATTCTAACTAGGGGAAATCTTAAAATCAAGGATTTAATCAAGGATATCAACCATATAGAAATGAACAATATAATCAGAGATATGGAAAAAAAAGAAAGATTACAGATGGCAAGGCCAAAATGTACCTCTTCCATTGGTAACAATTCCTCCTCTACAATCACTTCTTGATCCGAGCTCAAGCCAAGCATTGGTTCCAGTACATAATAATATGGTTTAGGAAAGTGAATGGTTTTTTCCATATAATCAACTGCATAATCAACTTAATTATGAAAGGGAATTGGATGTTCAAACATACATGGTTCAAACTTCTTCCAATCAATAAGAGCCACTTTTAGAAGCACCCAATCATAATAATGTGGAAGGAGTCCAAAAATCCAATACAAATGTCAATCTCATGTTCTTTGGATCTGATGATTATTATGTAATCAATCAAGTAGTGGGAAGTTATAGCAAACCTCAAATCAACATTGTTAATAATATAAGGTTTAAGAAAAGGATGTTGGAATAAAAAAAATCATCTTCCTCTAGTCAAGGAAATTCAATCAATAATAAGAAGGAGGTTAATGCAGGAAACAACAAATTACCTCACATTCTTGATAGGCCTATTTTAGACAAGGATGTTTCTCCCCAACCAAATCCACCTATCCAAACATTGCACAAATAGAAAAAAGAGAATAACGTGCCACAGATGCAAAAATCCATAGGTCTTTGCTTCAAAATTATTTAGCAAAGGAAGAAAACAAATGTCAATGTGACAATGTGGGATTTGTTGGATATTCCATCACAAGGAGACCTCTTATGTGAAGCCCTAGAGAAACTTCCCCAAGATGATACAGTGGTGGAGAAGACTCGTGCTATTGTTAATATGTGTCAAAAAAAGGAAGATCAAGTAAGTAAAATTAAGACCCTACCCTTTTATATGTCATTAATTGTGGGAAAATACTTGGTACATAATTGTATGATTGATTTAGGAGCCAATACGTCTGTAATGCCTAAGAAAATTTCTGATATCCTTGGTCTCAAATACAATATTGTTTCTAAAGGAGCTATGCAACTTGATGGGTCAACTGTTGGTGTATTGGGAGTAATTAAAGATCTTAAGTTAACCCTTTATGCCTTCCTGAGTATTACTATAACTCATGCCATATCAGTAATTGGATTTCCTCCCATGTTTTCCATTGGTTTGTCTAGAGATTTTACCTCCAAGGTGGGTGGTTATTTGTCTTCACATTAGACCCATATGATTTTTAGAACTAGGTATGGAACAAGATTTACCATACATGAAGAGCCCATATTTTCTTACGATATTGATTAATATGACCCCACCCCTATCCAAAACAATTGTCTAATACAAGAAGAACATGAACAAGGTTCAGTTTCAGAAGAGCAACCTATTCCTCCTCCCATTCTTGATCTATTGCTAGATGAATGGGCTGAGAGACATAAAAAATTTGATCCTTATGCTGAAGAACTTGAAGCCTTTGAAATTGGTCTTGGTACTTATTGCATTCTTGAAGAAGGATCCACTCTACCTCCACTGTTCAAGCAAGATAAATAAAATGTTTCTAGATTGTTGAATATGTTTTTGATGGTTCTAGAAGAAGAAATGAAGTCAGGGTTGGTGTGGTGCCAATTTTTATAATAAAAAAGAAGTTCTTCTTTTCTCATAGATTGTAGTTTGCATATTATAATAATGTAGCTGAGTATGAGGAATTGGTGAATGGTATTCTAATTGTTGAGAAGAGGAAAATAAAAGCATTTCAAATTTTTGGGGATACTAAATTAATCATCCACCATGTTAAAGGGAGGTGTGTTATAAAGAACAAGATGTTGAAGGCTTACAAACATAGAGTCTGGGATCTTATATAGAGTTTTGATGCTCTTAACGTGCAAGTAGTACCGAGAAAATTAAACAAGGAAACAAATCAAATTGAAGCTCTTGGTTTTCAATTATCACCTACTGAATATCTTGTTGAAGGTAATATGCAACATATTAATATGGTGGTCAAGATTTCTATTACAGATAATGAGACCAACTATAAATTATTTGACAAAGATGACCAAATTGTCCAATTCATACAAAATGAAGTAGAGTTATCCTCAAGAATGTAATTAAATTTACAATAGATCTATGGTGACTAGAATATTCAGCTCAAGAAAAACAAGTTACCAAAAGGATTGGTCACCTTGGAATATATTTTTAGCTCGGATGATGAATTCAAAGGAGAAGAGAAGAATAAAACGACTAGGTTAGAAGATTGTCAACCAGTCACAATTACACAAGGAAATGAAATTAAGCTTGGGAAGGTATGTGATGATAATGGTAAATGTGCTTTTATCTCCTTGTACCAAAAATTTAGTGATATATTTTCATGTCACTATGAATACCTAAAGGGTTTTAATCCATACATTGTCCAACATTCTATTGATCTTGATCCTAACATAAAGCCAATTAGGAAAAAGGCTAGTTAATCCCAAGATAGATCCCGTCATGAGGAATGAGTTACCTGAAATCATTCACGATAAGATACTTTTTCCTATCAAATACTCTATCTGGGTAGCAAATCTTGCATAGAGGAAAGACAACGGAGTGTCTTGGCATTCTCATAAATGAATAGAAAAGGGGTAGATATAGGGTGCTGAATAACCCTAGTGTATGACACATATGAAACTCTAAACCTAACCCATGTGAGACAACCCTCCAACATGAGAGGAGGACACATAGGATAACTCACACTAACTCCCCCCCTTCATCGAAGCTGGGGTAACGGATGTGATGAGTCAAACAGAAGAGGAAGACACTCATAAACAACTAAGAAAGATGTGTCAATGGGGCCCAGAAACTAAAGGCCTGATAAGGTGCCCATATACAAACACAATCTTCCTAGAAGAAGAAGAAGAAAATGACTACATAGCCCTAAGAAGATGGGCAGCTGCATAAGACCTCACCCCAATAGGAGACCGTAAGTGAAGAAACTTCATCTCAGTGAAGGGCTTGGTGAATAAATCTGCAATCTGATAAGCTGTCTGAATGTACTAAATGTCAATGATACCATCATGAATAAGCTCTTGTATGAAGTGCATATGGATCTCAATGTGCTTCGTCCGCTGATGCTGAACTAGATTTATGCAAATAGAGATTGTGCTCATGTTATCACAATAGATAATGGTCGGCTGCCAAAAGTGGATGCCAAACTCTGTCAAAATACCCTGTAGCCAAATAGCTTCTGTGACAGTGTTAACTGCTCCTCTATATTCTTCCTCCATAAATGATATCGCAGTTGCATTCTGCTTCTTGTTAGACCAACTAATAGGACCCAAACCAAGAGATAAAATATAGCCAGAAGTATATTTCTGATGATCTAAGTCACTAGCCCAATCAAAATATGTGAATCCAATCAAATCAATATCAACCCCTCCATGATAGTGTATGCCATCAGCATAAGTTCCACGAACATAATGAAGGATCCATTTAGCTGCTTTCCAATGTAGCTCATGTGTCTTCTGCATGAATCTGGACATGATCCCAACAACATATGATAAATCCGGTCGAGTGTGAGTCAAGTAGATCAAGCTCCCAACTAACTGTCAGTAAAGAGTACCATCAACCAAGGGAGTAGAGCAATCTGAAACCAACTTAACCCCGGAAAGAAAAGGAGTAGGAGAAGACTTGCAATCGAACATCTGAAACTGAGATAGCAAATCAAGAGAATACTTAGGTTGTGAGATCAATATTCTTGAGTCAGATTGTGAAATCTGGATCCTAAGGAAGTAATGAAGTAGACCTAAGTCAGTCATGGAAAACTTGTTGGTTAAGGCGATCTTCACAGAATCAATAATAGAGGAAGAGTTGCCTATGATCAACAAGTCATCAACATATAGAACAAGAATGAGTATGGATTCATCTTGCCATAGAATATAAACATTTGGATTAGAGTGACACCTTGTAAACCCTGATGTAAGTAAGGAGGAGTCCATCTTGGCATACCAAGCTCGAGGGGCTTGTTTAAGGCCATAAAGAGACTTCTTTAACTTACAAATGAGGAAGGAATCTTGGACATAACCTGGAGGTTGTTCCATATAGATATCTTCCTCTAGGTCACCATAAAGGAAGGCACTCTTAACGTCCATTTGATGGAATTTCCATTTGATTGCTACGGAAATGGCTAGGGTCAGTCGAATAGAAGTCATCTTCACAATCGAAGCAAAGGTTTCTGTATAATCAACCCAAGCTATCTGGGAGAAACCCTTAGCTACTAATCACACTTTAAACTTTTCGACATCTCCATCTACTCCATACTTTGTTTGGAACACCCACTTACACCGAACAATTTTTCTTCCTTTCGGAAGAGTGGTGAGATCCCAAGTATTGTTCTTCATGAGAGAGGAATACTCCTCATCCATGGCAGAATCCCACTTAGGAATGCCAGAAGCCTCCCGGAAAGACTGTGGATCAGAAGCAGAGGTGAAGAAAGAGTGGGGTCCAACGAAATCTGAATGAGTACGTCTCATATCCAAAGTATCTCCAACTAAATCTCCAGCACTTTACAAAGTTTTCCTGGCCCAATGGGGACTAGGAGTATCAGGCTCAGAGTCAGAAGATTCTTCAATTGAGTGAGAAGGGACATAGTCCTCGTCATCACTACTATCAGAATCAGAAGACTTAAGGGTCTGATGGTCAGGAGGAGGAAGAGGAAGAGGAGCACGCTCAACATATCATCATCATCTGATGAGTCAGAATCTGAATCAGCGAGCTGAAGAACCTCAATAGGTGGAGAAGTAGAAGAAAGAAGACTCATCGAACTTAACACTCTCTCTATATACTCATGAGAAGTAGGATTCATCAATCGATATCCCTTCACGCCATCAGGATACCCTACAAAGATACAAGGTTTGGATTGTGGTTCCAAGGCCTTGCGTTTTCTTCTTGGGAATCCGAGCCATAGCCTTGGATCCGAAGACTCGAAAGTGCTCAACATCAGGCTTGCATCCAAACCAGGCTTCAAAGGGTGTCATCCCTCTTACTGCCTTGTGTGGAACATGGTTCTGAATGTAATTTTGCACACAATTCACTGCTTCGGCCCAATCTGCGGAGGAAGAGACTTCGAGTGAATCATACAAGTGGCCATCTCCTTAAGAGTACGGTTCTTTCTTTCTTTCTTTCTGTGACTCCATTCTGTGAAGGGCTATAAGCAACTGTATGCTGCAAAGAGATCCCTTCAGAAGTACAGAAATCCATGAACCTATTGTTTACATATTCACCTCCATTGTCAGTTCGAGAAGAACCTTGATAGACCGTTCCACCTGTTTCTGTTTCTCAGCAAGAGCCTTAAAGTCCTAAAAAAAAATGTTCAAAGACTTTAAGACTTAAGCTTAAGAAAATATACCCAAGTATATCGCGAATAGTCATCAATGAAGGTTAGCACATAAAGAGCTCTAGTAAATGAAGGAGAAGGAAATGGACCAGAAACATCGCTGTGAACAAGATCCAAAGGACGAGTGGCTCTCCAGGATTTTCCTTTGTCAAAGTTCTTTTCAGGATGCTTTCCAAGGGTACAACCCTCACAAAGACCCTTAGAAAACTTGACGCGAGGCAACCCTGACCATTTCATTTTGGCTCAATTGTTCAAGGTAGCGATAATTTAGATGTCCAAAATGCTCATGCTGCCATAGCTTACTAACCTCATTTGCATGAGTGAGCAAGGCAGTGGGCAGTAGTAGAAGAAGTAAAGTAAAGTGGGAGAAGGTGTACAACCGTGAATGGTGATCTGCCTTTCCCTCAGCCACTGTAGTGTCATTGTTAAGCTCACGAATAATCACCGAGTTAGGACCAAATTCCACTCGCATTCCTTCACCAAGGTGAGTAATTTGGTAAACTGATAGGAGATTGGTAGAGAGATCAGGAACACTCAACACTTGGTTAAATGTTCCCCCCCCCATCCATCTCTACCGATCCACTACGGAAAAAAACCGACACTGTCGTGTCATTACCCATCGTGATTTGGGACATTCCACAAGGTTCGATGTTTGGAAAACTCAACATGCGAAGAACCCATGTGGTGCGAGGCACCAGAATCTATAATTCATGTCGATGAAGGAGCACTTTGGCTACAAGGGCTACAAGGGCCTTTCCTTTCTTCTTATCATTTTTAGCACCTTTTTGCAGCAGAAGACTCGGCCTTCGGAGCACTTTGTTTTATGGATTCAGGAACACTTATTTTATTTTTCTCAAGTAAATGAGATAAGTGATCAATCTTTTTAAAAAAATAGTGTTCTCGTCGTGACCAGACTTCTTGCAATAGGAACACAAAACTTTACTTTTTTTGTGCCTTAGGCTCAGAAGTCGAAGTGTTTGTGTCATTTTTAGGTTTGGTCTTGGTTTTTTCTTTTAGGTTGATTTTTTTCTTTCTTTCTTTTTTTCTTCTTCTTTCCCTTGCTAGTACTTGCTACAAGGGCATGTGACTTGGACTTGAGAGACCCCATTTGAATGAGTTTTTTGTCCTGTTCTCGAATGAGTTGGGAAAAAAAAATAGTCAAAGGAGGGCATAGTCCAAGTATCGCCCAAAGCAGCTTTTGTAGCGTAGAAAGTTTGACACGAAGAAGACAGAATATTCGGGACCTAGCTTAGAGAGAATCGACAAGATCAGTTGAGAATCTTTTTTTCTACTTGACATCCTTTTAACAATAATCTAATGTGGACAAATTGAGAGAAGAAGCTTGTAGGTTTTCAAAGTCACTAGGATTTAACCCTAGTAGTTCGTTTTCCAACTCATGCGCTCTCATGTCATCTAGTTGTCCAAACATCGCATCCACATTTTCCACGCAGATTTAGGTGTTTCAGATGCCTCAATGTGGAAGAGCAAGTCAGGAGAAACGGACACATGCAAAGAAGACCTAAAGCTTCATCATCACTACGGTTTTAACCACTTAGATTTTTTTCAGGTTCGTCATCTGGTTCAGTCTCAGTTCCCATGGTGATGCAGAATAACCCTTTACCCCTTAGTTTCATTATTTTTTCGATCTCCATTCAAAAAAAATTTGAACGGCGTAAGCAAAGGAATTGAAAGTGCATCCATAGAGAGAGAGAGAGAGAAAGAAAACCCAGGACAACAATAACAACCCCCCTGCTTTTCGGCACTTTATAGTTTAGTGCGTTGATTACAATCGGGTCCGTGCGTGTGGTTTGAAACACTTGGTAACTCATCTTGCAATTAGCGTAATAAATGCGCAAGAGAGGAGACCACAACAGTGTTTCCCATTGTGCCCTTTTTAGCGTTTGGAAACGCCAAATGTTACTATTTAGACCTCTAGAGCTTGTTGAGATATGTAAAAGGTGACAAAAAGATTATTGAGATGCCAATTTTTAAGTTACGATAAATTGTAAGAGAGAAAATTAGAGTGAAATTAATAAAAAATAGATTTAATGAAATTAAATCTAATTAATTTCAAAGGCTAATTAAGATAAAAAAATGCTTAAATCCTAATGAAGGAAATTAAGATTTTAATTAAAGTAAATCTAATTATTTTACTTGAAAAAAAAAATCTAATTAAGTTTGTTTTGAAAAATTTTGAGTTTCAAGATTAGTTGATCATTAAATTAAAAGCTTTTCTTTAAAAGAGACGTTGTTTTAAATTTAAAAAAGTTTATATGGTTTTTAAAAAACTTCAAAAACTGCACGTTGTTTTTTTTGAAAAGGTTTAAAAAGTAAAACAACCAAATTTTAAAAAAGTTTAAACTTGTAAAAGCTTTTATTAAATCTTGATTGTGAAAAACGTTTAGTTTTTTTGAATGATTTTTAAACTTACTAAACAATGAGCTCACTTGGGTTCAGAATGTATTTACCAAAAGTGTTTGCACCACAGCCACATAAGCCAACTTGACAGGATTTTTTAATAGAAACAAGCAATTGGAAACTGGCCAAGTAACCCTTCAAAAAAAAAATGGTTCAAGGGTTTGTTTGGAATTTATCAAGTCAGCTTGTCCAATCCCAGTTTTTTAGCATAAAACCCTCAGGGGCCGGCAAAAGATGTGGCCAGGGGTTAGCAAACCTTAACCCACCCAAAGTAGATTAATTTGCAGGCACAGGAGTGTGGAACAAGAAGTGGGAATGATAAGGGCAAAACAGGGGAACCTGAAGCTGGTAAGTGTGGCAACAAAAAGAACCAAAACCAGATGCCAAAGACTAATTTGTGCCTCTTGTGAATCTGATTTAAAACCAAAAACTGGGCAACCAATCCTTGGAGTTTTTCGATAAGAAAAAGAGAAAAGCCCAGTATTCCTGAAATCAGTTTATGTTTGGACCCCTGTTTCCCATTTTTGTGTAATTAATTTAATTTAATTAAATCTAGTAGTGTCTTAATTTCCTTCATTAGGATTTTTTTTTTTTATCTTTAGCCTTTGAAAAATTAGATTTAATTTCATTAAATCTATTTTTTATTAATTTCACTCTAATTTTCTCTTTCTCACCACCAGGGTTGGCTTTCACCTCCTTTCTTTTTTTGCTTGTGCTTGTTTACGGTGTCCTTTTTTTTGTTGCGCTCCATGAAAAACACTGTTGTGGTCTCCTCTCTTGCACATTATTATGTTGATTGCAAGGTGAGTTACCAAGTGTTTCTAGATGCACGCTCGGACCCAATTGTATTCAACGCACTAAACTAGAAAGTGTCGAAAGTAGGGGGTTATTATATTTTCCTAGGTGGTTGTTGTTTCTTTTCTGCATTTCCTTCTCTCTCTCTCTTCACTATGGATGCACTTGCAATTCATTTACTGATGATCGTTTAACTTATTCGAATGGAGATAAAAAATTATTATGAAACTAAGGGGTAAAGGGTTATTCCGCATCACCATGGGAACTGAGACTGAACGAGATGATGACCCTGAAAAATCTAAGTGGTTAAACCGTAGTAGATGAAGCTTTAGGTCTTCTTTACATGTTTATTTCTCCTTATTTTCTCTTCAACATCAAGTCGTCCGAAACACCTAAGTATACGTGGACAACGTTAGATGAAATGTTTAGACAAAAACGATGACATGAAAGTGCATGAGCTGGAAAACGAACTACTAGGGTTAAATCACAAGTGATTTTGAAAACCTACAAGCATTCTTCTCGAAGTTTTTCCACACTATATCATTGTTAAAGGAATGTCAAGTAGAGAAGAAATATTCTCAACTGATCTTTTCGATTCTCTCTAATTTAGGTCATGGATATTTTTTCTTTGTGTCAACTTTTTACACTACAAAAGATACTTTGGGCGATACTTGGAATATGTCCTCTTTTGACCGTTTTTCGTCCCAACTCATTAGAGAATAGAACAAACTCATTCAAATGGGGTCTCTCAATTCCAAGTCACATGCCCTTGTAGCAAGTACTAGTAAGGAAAAGAAGACTGAAAAGAAGAAAGAAAAAAAGGGATCAACCTAAGAAAGAAACCAAGACCAAACTAAAAATGACACAAACACTTCGATTTATGAGCCTAGAGCACAGAAAGACAAGTATTTGTGTTCCTATTACAAGAATCTGGTCACAAAGAGCATCTACGTATATGAGAAAACAAATTGATCACCTTACTCAATTACTTGAGAAAAATAAAATAGGTGTTCCTGAAGTCTATCAAAACAAAATGCTCCGAAGGCCGAGTCTTCCACTGCAAAAGGTTCTAAATATGATAAGAAGAAAGGAAAGGCCCTTATAGCCAGATTTTCCTCCTTCATCAATGTGGATTATAGATTTCTGGTGCCTCGCACCACATGGGTTCTTCGCATGTTGAGTTCTCCAACATCGAGCCTTGTGGAATGTCCCAAATCAATGATGGGTAATGACATGATAGTGTCGGTTTCTAGTAGTGGATCGGTAGAGATGGATGGGGGAACATTCAACCAAGTGTTGAGTGTTCCTGATCTCTCTACTAATCTCCTATCGGTTTACCAAATTACTCACCTTGGTGAAGGAATGCGAGTGGAATTTGGTCCTAACTCGGTGATTATTCGTGAGCTTAACAATGACACTACAGTGGCTGAGGGAAAGGCAGATCACCGTTCACGGTTGTATACCTTTTCCCACTTTACTTCTGATTCTACACCCACTGCCTTGCTCACTCATGCAAATGAGGTTAGTAAGCTATGGCATGAGCATTTTAGACATCTAAATTATCGCTACCTTGAACAATTGAGCCAAAACGAAATGGTCAATGGGTTACCCCGCGTCAAGTTTTCTAAGGGTCTTTGTGAGGGTTGTACCCTTGGAAAGCATCCTGAAAAGAACTTTGACAAAGGAAAATCTTGGAGAGCTACTCGTCCCTTGGATCTTGTTCACAACGATATTTCTGGTCCATTTCCGTTCTCCTTCATTTACTAGAGCTCTTTATGTGCTAACCTTCATTGATGACTATTCGCGATATACTTGGGTATATTTTCTTAAGCTTAAGTCTGAAGTCTTTGAACATTTTCAGGAATTTAAGGCTCTTGCTGAGAAACAGGCGGAATGGTCTATCAAGGTTCTTCGAACTGACAATGGAGGTGAATATGTAAACAATAGGTTCATGGATTTCTGTACTTCTGAAGGGATCTCTTTGTAGCATACAGTTGCTTATAGCCCTTCGCAGAATGGAGTAGCAGAAAGAAAGAACCGTACTCTTAAGGAGATGGCCACTTGTATGATTCACTCGAAGTCTCTTCCTCCACAGTATTGGGCTGAAGCAGTGAATTGTGTAAATTACATTCAGAACTATGTTCCACACAAGGCAGTAAGAGGGATGACACCCTTTGAAGCCTGGTTTGGATGCAAGCCTGATGTTGAGCACTTTCGAGTCTTCGGATCCAAGGCTATGGCTCGGATTCCCAAGAAGAAACAAGGCCTTTAGAACCACAATGCAAACCTTGTATCTTTGTAGGGTATCCTATGGCTTGAAGGGATATCGATTGATGAATCCTACTTCTCATGAGCTATATATTGAGAGAAGTGTTAAGTTTGATGAGTCTTCTTCGACTTCTACTTCTCCACCTATTGAGGTTCTTACAGCTCGCTGATTCGGATTCTGACTCATCAGATGATGATGTTGTTGAGCGTGATCCTCTTCCTGATCCTCCCGACCATCAGAAATCTGAGTCTTCTGATTCTAATAGTAGTGATGATGAGGAATATGTCCCTTCTCACTCAAGTGAAGAATCTTCTGAATCTGAGCCTGATCCTCTTGGTCCTCTTTGGGCTAGGAAAACTTTGCAAAGTGCTGGAGATTTAGTTGGAGATACTTCAGGATATGAGACGTACTCACTCAGATTTCATTGGACCCCACTCTTTCTTCACCTCTGCTTCTGATCCACAGTCTTTCCAGGAGGATTTTTGTATTCCTGAGTGGGATTCTACCATGGATGAGGAGTATTCCTCTCTCATGAAGAATGATACTTGGGATCTCACCCCTCTTCCGAAAGGAAGAAAAATCGTTCGGTGTAAGTGGGTGTTCCAAACAAAGTATGGAGTAGATGGAGACGTTGAAAAGTTTAAAGTGCGATTAGTAGCTAAGGGTTTCTCCTAGATAGCTGGGGTTGATTATACTGAAACCTTTGCTCCAGTTGCGAAGATGACTTCTATTTGACTGACCCTAGCCATTGCCGCAGCAAACAGATGGAAAGTCCATCAAATGGACGTTAAGAGTGCCTTCCTTCATGGTGACCTAGAGGAAGAGATCTATATGGAAAAACCTCTGGGTTATGTCCAAGATCCCTCCCTCGTTTGTAAGTTAAAGAAGTCTCTTTATGGCCTTAAACAAGCCCCTCGGGCTTGGTATGCCAAGATGGACTCCTTTTTACTTACATCAGGGTTTACTAGGTGTCACTCTGATCCAAATGTTTATATTCTACGGAAAGATGACTCCATACTCATTCTTGTTCTCTATGTTGATGACTTATTGATCACAAACAACTCTTCCTCTATTATTGATTCTGTGAAGATCACCTTGGCCAACAAGTTTTCCATGACTGACTTAGGTCTACTTCATTACTTTCTTGGGATCCAGATTTCACAATCTGACTCAGGAATTTTGATTTCACAACCTAAGTATGCTCTTGATTTTCTAGCTCATTTTCAGATGTCTGATTGCAAGTCTTCTCCTACTCCTTTTCTTTCCAGGGTTAAGTTGGTTTCAAATTGCTCTACTCCCTTGGTTGATGGTACTCTTTATCGATAGTTGGTGGGGAGCTTGATTTACTTGACTCACACTCGACTGGATTTATTGTATGTTGTTGGGATCATGTCCAGATTCATGCAGGAGCCACATGAGCTGCATTGGAAAGAAAAAAAAGTGGATCCTTCACTATGTTCGTGGCACTTATACATTGATGGCATTCACTATCATGGAGGGGTAGATATTGACTTGATTAGGTTCACAAATTCTGATTGGGCCGGTGACTTAGATCATCAGAAATCTACTTCTGGCTACAGTTTCTCTCTTGGTTTGGGTCCTATTAGTTGGTCTAGCAAGAAAGCAGAATGTAATTGTGATTTCATCTACAGAGGCAAAATATAGAGGAGCAGTTAATGCTGCCACAGAAGCTATTTGGCTACAGGGTATTCTGATAGAGTTTGGCATCCACTTTCGGTGGCCTACCATTATCTACTATGATAACATGATCACTATCTCTATTTGCAAAAATTTAGTTCATCATTAGTGGAAGAAGCACATTGAGATCCATATGCACTTCATATAGGAGCTTATTCATGATGGTATCATCGACATTCAGTACATTCAGATAGTTGATCAGATTGCAGATTTATTCACCAAGCCCTTCACTGAGATGAAGTTTCTTCACTTACGGTCTCTTCTTGGGGTGAGGTCTTCTGCAGTTGCTCATCTTCTTTGGGCTATTTAGTCCTTCTTTTCTTCTTCTTCTTCTACAAAGATTGTGTTTATATATGGGCACCTTATCAGGGCTTTAGTTGTCGGGCCCCATTGACACATCTTTCTTAGTTTTTTTAGGAGTGTCTTCTCTTCCGTCTGACTCATCATAGCCGCTACCCCCAGCTTTGATGAAGGGGGGTGTTGGTAGTGTGAGTTATCCTATGTGTCCTCCACTCACATATGGAGGTTGTTGGAGGGTCATCTCACATGGGTTAGGTTTAGGGTTAGGTTTAGGTTTTGCATATGTGAGTCATGCACTAGGGTTACTCAACACCCTATATGTACCCTTTCATTTCAATTATTTCATGTACCCTGCCAACACACTCCTGAAAAAATTTATCTGATAACCAAATCACTTATACTTCGGTTATGCAAAAAATTCCATGTGACCACTCGAAATAACTTTTATAATGCTTACGTTGGAGCCATTTAGAAGTCAACTGAGTGCAACTTCCTTGCACGCTTCAAACCACAATTACTTTTTCCTTTACCAAAATAGCCTGCCAAAAACTCTTTTTTCAAATGTTAGATTATAAAATAATTTCTACATGCAGTCAAGACCTATAAATGTATTATTTGTATGCCCAATTCATACCTCTTCACATTCCTAGATGATATAAATCATCACCCAATCCATGAGGACATGTTTCAAACAACATAAAACTTGAACCAGAACACATATTATCTTGAACTGTCAAAAAAAAATTGTTCAAAATAATTCCTTAGAAAATGGAAACCCTGTCAAATGAACAAATCAATCATGAAGAAATAATAATATCACTATAAATATATCTTAACACTCTTTCCAACATAACTCCATTACCATTATTAGAATTCTCTAAATGAAATAATCCACAAGTATAGCCTCAAGTTATGGCCATTTTACTGAACCCTGCTAATTTTGAGACCCCAAAAATGCCCTTTGACCAGTCAATATTGTCTATTTGGATCTCAAAACACCTCATATACATCTATTGTCACTGAAATTTAAATGAACATTGTCCTGAAACCTCCATGACCAAATCAATAAAAAATATCAATCATCATGCACCATCAATTTTGCATGCTACTCCTTTGAACCATCTAATCCTAAAACCTTCTTTCCCAGAACTTCTTGTTTTTAAGTGGACCTCACTCGTCACCATGACCTAAACCATACATTTTTGGAAATCCTCAGGATTCCTATACAATATCTAGTCATCTTTTTTTATGAATCAATCAAAACTAGGTCACAACACTTCACTATTTGCCAATTGCTCCTAGCTAGGATTTAACTAGGGTTTTAGACCACTTTGTCTACTTAACATTCATTCATAAAAACATGACAATCAAAAAACCTCATTATTTTTGTGAAACCTTATAAAATCACCTTATAATCTTCCCTTTAAGGATCAAGTTCCCATGCAAAGCACATAATTCACAACGATCATCAGAAGTTCAAATTCGAGCTGGATTTTCACTTATTCTTGACCCTATCTCACAAAATCAGTCATAACTAACAAAATTCTCATCATGGAGACCTAAAATTTTTTTGAGATAACTGTGACTCATCTATATAACATATAGAATCATCATAATATCAATTCCATGGCTCAAACCATCTAGCAACTAAGACTTACCTATATTTGTATGATAGATTCTCACTATAGAAGCTAGGGTCAACGGAAATAATGTAATAACTTAACATGAAACCTCTAGGAATGACCCAAACATACCTCATATTACATGATACACCTTATTTCGTGCTTCCATGAGATCATATATATCCAAAACACATTGTCACACCTCCAAACAAGCATACCTTCTCCCAATGAGCACATGTAACCAAGTGAAACACCTATCCCTATAGCATGCCGCTATTGTGAGTGATCAATCAACCTAAAAATATTATATATATCATGGTAATGTTTTTCCAAAGCATCCAAAAATTTCACACTACCAAGATACACCTCCTAGGCACTTGTATAGGCTTTCTAGAGCAAACACACCTCACTGAATTCCACCGTAGCAGCTGGTATACATCTAAACCAGTATGTTAGCATCATATACAACATCATGACATCATCATACAACATTCACTTTTTCATTAATGTGGTTTTGCATCAATGAAAACACCTATTAGAACACCATGCCAACATTTAGTTTATTGTTCTTCTTCTCTGTGTGCTTCAACTCTTATTCAATACACATCATCTTAGTTTCAAGATCAGATTTAAACCCTTCTTCATCTGAATCCACACATGAGCATCCATATATGGAACCTTCATTTTTATAATTCACATCTCCTTTGGCCATGACTAAGACTTCATTTCCAACATCATCATGATCAAAATAAGAATCACAAGTTTCACTACTTACCTCTGATGAGCTGTAATCCTCTTTGGAATAAAAGCATCTCTTCAAATTATTATTTTCTTCAAACTTTCTTAATTTATTATTACTATTATCAGACCTATGCGACCTCTTATCATCAGCATGTTCTTCACCCTTATGCTTATGAGTACATTTGTTTGTAAAATTTCCAATCTAACCATAGTTGAAGCACTTGGAAGGAAACTTACCCTTATACTTACCTTAACCTATCTTCAACTTCCTAGCAAACATAGAAATCAATTCATCATCACCATCAATATAAGAAACATCATCACCCAATATATTATTATCTTTTGTTTTCCTTTCAGATTTAAAGGATGCTTCCTTCTTGGGAGGTTTATCAACACATGTCCTCATCTCATAAGTTGTAGGGATACCATGGATTTCATCCATTAGTAGAGTACTTAGGTCCTTGGCTTCTTCTATAGATTATACTTTAGTATAAAATTTAGGAGTGAGATATCTTAGCACCTTTTACGCTAGCAAACATTCTTTCACTTCTTCTCCCAATGCACTAATGTTATTGACAACTTTATCTACTATGAGAAGATATGCAACAATAGTATACCCATAGATACACCTGAATGTTAGATATCACATCCCAACTTCATAATATGATTTCTCATCTTGATGCTCCAAAAAACATAATTTGTCCCATAAAAACATAGGATCTTTTCTAGTAGAGGAACTACTTTGCTAAATCACTTTGCATATTTGTGATTTAAATGATCAGCTCAAGCTTTCTTATATTACTGCAGAGGATTTGTAATGATACTAATTTTTGGATGGATAAATATTGAGAGGGGATAAATCACTAGGAAATAAAAATTTCCATCACTTTAAACATTTACATCCATCAAGCATTCAATTCAAATTAACCATTAAGCATGTATGTATTAAGAAACATAACCATAAAAGAGAAAATGAGAACAAATCAATACATAAAAACAATATATAAGTGGAAACCCTCAAGGGCAAGAAAAACCATTGAAACAAATATTTAGTAGAGCAATGGTTCAAATTTATTTAAGAAGTAACAAAACAAAGAGCACCAACCCCACAAGGAACACCAACCCCTAGATTTAGTAGAGCACAAAACCTACAAGGAGGACCAACCCCTAGATGACACAGTACCAACTAAATCCACCTAATTTTTTTTCACCTCAAAAATATTGGACAAACAACTAATTATGACAATATGAAGCTCTCTTTCCTTCTTTCTTCTCCAAATCTGCCCTTCTTTCTATCTCACTCAAGCACTTATCCACCAAGTTGATTATGCCTAGTGAACTATCTATCCAACACATGATCACTCTATAGAACATAATAACATATTCTTTTCCCTCACTTGATGATCACACAAGCCTCCTTCACTTCTTCAATCATCCTTCTAGCTCGCACTTTTTTCATTCACTCACACCACACAAATACGTTACTAACACATGCTTATATACATGAATTATGAATATAATTTTTATACTTCACCCATCATGTGGCATATTCACTTTAAAATATATTTAAAAATCATAAAAAAATCATAAGCAAGGTCAGAAATAACATATAGAACCATCATTTCTCCATTAGGACTCAAGAAACCCTAAGGTACCCAAACTACCTTCTCACCAAATCCAAGTCACTTGAGCCAATAAGACCATCATAAAACCTCAAGCTCCACTTAGAAATGTTTTCTAAGCATTCTATCAACTTTCTACAAGCTTCTACAACTCTGTATTACCATTTCACTTCATGAAGCCACTTGAGAACAAGGACAACCAAGATGCCCCAAAATTAGTCTTCAAAGAATGAAGCAAACCCCTCATCAAATCACCTAAACTATAAAAGTGTGATATATCAATCAAATTTTCATGACATCAAGGTCATCAATAAATGCTCAAGACACCACCACTTAGATTTTAGAATCCCAAAACACCTCAAGAACCAAATCACCTATAATTGTCAAAAACTTCCCCCAAACTAGTCATGCAAGTATGACTTCAAAAAAATTCCTAAGGGCTCGACCATGATATGAAAGCAACACATATATGAATAATATCTTCCTAAAATCCTCAAACACCAATTTAGTCAACTGTTCTAGTACACAACTTTGGAGAAAACATAACTTCTTCATAAACTTACATTTTTGAGTGGGGTCCACATACTGTCAAGACACAAAAATACCACCTGGAGGAAATCTGAGAGGATTCTTCTACAATATCCAATCATCATACTAGAAACCTAAATCCCTTATAGGTAAACTTGAACAATATCTCTCTAATCACTTCTTAACTAGGGTTTAAGGATGGTTGTAGACCACCTTAGCTTCTTAACGATTGTTCATAAAGTTATGTCCCTAAAAAAATCCTGGAAAATTTATCTATGACCCTTACCCAACCACCATGAAGAGATTGGACCATGATGTAGAGTTTACACATGCCAATGAGCATTAAACACTCCATATTGACTTTGGTTTCTCACTTTCAAAATCTTGGTAGATGTAAAAATGTAATATCTTGTTCAACCTTTCAAACCAACACCTAAAACTTGGAACACACATTTGGAACAACCTAATAAAATTTCTCCAATTCTCAAATTTGTATTAATATGTTGAAATCATACATGTCTACCTCATTATGTCACCTAGGGATTGAGAATAGGTCTAGTGTAGACCTAGAAACCATGTCCAAACCCTAAATTAACACCATAAGAAACTTGTGAGTGTCCTCAAACCTCATCTGAATGCTCGCAATGCCCTCACCATGCTTAACCAAATATTTCATACCTGAACTCTATCATGACATAACTCATCATGTTGACTAGGCCTTCAAACCAAGCATCTTGACCATGCTTACACCATCAATGCTAACCTCTTCATGACGAACAATGGTGTAGCGGACATGTTACAATGCCCTCCCGAATTGAAATCATCAGTTTACATAAGGTTGGGTACTAATTACTTAGACGAGATAGGAATTTTGATCTGCGTATAACAGAGTGAATCTAGGGCTAAAGTAACTAGACAACACGTAGCGCCTAGGGACGACACAGTATGTCTACGTACCTTTAGTTATCGTGAGTGGCTTTCCTATACTCCTTCATATTACTAGTTAGGTTAAAGCTTAACTTTGGACGGAAGGACTGACATAGGTCAGAAAAGACCATTCTAGATAACAGATGAAGTGAGATGAAGGACATATTTCATTGACGTGTATAACATCTGGGAATATGATCATGCAAAGCATGTGAAAATCTTTGGCCAAAGTATCGCAAGTTGCTGGTTGCATTGTCCTAATCACCTAGTTTAAGAAGCAGCAGGGAAAATTTTAGTGGCGAATATTCGTAATATGGCGAATATTCCATTTTTGAAAATTTTGAAAAGGCAAATTTTTTGGCACGGGCTAGTGACCTGTTCGCCTAAAAATTACACTTTAATTTTTTTTAGGGGTCGGCTTCGCCTACCCTTGAAAAAATATCCCCTATATAAACCTAGATTATTCGCCAGGTAGAACACTTCTACTTCACATTTTTCAACAATATGATATATCCCGTATTATAGACGCACGACAAGGGGGTAAGTTATTGATGTGCGACAAGGAGGGTTTGCAGACAAGGAGATACTGTAGATTTGACGCATAGTCAGACGCATGACAAAGATTTTGTTGACGAGCAACATGGAGTTTTTTTTGATGAGCAAGAAGAGGGCAGAGGTTGCAGATGCACGACAGGATATTTGCTATCGCGCGTCAACAGACCTTAGTGACGCGCCGTCACTAAGGCCTATTGACGTGCGTCACTAAGGCTTGTTGATGGTGCGTCACTGCATTTTTTGACGCGCGACAAGGAGGTACAACAGATATTGACGCATAGCAGACGCAACGATAAAGAGTTTGTTGATGCGCGACATGGAGATTTTTTGATGAGAAAGCAGAGGTCGGAGGCTGCAAACGCGGGACGGAAGATTTTTTCTGTTCGCGCGTCAAAAAAATGCAGTGACGCGCGTCAATAGACCTTAGTGATGCGCGTCAATAGACCTATTGACGCGCGTCAATAAGGTCTATTGACGTGCGTCACTAAGGTCTATTGACGCGCGCACTGCATTTTTTTGACGCGCGACAACAAAATCTCCGTCACGCATCTGCAGCCTTCTGTCACAGTGCTTGATAATCAGGTGAAATTTTTTCATACAACCCCCAAAAAATTCGCCTTCCTGTGAAACCGGTTCGGGAATATTCGCCAGGTATTCTCCACCTCCGATTTCCAGGAGGTCTCTTAAATGAACCCTGAGAAGTAGGATATCAGATGAATATCAGTAACATGTATTCAGATAGGCCTCCTAATGGAACACTTCGATAACTGGAATGGTAAGAGAACCTATTCTACTTAGTAAACAATGCATGGATTAACATGAAGGATCAGTAAGTCGTCGAGTCATGAAATGAGAGATCACTGAAACTCTGAGCCATAAAATGGGAGATCGATAGTTCTTCGAGTCATTTACAGCAGCATATGGTATCTGTTATATGATTGAATTACAATGAATGTGTGTTCCATATTGTAATTATGCGAATAGAGAAAATTGGTTTTAAAAGTAATTGTGTGATCTGAATTACATTAACTGGACAGAGAACAATTATTAAAACTTGGTTGTGTGTTTTGAATTACATAATTCAGAACAGTGAACGTTATATATTAAAAAAAAAATTCCCTTGTTCTAGTGTCTTAAATGGGGATGTTACATCTTGGTATCAAAGTTGAAGGTTGTAGCTCTTGGACCTAATGAGTCCACAATTTAATAAGGTTTACATTTTCTTATTGAACAGAAAATGGTTAGAATAAGAGGAAATGCTGCGAACACCCGTTACTGGGTGGAGAAGAAACTAATGCTCAAAAGTTGGATGAAATCCTTTCTGCCCTACTGGATACGAGAGATCGTTTGATTGTTTTGGAACAACAATCAATGGGAAATGAAGAGGAGGAAGAAGAAGCTGATATGAATGATCAGCCACCTCCTATGGACAACATCAATGGAGGGAATCCGGATGTTGATATAGTGTGAACACTCCTAATCATCCTGAAAATAAAAGGGCAAGATTAGCAACTGAACTTACAAATGATATAAAGAGAATAAGTCCTCCAAAGTTTGATGGAACAACACTTGGGAATGAAGCTAAAAATTGGCTCAGTGAAATGGAGAAGTACTTTGCAATAAGAAACTTCTCCGAGGAGACCAAAGTGATATGGGGAGCATATCAGCTTTCTCATGAAGCATCATCATGGTGGGACAACCGTAAGGTTGAGTTGAATATTGTTGAAACAAACATAACTTGAGACCAATTGAAGGGTTATTTTAGGCAATGGTGGCTGCCTCAACTCTATTTTGATAGGAAAATGACTGAATTTCAGAACTGGTCACAAGGAAGGCTGACGGTGATAGAATACTTGGAAGGGTTTACTAAACTCCTTAAGTATGTACCACAATACCAAGCTGACGAGAAGTTCAGAATACGAAAGTTCATAATGGGACTGAATCCCATCATTGTTGGTGAAGTGGATGTCCACGGTCCAACCACTATGGAAGGAGTTGTCAAAAAGGCAATAAGACATGATCATAAATTGAGAGCAATTTTTGATCATAGGGAGGAGATTAGGAAGAAGATTCCCAACTCTTCTTCATCTCTCACACCCAAAAAGGGGTCCTGGAAAAGGTTTGGTGTGAAAAACAAAATTGTTGTAGATAACAACAAGAAATTAGTAATGAACAAACCTGTAAATAGCGTGCGGAGCAGCTTTGCAAAAATTAGTGGTAATGGAAAAAAGTCCTATGGAAGCCAGAGTGATAACTTAAAGGCTGGTAGCAAATTCAAGCCTAGGAAAGGGCCAGTTGGAGGTTGCTTCAACTATGGAAAGGACCAATACGTGAGTCACTGTCCTTTGAAAAAGGATGATCGCGATCAGCAACATAGGATACACGTTGCGGTGGCTAACAAACAAGCTGAAAAGTAAGTTACACCCATAGAAGTTCCAGGTAAGTTATTTGGTACACATGTAGTCATACTTTTTGATACTGGAGCCATTGAATGTTTTATTTCTACTAAAATTGCAATGAAATTAAAAAGGAAAGCTGAACGAATGGATAAGACTTGGACAGTGCATTATGGGAATAATGTTGTCTATACAGTCGAAATGTGCCTTTTTGGGGCAATTCTTGACTTGCCCAGTTTCTCCACCGAATTTGACCTGTATGTCACTCCTTTACGGTCATATGATATCATTATAGGAGTTAATTGGTTAGCGGAACATAAGGCAAAGGTTGACTGTTATGAAAAACAAATTTGCTATTTAGACGACCTGCAGAAAGTAGCAGTCATTAAAGGTGTAAAGCGTGAGGTTGCAGTAGGAAAATAATAGCTATGCAACTAAAAAGAGATAAAAATAGAGGTTGTACTTTGTATGCCGTAAGAATGACAGAAAATGTTGAAGAAGACAATGATTTCATGGAAAAGTATCCATTATTAAGGGATTTCAGTGATGTATTTCTGAAGGAGTTACCAGGTCTCCTGCCCAAACGAGAGTTTGATTTTGTAATAGAGATCAAGCCAAGAACCGAACCCATATCTAAGGCACCCTATAGATTGACCACCCTTGAGTTGGTGGAGCTTAAGGCTCAATTACAGGAACTTTTGACTAAAGGGCTGATAAGAATGAGTGTCTCACCATGGGGAGCACTGGTAATTTTTGTAAACAAGAAGGATGAAACACTAAGACTGTGCATTGATTACAGAATGTTGAATAAGGAAACCATTAAGAATCGATATCCACTTCCTAGGATTGATGATTTGTTCGACCAGATGTGTGGAGCATCAGTCTATTCAAAAATAGATCTTCGATCTGGATATCATAGCTGAGAATAAAGGAAGAAGATATTCATAAAACAACTTTTAGAACAAGGTACGGGCATAATATGAATTCACGGTGTTACCTTTTGGGTTAACGAATGCACTTGCCACCTTCATGAATTTGATGAACAATATTTTTCAAGAATACCTAGACAAGTTCGTGCTTGTTTTCTTGGACGACATTCTTATATACTCCAAAAATGCCGAAGAGCACTAAGAACATTTAAGGATAGTGCTGGAAGTTTTGAAAAAGAGGAGGTTGTATGGTAAATTGTCTAAATGTTCCTTTTATGATACAGAGGTGCATTATTTGGGAGATGTTATAAGCAAGAACGGGATAGCTATAGACCCTTTAAAGATCGCAGCTATAACCAAGTGGCCTGCACCTAAGAATGTGCATGAAGTAAGAAGTTTCATGGGCCTGGCAGGATATTATAGAAAGTTCATTAAGGAATTTTCATTGCTGCCCCAATCACTTCACTACAAAATAAAGATAAGAAATTTGTCTGGACTGAAAAATGTGAATCTGCCTTTAAGAATTTAAAGGAACAGTTAACTACAACACCTATTTTGACTGTACCAGACCCAAATGGAAATTTTACAGTCATAACAAATACGTCTGGAGAAGGTCTTGGAGGCATTATGTTACAAAATAACCATGTCATAGCTTATGAAAGCAGAAAGCTTAAGTTACATGAACAGAATTATGCTCCACATGACCTAGAGCTCGCTGCCATTGTACATGCACTTCAAATGTGGAGGCATTACCTTCTTGGCAAACCCTTCGAGTTAAAAATTGACCATCTGGGGTTGAAGTATATTTTTACTCAACCAAACCTGAATGCAAGACAACAAAGATGGTTAGAATTTTTGTCTCAGTATGATTTTGATATAAGCTACATGAAAGGTAAGGAAAATAGGGTGGCAGATGCTCTAAGTCAAAGGAAGCACATCTCTGCTCTTATAATGTTAAGAACTTAGTTTAAGGATGATGTGAAAGATGTCATGGAATCTAACTCTTATTTACAGCAAGTTAAAATAACACTTGCTGTAGATCCAAAGGATGTGAAGTATAAGGGATTTTTTTTTTATAATGAAGGAATTCTGAGGTTTGAAAATAGGGTATGTATACCCTTGGCAAATGATTTAAGAAGGAAATTATTAACTGAATTTCATAATTCACCTTTTTCTGGACACCCTGGCATTACAAAAATGCTTACTGATCTCAAGCAGCAATACTTCTAGAAGGGAATGAAAAAGGATGTGGTGGAATTTGTAACACACTTCTTGGAATTTCAGCGTGTTAAGGTGGAACATATGCATCCTGCTGGATTACTGTATCCCCACAACATTCCGCAGTACAAATGGTAAGTGATAATGATGGATTTCATTCAAGGATTGCCTATGTCAAGGAATAAGCATGATAGCATCTTGGTTGTCGTCGAAAAATTAACCAAAGTGGCACACTTCATTTCTGGTAATTTAAAAGACGATGCACCAGTGTTAGCAAGAAGATTTGTACATGAAATTTTTAGATTACATGGAATACCAGAATTGATCATATCGGACAGAGATCCGAGGATGACATGAAGGTTTTTGCAAACGCTTAATGCAGCCTTGGGAACCAAATTAAATTTTAGTTCTGCATATCATTCGGAAACGGATGGATAGACTGAAAGAGTCAATCAAGTTTTAGAGGATATGTTAAGAATGTATTGCATGGACCAGTAGTATAAATGGGAGGAATACCTTCCACTGGTCGAATTTGACTACAATAATACATATCATGCCTCTTTAAAAATGGTGCCTTTTGAAGTGTTGTATGGAAGAAAATGCATAATCCCTATTAGCTGGGACATCATAGAGGACAGAGAGGTAATTGGGCCAGAAATCCTTACGGAAATGGAACAACAAATTAAAATGATTCGGGAACATCTAAAGGAGGCTGCCAATAGGCAAAAGAGTTATGCAGACTTAAAGTGGGTTGATAGGAATTATAAACTTGGTGAGAAGGTCTTTCTTTGCGTTAATCCGAAAAGAGCTCAATAACTTTTGGCAAGGCTGCCAAGTTATCACCTCGTTATGTGGGACCTTTTGAAATTGTTGAAATAATCAACCCTGTAGCTTATCGTCTAGCATTACCTCCTACTTTATCACAAATTCATGATGTTTTTCACATTTCTTTGCTTAATAAATACGTAACAGATTTATCACATGTGCTGAATTGGAATTCCTTACAGGTCCAAGACCCAGGAATAATCGTGGTTAAGCCCATTCGAGTGCTGGGAACTCGCCAGTTGTACTTAAGAAATCGCGAAGTGAATCAATGTAAGGTTCAATGGGACCAGTTTAGTGAAGAAAGTGCAACTTGGGAAAATCTCGAAGAAATGAGAACTACTTTTCCATACTTGTTTGATCGAAATTGAATTAAAAAAACTGATAATTCTACCAAATATAGACAATTACTGGTCTATTTTACAGTTATATTAAAACACTATTTTAATGATTAAATATGTTTTTGGTATGAACTTATGAATGGAAGGACGATAATTGAATTTTGTCCTAGAAACTCTTTCAATTGGTTAATTTTATAATCAGGACGATGATTCTTTAAGAAGGGAGGAATGTAACGTCTTGATTTCTATAAGCTATTATGATAACCTATTTTCATGATGTTGTAACTGTAGAAATGAGGATAATTATGTTAAGATATATATTTTAATCTTAAAAGGAATGTGTTACTGATCTGGACCCTTGTTTACTGTAATTTGTTTACTTGGGACAAAGGTTATTATAGCTTGTGTTTTGCAAAAATGAGACAGTAGACTTGTTGTATGTTTGATGAACTCTTATCGCTGATTGACAGCACACCTTGAATCAATTCCATTGATCCAAGGTATGCTGTGGCCTTATTATGATCATTTTGTCGATTTACTTCTAAAAACGGAATGAAGTCTGAACCAGAATGAAGGTTGATATAAAGGTTACAACACCAGATTACAGGTATAAATATCCGGTACCTTGATGCCAAAGGAAAAGGTTCGATTTTCAAACTATATACAAACAGTAACGCCAGAGAGTGTAAGGCAGAAAGAGTTTTAATACAAGAGCTCAGTGTATTGATGTACGTGTTAGATGGAACATCTTGCATCATATTAGTTATGAACGCTAGTCGGTAAGACTCGTTGGAAACTATTAAGTAAATAGTATGGGGATTAAATTCTAACCTACAACTATGTTTTAGCCTATAACCTAACTACTACCCTACGTGGATTTTAAATATCATGGGGTGTAAGTTATGGTAAATCCTAATGATTTGCAACCTAGGTGAAAAACCTAAACTATTACTAATCTATGGAGGGGACCTATGGACACATGCTGGTGAGTGGATAAGATGGAGAGGTTAGAGATTTATTAGGACAGTAAATGATGTCCTTGTAGTTTCAACACCAAGTTTGGTGGGAACATGGGAAAAGTTGGAGACATCCAACTAGCTAGAAAGCTAAGAAGGAATTACATGCAAAATTTGAAAAAGGAAACTCGCCAAACCTGAGTCGGTGGTGGCATGGAAATTAATGAAAAAGCAATGCATTCAATGTATTTAATGATCTTAGTCTTAGCGACCAGCTCGCCATGGAAAGAGGATAGAGGAAAATTTGTTGGTCATTGTATTCATTCGGGTTTTAAGTCTGCTATGCATTTCTTTCATGGTTCTTTCGAACCTGCTACTATTTTGGTAATTGTTGCTATTATTTGGAGTAGCCACGAATATTTTTGAGCCTGTGGGAGTTAGTGGACTATTGGGAAAGCTTTGTTGTGGACGTCGTGGAGAAAAATAGCTCCTGTGGGTGCGGTTTTCTTCAAGCCACAAGAAAAAAATAAAATTACAGGCATGTTGAGCCCTTCTCCTTAAACTGTTTGCTTTTGTTTAAGCATCTCATTAAAACAACCCCACTCTTATGATGGGTGTTTTAGTTAAATGATGTTGTTGATATGTTTGAGGTAATTTTCTGGGTTGAGTCGTTTTTCTTTTGCTGCATGTGACTTGAGTATTTCTTTGCAAAATGATTAAATCAAATGAATCTGTCCATGTTGTGTGGGTTTGTTTTGACAGTTTTGGGTGTTTGTTTTTATTACCCAATATGAGTTTGTGTTGATGAATGCATTAGCTATGCGTGTATTATTTCTGAGTTTTGTGCATTCTTGTAAAAAAAATGGAAAGATAAAATGATTCGGTATGACCTCTAGTTTGAGCTGCCATTATAAAACGAACATGACTTGGGTATTCTTGTTGCATTTGAAGAAAATGAGTGTTTCCTTACTAAAATAATTAATAAAACGAGTTATCTCTTCTGCTGTTTTGAATTCTGAAAGTAATGATAATAGGGTTTCATTGTGCATTATGGGTCGAACTTGCTGAAAGTAACAGCAATGTGTAAATTGTTGTTTTGATTGTGCGCGCTAATGGATATGGAAAGCCGTAAAAATTCTTGACAAGACTTATGTATAACTATTCCTCTTGTCATATTATAGTGTATGGGGTATGAATCCTTCCTGGGACAGTAAGATCATAGTAGCATCTTTACATTGTTTGTTCTAGTTGGATATGATGTTCTACCTGCTTGTTCTTGGTATACGTATATGACTATTTGGAAAGAAGTTCTGATCTAAATGGGAACATGATAGTCGGTTTATAGAATAGACTGGGTAGAGCATACAAATCATACTTTGAGTCTTGTTGAACTCAATGATATATATATAAAATTTATGGATTGAAAATTCTTCACTTTTTTTTATTGAAACGGAATATGAATGGATTACTTACTTTGCTGTTGGAAAGTGAATTCTCTTATTATTATAATGAAAGCATGATTTGTTGTTGTTGTACACTCTTACATGTTTATATCTAGACAAGAATGTCCGTTGAGTGAAATATTTAAAAGGAAATGATTGTATTTAAAGGTAATTTTGATACTAATGCTTACGGACCAGATGCAAATGAATTCTGGCCAACTGTCTGGAAAGGTAGTTAGTAGTTTTTGAATATTGAAATATATTTATTAATAAGGAAACAAACTAATGGATCAGGCCTGTTCTAAATAGTGGATATTCGGTTAGGCAGTGAGAAGAGGTAATATGATCCTTCTTCCTTTTATTCAATTATTGATTTTATTTACTTCTCTTTGGGCTGTTATCATTGATTGATATCATGTCTGGATTAAATTATTCAGTACAGTTATGATGAAAGGAAAGAGAGTGTTGGATGGATAATTTGAAGTAATGATCATTTCTTCTTTTATAAAGTTGAAATTCTATACTTGTTATGGAATAAATTTGTACTGCCTTAGGCATAATCATCTGCACTTAATTGTTGTTTACTCTCTTCTGATTTGAAAGAAGTATTATGCTGTTGTTGAATTTTGAGAATTGACACCAATGAGTTCATGGTGAATGACTAATTTTCTCTTCAGAATTTGATTGTTTGAAATTAGATGAGCAGTACGAAAGGAAAGGAAAGTAGTTCTGTTGGAATCCTTATTTAAAATATATCTCTTGAAATTTCAATTGTTTAAAAAAAAAGGGAATGGAACTGATAGCATATACATTAGAAACAACATTATATACATATATGTATTAGTTTATGCAGAAGTGTTAATCTAGAACTACTTAGAGGAAATTACTTCTGTAGTAATTATTTGGGAGAGAGTTAGTAATATTTTTGTCTGATTGTGATGGTAATTAGATGATTGGGTTGTTAAGCTATTCATCCTATTCAACACTTAATTCTTGGATGATGTTTATCTTGTTTTTTAACGTTTCATAAAATCAGGGTTATTTTATTGAGACAGTTAATCAAGAGCACCTCATTTTAATGATAAGTGCTTAACATGCTTAGTTCAATGAACTAACCCGTGCAACTAAATTTTGAAGATTGTTCCTTGAGTAAAAATGAAGACATGCTTGTTTTCTGATGCTTCTTCTAAGTAGCTAAGGATGGATCGTATTTTATAGTTTATTATTCCTCTACGAGGAAATGGGAAAAGAAGAAGTTGCATTCTTCTTCCCTTATGTGTTGTAATGTTGTTTGATGTATATGAAGTCCAGTTGTTTGGACTGGTAATTATATAGATTATAAATCTTATGGATTGAATACAAGGAAAGGTGTGATATTTTAATGACTGTAACACTTTGAAACTGTTTGAATAAGATTGAGAATATCATATTATTCATTGATTTGGAATTATTCAAATGATAGTGGATAGATTTTAAAAGGACATAATATCTATTCTTTACTTGAATACAAATTTTAAGTTGGAATGTGCAATTAATTCATACTTGGGTTAGTATGAATTTTAAATTGACATTGAAAAGGGTTTAAATGAATATGAACTCTTAATTGAATGATATTCAGGATTAGTTTATAAGCTAAGGAATATCAAATATAAAAAAGGGGTAGCTGAACCTTGTATTTATACTTCATTAATATCCTCGTAGTGTTTAAATTCAGAGGATATTAGATATGAGGAAACATATCTATTCATAACAAACCTTAACTGAAGTAAGGTTAAGGAGAATAATTGAATACCTTATTTTAGAATAGACCTCATATAAATGATGTCTAATAAGATGGAATTCTGAATTTAAATACAGTTGTGGATAAAACTTGGTTAAGTTTAATAGGTTGAACTTACTACGTTCAGCTGTAGTGGACTGTTAGTCTGAAGCTTGTAGTAAAGAACCAAGATGGAAATATGCAATCCTTCGGTATGGAGGAGTAAACGTATATTGAGCTATAAGACAAATTGAGTCTCTCTTAGCTATATACAACTGTAACGAACAATGAGGTTAAAGGATCAACACGGTTGCTGAAAAATTGATCTTCAATATTTAAGATTAAATCCAATCGCACTCGAGATGGATGTGTATTCTTTGATGAGAGGATTCTGTAGGACCTTGACACACATCAGCTGAATTATGGTGTCTTCATGAAGGTGGGGCCTTCATGACGACACATTGTTGTAGCCGACATGTTACAACGCCCTCCCGAATCGAATCATCAAGTTTACATAAGCTAGGACTAAGTTACTTAGACGAGGATAGGAATGTGATCGCATATACAGAGTGACTCTGGAGGGCTAAAGGTAACTCGACACACGTAGTCGCCTAGGGATGACATAGTATGTCTGCGTACCTTTAGTTATCGTGGGTGCTTTCCTATACTCCTTCATATTGCTAGTTTAGGTTAAAGCTTAACTTTGGACGGAAGGACTGACAGAGGTCAGAAAATACCATTCTAGATAACAGAAAAAGTGAGGTGAAGGACATATTCCATTGACGTGTATAACGTCTGGGAATATGATCATGCAAAGCATGTGAAAATCTTTGGCCAAAGTATCGTAAGTTGCTGGTTGTGTTGTCCTAATCACCTAGTTTAAGAAGCATGATATCAGATGAATATCAGTAACAGGTATTCAGATAGGCCTCTTAAATGGAACACTTCGATAATGTGAAACGGTAAGAGAACCTAGTATACTTAGTATATAATGCATGGATTAACATGAAGGATCGGTAAGTCACCGAGTCATGAAATGAGAGATCGCTGAAACTCTGAGCCATAAAATGGGAGATCGGTAGTTCTTCAAGTCATTTACAGTAGCATATGGTATCTTTTATATGATTTAATGGAAATGAATGTGTGTTCCATATTGTAATTATGCGAACAGAGAACATTGGTTTTAAAGGTAATTGTGTGATCGGAATTACATTAATTGGATAGAGAACAATTATTAAAACTTGGTCGTGTGTTTTGAATTACATAATTAAGAACAGTGAATGTTATATATATATAAAAAATTCCCTTGTTCTAGTGTCTTAAATGGGGATGTTACAACCATGTTTTCTCTGAGTTTTTTCAAGGTAGTGATAGAAATTTGAAGTTTTTTTCTACCTTAAATTTCCCTCTTTTAAAAATTTATATGAAATATACTTCACCTAGATTAGGTTTGAAACCATTGTGAATATTCATAGGGTAAAATAAAGTCAATGAATTTACCAATGTTCACTAGATCCTCCGAGGTCAATGAGAGTAAAATAGTTCCCAAGTGAGTTTTATTGTCCTGAGTATTCCATACCTTGAATCTTATTTATATAAGGGATTATAAATTGAGTAACATTAATTTCTTATCTAATGTTGGAGCGCATGTAAAAAATTATATCAAAATAAAATTATGTTAGAAGGAGGGTCATGTGTTTAAAACCACACTTAACAAATAGTGGTTTGTATTGGGTTAAGTTTGGTAATCCAAATTTTATTACTTATATTTTTATTATGATATAAAAAAAACGCAACAAAAATCTATCCATAATGAGAAGTTATTTTTATCACCAAATTAGAATGGCTTGATTTGTGGATGGGACATTTGGTGTAACTTGTGTAACATTGGGTCATCTCTCAAGTTTTGGGACTTGTGGGAATTAGATAATCCTCCAGAGAAATCTAGTTCTTTCTCCTAAATTACCTACCACTAACTGCTCCTAATGCAGGAAAGACTATCTAATCCTAATCTAACCTTCCAAGGAACCAAGGAGAGAGTGTGCATGAAAATAAAGCCTACATTAACAACAATGAGACACCAAAAAAGTAGATGGTATGAGGAATAACTCCCCAATGTGTGATAAATATGAATGCAAGATGCAGATTAGAAGAGGGTGATGACAATTCTCCATAGTCTAATAACAGCACTCATAAAACCATTTCCATGCAAACAAAATAACAATGAATCCTTGCAAGAGCATAAAATAGACACAATATATTTGTAATGAGATTGAAGAGGCAAGAAGAATGCATAAACATACACAACAAGGGAAGATACATCCACAAATTTGCATCTATTTCTTCATTGATATGCATAGTTCAAGCTATTACAAAATAAAGGCCTAGGATCACCATGCAAGGAGTCCACTACAAAGACCTACAGCATATTAGCTTCACAAAACCAAAGTGAAATATTTTTGCTACTCAAACTATTCTCTTTTTACAATGAACCCAATACTTCAATTTATAGAATTTTGAGAGAGAGAGAGAGAGAGAGAGAGAGAGAGAGAGAGAGAGAGAGAGACAGAGAGAGAGAGAGAGAGAGAGAGAGGATGAAAATCCCGAATATCCACTTTTTAACCAATTGTAATTCATAATAAATGAGTGTGGTTGGTAATTTTGGACATGAAAAATAAATCCTCAAGGTGTCCTCATGACTTGCAGTAATAAAAGAAAGATTTCCCATGCTCATTGAATTGATTCTCCAACAACTTTCCAATAACCAAATACAATTGGGATTATTTTCCTTAAAAAAATCATCCATAAAAACTTCATCAATTTCTATATTTATTGATTTTTATGTGACAGTCTTAGAGCCACAATTCCAACGAGACCAATTTTGTGAAAATTTGTTGAAAATTTCTCAAGTTATGACCTTTTGAGTGATCTTAGCCACTATTTTGATTTTGCACAAGCATTTGCTTGTAATGCTACGTGAATGGGAAATTCAATCTCATAGATCTAAAGATACATTTCTTTTATTTTCACCCACTTTCTAACCTCACTAAAAATAATTATGCTAGGGCCATCTGCATTTTTTGACGTGGAGGATCCGTTGAGAGCTTCATCTCGAAAATGTCAAATTTTGTTGAAATCAGAGCCCTGGGTTTTTAATGCTATGCCCATTTAATAGTTTGGCCAGGGGGTGGGTGTTCCACGCGGGCTCACTCACAATCCGCTATTAAACCACTTTCGGGCTTTACATTACAAGTATTGTGGGAGCCCGGTGTAACTCCTATGAGAACTGGGGTATAAGTGCTCAGTCTTGGGCCTGACCAAACTTTGCTTTCAATCTTCATCGATGCACTCTTCCTCCTTGATGTGCATGGTAATTTCACCTCCACCTAGCTTAGCTCGTCGATTCAACCACGTCACCACAACTTGTCTGATTCTCCTCAGGTAAACTCAGGGCTCGTGCACAAATTTCTTCTTTCGGGCTATACATACACTAATGGTGAACTTGGGCTCCTTCATTGTCCCGTTGCATCGTCAGGATCATGGGGAACTCATGTCACACCTGCACTGACTTGGATCCTTTTCTCCCTTGACTCCCAAACTTCCACCTTCTTCCGCACCTCACATTAGACCCGCAAGGGATGTTAACTGTGCCTCCGTCCGCAAATAACACTCCATGGTAAATTGTGGCGTTTTCGGGGAACTTGCTGGCACATAATGGAACTTGAACCTGACCTGGGCCATTCCGGGACCCAATTTACCCACACCATTCAATTATTTCTGCTTAGAATCGCCGATCTCAGACCCACAGTCGAGGACAAAGAACCCTAGTTCAATCCGCATGTGCATTCTACCCGCAATTCCTTCGTCACCCGCACATATATAGGCCTTGGGTCGGGTCCATTTCCGCTAACGATTTTTAGCAAATTCCCTTGGGCTAAATGGGCCTTATATTCTTCTGCTATAAAAACAAAGGGGTGCCTCACCCAACATGCAATTCGACTCATTTGTCAAGGACATTTCTGTATGTTCAAGTTTCCCAATGAAATTGATGTAAGTTATAGCCACCTTTCATCCCATTGCGACGTAAGTTATGGCCTAAAAGTTCTTCAGTAAATCCTCAAGTTATCTCATTATCCTTTTAGGCCTTTGAACATGAATATGTCAATACTAGCTTCTTAGCTTCATTCTTCAAACCTCCATTTACTCTGATGTAAGCATCTTAACATGTCTTTACACATCAGCTTTGAGGATCCAACATAAATCCATATATGACAAACATACCTGTGTAGATCTTGCCATTTCACAAACCTTGCAAATCTTTATTAAGTAGAAAAGTCCTTGTAATCTATACTTCAAAGTTTTCACTGGCGACGTGAGCCTATGATACCAATTTCTCGGATGCTCAAAACTCATGATCTTGACGTGATCCAGTTGATAAGTATGGATTGTCGTATGCCTGACTTAAGACAAAATAGAGATCTTTTTTCATGACTTGATATCAATCAATAGATGGCTCGACAAAAAATTATGAAACCAAACTACTTATGATCAATAATCTCAGTCCTATGAGGCCATTGGGCTGATCCTCTTTGTATCCAAACATGAGAAAAAATCTTAATAGATTAGTCAACCTTCATAATAGCTTGACTTCCACTAGGTTTGTGACTCTACATGATTTACAGTGACAACATTTCCAAATGCGACATCATGCCAATGTCGATTTTTTTGATCATGCCTTCAAGAATGCACACATATAGTCTGTGATACTTAGCAGTATTCATAATGGCAAGACCATAGATTGGCTCGATATGCAAACCAATACATGTTCAAACTCAAGATTTATAGACACAATCTATCAGGTCTCAAAACTGCAATGACCCGGTAGTGTATCATACTTGCACAAACTTATGCTCCATCAGGACTTGGTTCTTGCCCATAGGTAATAGGCTCAATTGAGTTACTCAATCACATTCTTCCAAATTTCAGACAATCTTTCTTCATAGCACAACCAGCTATGATACTTCTTTAAACTATATACTCTCTCCGAGTCTTTGTCACCTTATTTTTCATAACCTCAGGGCCCTTCAAGAAGCGTATCCTAGAGCAACCTAATGGAGGCTCCTCTTATCTCGGGGTGAATCATATTTGATGCTTCAAATGAAAAATTCTGTATAAACAAATATGAATCCCATGACCCTAAAACACAGTGCAAAATTCTTAATGGTCTACACTTATTCACTTCGGGGTAGCTTAAACAATGACTAACATGTACTTGAACCCATAGTAAATTGACCCACCCAACAAGGATTTAGTATGCTAACTACTTAGGGAGAAACTTTATCATGACCCCTAGGGTTCTTGACCACATACATGACTATTGTATAGCAAATCAACTTATCTTAATTAACCCTTGACGACACTGATACCAATCTTAATACCATATGGTCTTACACAATTGTCCCTAGTTATCTTCAGCATGATGAGAACCTCTACTCATTTTATCTTCACTCGAATTACTAACACCATACCCAATGGATCAAACATGCACATTAGTCTCCATGAGGGTTCATTTAACTAGCTATACCAATCTGATGATGCATGACTTGCCTAACACTTCTCTAAGATATATAACTATCTATCAGGTCTTACAAAGATGATTGCAGTAGGAATGCATAACAACATATGAACTAAATTTTAAGTCTGATTTGACCTCAATCAATCTTCACTATGAGGACCTTGCTTGCACAAAAATCACATGATGATTCCATCTATGGCAACAAAACTACATTTCTTCTCATAAATTGAATAATTTCTCCATAAATCCTAAAGACATACACCTTATTACTGGTTGGGTTTAATTTCAATAAACATTCATCAAACAATTTGGATATGTTATTGATCCTAATATTTTTAACAATAATTTTCCAATGTGAAAAGGGAAAACACAACCAATTATAGATTTTAATGCATTTTGGGTAGAGACAAAATTACTTAAACTTGTTGATGACCTTTTAAAAAAAATGTACAAAAGTGCATTGGATCCTTTCAACTCCATGCTTGTTAAGAGAGCCAATGTTACCTATATTACATGAGCATATACAAAATCTCATGGATACATTTCATACCTCTGCATCATGTGCCCAAACATGGAAAATCATTTAACACCTTTCCTCTACTTCTCAAACAATACTCTAACTTCTCGAATTAGATTTCCTCCATCAACTTCTTAGCCTTGTCTATAATAACTTTATTTATTGATATGTACTTAACTACCACTTTTGGTCATTGTGGTAAATAACACTCAAGTGATTCCTCCAACATCCACTATTTCTAAATTGGCGGGGTTATAAAAGCTAGTCCAAATTCTCAGTAATTATTTTCTAGGATTGCAAATACAAGTGAGTAGAAATGATAATAAAGGAAGAAATTGTTATAAAATATTTAACCTTTCTATAAAAAATAACAAAAACCCACCTATTAATAACAAGGATGCAAACACTAACATCTACGAGTTTTCTCTTCCCCATTAGTATAGGGTGCATGGTTTTGTTGAACATGGTGAGTTGTATTGCTTGAAGTTTTGTAATGCATATGAAGCCATTCACAAGGAATATGTGGTATATGAACCAAATCCCTATGACCTAAAAAAATCCAAATATTATAAACCTATCACTACCTTGGTGTTTAATACTGTAATTTTACCTTCCTAAGAGGAAAATGAACAAGCAATAAATATTAAAGAAATCCATGCTTTCCAGTAATCTTAAAGAAATAGTTATTCGTACAAAGAAAATAAAAGTAAACAAATACTAGCTCTACCACTTTGCTAAAGGGGGACACTCCACCTACTCCTAATTCTAATAAAAATTCAAATTCACCCAAGGAAGGATACTCACATGCTATGGATGAGACACAAGAACATTATGTGAAAACTAATTATAACATTGTGGAGGACATACTGAAAATAAAAACTAATATCACACATTATGAGTTATCTCAATTCACAAAGAAAAGAGACTTATTACTTAAACCTTTTACTAAAAAAACAAGATGCCAATAATAAAAAGATGCCCACCCACATTAATGTGGCCTTCTAAAAAAACATTGTCCCACCTTTTCTACTTATATATATAAAAATTGGTAAACATTTGCACAATTGTTTAATGTATCTAGGAGCCTCAACAAATGTCATGCCTACTAAAATTTGTATAAAATTGGGATTAGCACCAATAAAATAAGTTAGAAAATCTGTGTAGTTGGATAAATAAGAGGTAAGAGTACTAAGAGAATTTCTCCATGTACATATGCAACTTAATTTAGAATCTATAGTTCAACACTTCATTTATATAGAAGTTGTAGATATACTAAGACATATAGAATGTTTTTAAGTATAGATTTTTCTAAGTATTTAAATGGGTATATTTCTACTATTTTTTCACACATGAAGTTTCCTTGAAGATGCATTTCTAACCAAATCAGGGTAGACAAAGACAAAAATATGAAACACATGATCGTTGAGTATAATGTGAAGAATGAGAATATTAAATTTAAATCGTCTAACATTAAAGTGTATGCTTTGGACAAAGAGCATCAACAAGAAGAAAATGTGTTCAATTTAACTAATTATTAAGGTCTACGGACTCTAAAATTTGATGGAACACATTTTGGACAATGTGTAGGTGTATGAGTTATCAAATATCACTAAGCTAAATATGATTTTGTTGTTTATCATTTTTAGTTCCAACACACTAACAACATTACGAATTTTGAAACTCTAATTTTGAGATTACATTTTCCTCGAATTATCAAAATTAAAATTTTCAAGGTACATGGTGATTTTGAGTTTGAAATCAATCAAATGAAAGATAAATTTCAATGTAAAATATCTTATTTAAGAAAGTAAAAACATAGAACATGTGGTTTGATTGAATCCTTTGATACATTTAACAAACACTAATTCCTAGGAAATAAAATTAACTTATAGAGACGTTGGTAGCTTTTTCTATCAACATGTTACCAATAAATGAGGAGAAATGGAAATAATTCTCAATTAAATTAGTTTCTTACCTCTTTCTTCCTAATAATGTAGAAAATTTCCAAGTTTTTTCAAACGATCAATAAATAATTAAAATTTTAAACTATGATGATTTTGAATCATAGACCATAGACGAGGGTGAGAGGAACTATCACAAGGAAACATTGAGAATGATAAAGAGATAAAATAATATGGAATTTGTAGTTCCCACTAATGTTCATTCCCTTTTTTGATCACGTTGACTCATTACACTATTCACGATTTAGAAATTTGACTTAATATTATATTGACTATTTTATTTGAATAATTATGATTTTGTTTTCATATTATCTTTTAGATGTTAATTTTTCTTGAAAAGGTTTTGCAAGTGATAAACGATGCCAATTCATTATTATTATTGTTATTACTTTATTTGAATCTGATGATATGGATATTATGGATTTGAGATTTGCATGGATTTTATATTAGATATGTCATGGGTGTTTAGCAAAAAATTTAATATCTCATTTGATGGATGAATATTTATGTAACTAATTGGATTAGTTAGAGTATGATTGATTTGGATTTTTTGAGATGTGTATTATTATTTTAGTTAGCATTTGGTATCGAACATGTATGATGTTTGTAATTGAGTGTGCATGTGACATGTTTGCACCATAGGCAAATGTGGGATTAAGGAGATGCACCTCAAAGAGGAAAAATGCATTGTTTAGGATGAATATACCCCATTTGTTATTCTGGCCTTTGTTTTACTATTTTGTAGACTATGGTTAGAAATAAAATTTTTTATCCATGGCATGTGTGTAGTCTCTTATTTCCACAGAACTGCTATGCACACTGGAACCTCATTCAGACAGGTATGAATGCTCATCCAAAGCGCACGAAGCTATCAGGTCCTTCCTTTGTGACTTTTTTGTCAAGATGTTAGCATACATATCCATGATAACAGATTATCAAAGCATACATTCAAGTGCAGATCATTACAGAACCCATTACATATCATGAGTTAATAATGGAAACACACATGTAATAAAGAAACATAATAGATAAGATAATTACTAAGTATCAACTGCACCATGTATTCACCATATTCAGATATGTCAATGATCGTGATTTATGCTCACAATGACCCATTCGTAACAAAAGTAGTAAATACCAAAAGCTAAATACATGACAATCAATATTAGTGAGCATAGAGTACATGGCATAGAACTACTACATTATGGGGTTTCTAGACACACGACTTGTAACATAAGTGTCCACGATACCCAAAATAATGAGTATTCATGATAGATACACACACAATATATATATATATATATATATATATATATATATATATATAGGGGTCGGAGACTTTCCCTTCACCGCATATGCATTCTCAAAATAGATCGCATGCTCAAAATAGCCTTGCGTACATGCAAGAACTTCCATAAAATGTGCATGCTTTTTCTAGATCAAGCCTAAAAATAGATTAATCCTATAAATAAGACCCCGCTTTAATCCTATTATTATCTCGATCCATGCATGACCATTTCATCTTCACTCAACATGTTCTTTTTCCCAAAATAGATTTTCCTTGGTTGTCACCAATTCATCCTTGCTTTTCTTCTTTGCTTGAGTCCATACTCCATCTTTCTTTTTCTATTTTTAGCCCGTAACTCACAAAATCAGCTAAGTCCTAGGTTATATCTTCATGGGTGTGAGCCTTCCACACTCCTACTTTACTATTCACTTGCACACGTGTACACGTGCGCCCTACTTGTGCGGCCCATTTCCTCATGCGTGCTCTTGATACATAGTCAATTTTTTCCAGTCCAACAATACCCCACACTAATTACATTGTATGTCCTCGGATCAATGGATTTTCCTCATCTTATGTCATCTAAAGAATAAAAGAATAAAGAAATTCTAATAAAAAGGAATGAATAGACATGATATAATGGGGGAATTCAATAGAACACGTATTCAGTTTCGCCGATATCCTCCTCAATTGGACAACAAAAACTTAGGCTACTATTTGTTAATTGTGATCTTAATACTCATTCCATTCTATCAGCCCCTTTTTCACTATATTTGGGGTTGTCCCAACTGTCCCTTCCATATCTTATGGAATCATATCTTACTCATTATGTTCTCGACCTCCCTTGTTTACTCCAACGAGGTCTAGAGATCATTCCCTCCATAAAGTCCACCTTCTGTGCCACGAGTGACCCAAACTCATTTATTCTTTCATCATGTGACTCCCTCGACTGTCTTAAGTGTGTCGTGACTTCGTCACAATCATGGCTATGTTCTCTTCTTTTCCAAGCGCCTCATCATTATTAGCCATGAGAACTTCATTTTCGTCCTGGACTGCACGTAAATCTTAGGGATTTTTTTTGGATTTGATCTTGGAAGATTGTTCAATTCCCAACCTTACCTTATTTAGTTCTGTCCTTTAACGTTTATAGCATGGCGTCATACTTCCATAATTCTTGTGCGCTTATAATCTTCTTATTCTTCTCCTTGTCTGCCACAATGTCTACTTGAGCTACCCCTTGCTATGGTCGGATTCAACTTAAGCCAGCAAGTGAAAAAAATATTGTGAGGAAATGTAAGGTTGATGGGTATGAATCTTCTATGTGCTTCTCATCAAACTCTAGAGTGCGCCTCCAAAACTTCATTTCCAATGTTGTCTGTAGAAATCCAAAATATCCTGCTTACACTTCTTAGCGCTGTCACACACCTTAATTAGTTTCTCGATCTCCTGATCCTTATTTTTATCATCCCCTAACAACATCTTGAGCATGCGCCTTCCTTATCTAAATTTCTTCAAGCCACTTCTTACTGACATCTTTTTCAATGCATTACTGGCATTTTCATCATTAGACTTGGTCTGGTTTTATCATTATATGGGTTACTTGAGGTGCCTTCTTCATTATGCGCCTTATACATGCTTCCTCGCTGACATCAAATTTACGTTCATACATGTGCATTTGCATTATCCATGTCAGCATCTTCCTTGTGCACATGTTTGTGCCCTTGGGGACTATCATCTCCCAAACATATAATTTACCATTAGTGAGTGTGCTCTAGAACCTTGCGTGAATGATCTTAGAAGCATCATTAACATACCCAGGTCTGTTGTGCACATAATCTCTTCTCCCCTTCAACTGCCACTTCTCCTATCTGGGAAGTAAAATAAGTCCTCATGGAATCTAAACATGAGGCACCAGTAAAGTCACCCTGGTTTTCCAAAATATAGTAACTCATAGACTTGCGGAACTCCCACCTTCTCAAAGGTCTTGTATCCTTCATCATCATAGATTGGTTTGTCATTTTTAGTTTGGAGATTGGTCTTCTTTATCAACTCTTTATCTATCTGATCTTTGTTGGTACTAGTGTGATGATTATAATCCCTCACTTTAATTTTTTAGACATGTGATTCCTAAACATGCCCCATAATTATGCCCTTGAGATACTGCATTTCATAAAATATCTCTTCGGGTGCCTCTTCCACTTCCAGCTCAAGTTCCTTCTGATTTTTACTCCTTATAGTTGCTGCAGATGCTCTTTTTGGTGCAATATCTTACTTTCACAACTTATCCTTGCCTACTTATGGCTCTGTCTCCCTAAAATTACGTGCCCTAGCTACAATTTCTTCTTTCCAAACCCTATATCCTCAAACCCTACACTTTTCATGCCTTTACTCGATCTCACACTTCCCTCGAAGGAGCTCCACTTCGGTCATGATCAAATTCCATAGGTTCAATGGAATCTTGTATGTAATTCACACTCATTCATACTTTAATTCAATCTCCAAGGCTCGAGTGCTCAAACATGCAAGGTAAGAATGAAGTCTCTTGCACTCCTTTTATAATTTTTTTTGAAATTCCCTACATTAATTTCTCCTTACCTACCACCATACTCATATTTAATAGTGATTTTTCATTTTTTTTCATTTTTCATTACTTTGTTCCCCGCTTCATTCGTAACGTTCTAGCGTGCTCCATTACTTAACAAGCCATATAACTCCTCATGCGCACCTATATGCACCGTAGTACTTAATCCTTTACGTCATAATCCAAGTAGATCACCATGCTCCTCTCTACCTTGTGTTACACTACGCGACCCTTTTCTCATGCATGGTCTTCATCCCAAGAAATTTACCTTATGAGCACTAGGACCTTTAGCATCTGTAACAAATTTTTCACATAAGTTCCACACTTTTACATGTGTCATCCTTCCCAACACATCAACTTGTATATAAATCCCCCACTACCAGTGGATTTCTTTTCCATGCACTTCAACCTGCATCTATTTCACCCCACACTAAAAGTATGCATGGTCCTCTACATGTGAAATCAATAGATAGTAATCATCTTCCTGCGCGCAAGTGATCTTATTATAAAAAAATACGGAAAATAAAAAACAAAGCATAACAACATCTAAAAAGAAACACATGAAAGGAAACCTAATAAAAATGGCAATACTTCCTTATTAAAAACACTAAGAAATTTTATTTATATTAGGGCTTCAACTTACTCCCATTGAAGTAACCAAGAAACATGGTGCCATCCAGCGCCTACAATTGACATGTGCATAATTTGAGTATCTTTGCTACTAGAAAAGGTCCCAACCAATTCACCTTCAACTTTCCTGGGTGGCACAAAAACTTGGAGTCATAGAGAAGGATCATCTTTCCAAATTCAAAAATTTTATTATTAATGTTCATATCATTCCAAGACTTCTATTGCACTTTCTCATTCTTTTGGATCTAATGCAAAATTACATGTCTCTCATATAACTACATTAGTTTTTACATGCACTCTTAAACATCTTGTTAATCATCAAGTCCTCCTGCGCACACAATATGCAAGGATGGTAACATGAATTCAACTAGTAGTATTTATTCCTTTCCAAACACCAACTAAAATGGCATGGATTTATTGAACCTTTAATAAGTGGTCGTGTAAGCCCAAAGTACATTTGACACTTTATCATTACAATATTTCTTCCAACATCACAAATTCTTGTCAAGGCTTGTCCCAAAATCTTGTTGAAAGCTTCTGCATGCCATTAGCTTGAGGGTGATAAGGAATAGTTTTAATGTGTGCTACCATAAAATCATCTAGTAAAACTCAGATAGTCTCATTCAAAAAATGAGTTCCTCTATCACTTGTCAAGATAATGGGCATCCATACCCGCTAATAATGTTTCCCCATAAAAATACCAATGTTGTTACTACTGTACAATCCTTTGTAGGTGTCACCTCTTCCCACCTTGTCAGATAGTCTATACAAGTTATGATATAATGCATGTTATTCCTACACGTGGGTGGTGAAATAGGACCTACAAAATCAACAACCCAATTCTCAAAAGGTTATGCGCTTACAATCGATTGGAGTGGCATCTCATCTATATGTCCAAGATTTCTAAGGTGTTGACAATGATCACATGCATTCACATACTCCTTAGTATCCTTGTACAAATTTTCCCACCAAAGTCCATCAATTAGAATATTACACGTAGTAACATCACCAATGTAATTCCCTCCTTATATTCCACCATGATCCTCCTTAATAATGGCATCACAATCATGTTCAAGAACATAATGACACAAGAATTCATCATGACCCAATTTGTATAAGTCTCCTACAATCAATGAAAATGGTGTCACACGTATTACAAGTTGAATTTTCTCTAATGTATTCATTCCTTTTGGTGCCATGATAGTATGCAAAACAATACAATATCCTCCAATTCTGCGGTCACGGGGTTCGATCTAAACAACTTCACATTAGGCATAATATCTTCAATACTCTACACATCGTCACCAAAATTAATCATTGATAAGTGTTCAATCCCTAAATTTATTTTTCATGGTTTCACATTAGTTGTGAAGTCAAATCCTTGAAATAGAATTATCCATCTACATATGTACCCTTGAAAAAAATATTTTTGACTAAGTTCTTAAGCACCATATGATCTGTATAGAAGATACATGAAGTTGTCAACAAGTATTGTCTAAACTTATGTAGTGCATAGATCATATACAATGCCTCACACTCAGTAGTTGTGTAATTTTGATCTGCATGTGTCAAATTTTTGCTTGCAAATAAAATAGGGTGGTCCACAATTCCTTCTCCTAGTTGTGCCAACATTGTGCCAATTTCCATGCCAAAGGCATCAACATGAACATGAAAAGTATTATCCCATGAAGGAAATCCAAAAATAGGCGTAATAGTAACCCTCTCCTTCAATATATTAAGTTTTATTGGGGATTCATGCACCTCACTCTTAGTGGTAAGCTCTTATACACCTAAAATGACAATTATCTTAGCTGGATCTACCAACAATTCTTCTTTGCAAATGATGTGCCTAAGAAAGGACCCAAAGGGTGTAGAAAATATGCACTTCTTAATTTTGATAGAGATGCTTAGTTGTCTTCACCTCTAAAACATGATTCTCATATTATCACAGTGATCCTTGACTCAACCATCTACTTTCCAATCATCGAAAGATGCACATAAGAATTTATGAATAAAGTATTGAAAGGTGTTGATCAGTCAGAATCTGGAAGTTAGTAGAGAAAATATAGAAGGTTCACAGAGGAGAGTAGAGCACATTCAAAGGCATGGAATCATCAGAGAGGATCGCACTCAAAAGAAAAACAGATTCAGGACTTATCCATTTTCATGATGAGGATCTTTTTTTGGAGATAGCGTGCGGAGCACTCAAACCCATTGGAGACTTGCACATCACACATTGGATAATTTTGGATGATCCGATATGAAGCATTTTGCATGGATGTAGGCTAAAGATAGAATGGTGGACAAATAGTTGACTAAGGGAGATCTATTTTTAACACTCTTGCATGTAAGCCTATTTTTGTAACGACGCGTGGCTAATAATAGCATACAACCTATTTTAGGATTAGATAAGCCTCGAAGGTAAATTCCCCACCCTTATAAATATGTATTGAACTGTGTAGCATAGAGAATATAGATATACATGTGAGAACTAGGTTATAGTGAGATTATGTTGTCAAATTTGTTACACGTATGACCATATACTATGCGATTGTAAGGAATCTTCTATGTATTTTATGTAATTAATATAATGGATATTATGGATTGAAAACAAGGTGTTCTCATGGTTATAATTCAGTATTGCATGCTTGATTCCATTATGGTTATCTATTAAGTCTGTTATGTTCTAGATCTAGGTCTGAATATGCACTATATGAAAGATATATTAGTTATAGATCTGAATGATTAAATTCTTCATCATGTTAACATCCTACAATAACAACCCTAAAGAGGGGCTTGATACCTTTGTGTGCTTTGGGTGAGTGCTCAGTCTAGGCTGAGTGATGTGCCAGCGCGCCTGGGCTTGTATTGTTGAATTCTAGGCTACATCATTGGTTTCATTGCCAGGACCTCTTTTTCAGTTCTTTTTAAGATGGTTCATGATGAAGACATACCAGTTGACCTTAGCAAGTGTTGAGGAGTGGATACATGATCTAGAAGAAGAATATGCATGACAGTTCAACATTGGATCTGAGATTAACACACACATGTGGGTGGAACAAAACCTGTATGATAGTTTATATGAGACCTTCTTCGCTATCTTTCTAGTAGAATTGTACAATTGGCTGATTGCGTATGCATTTAAGTGGAGTTGGAGGTATGGTACAGTTGTATGGACATAAGAAGAATTTCAGGCCCTTTATGATGCTAATCTGATTTGGACTTGAGCTTTGGATACATGGTTCTGTGGTGTTTTGAATAGTTATATATTGAAGTACTCAATTTCCACTTATTCATGTCCAAAGGTAGCTGAATTCAAGTTTTTACGATATTTAAGGGGAACTTACTTGCAAGGTATTCCACTAGCAATCAAGATCTTGATGGTAGCTTTGAATTTGGAGAGTAAACCGATGGATAACTGAACCCCACCATGGACGGGGATAGGAGCAAGTTTGGTGAAAGATGGCATACCTATAAGTAGAAAGGTAGAGAGAGGAAAGGTGACTTAAGTATAATGAAGCACATGAGAGGGAGGTACAAAAATAGCGGGAGGTTGTAGAGAAAATGGTGTTGTGGAGAAAGATAGTTCGGGAAGGAGTTAAATTTCACGCAGAAGACATGGAACCCGAGCCTCAAGAGCTCCCTCATTTGGGAAAACATGATAGGGAACCCTCCTCAGCCTCACATAGAAGTGCACCAGTAGAGACGACCTAGGCCACGGGTGTGCATATTAGTCCACCTGGTAACCTCACACTTACACTTGGTATTCCAGCATCTAGTATAACAAAAATCATCAAGATAAGTCAAGTAGTGGGAGAGTAGGAGCGAGTCTTATGAAATGAATAGTAATGACAGTGCAAATGGCTTCATTGTTATATGGGAGTACTTTTTTAGGTGTATCATGAACGTAGAATACAGGGGCGCCGATGTTTGGAATAAATTTTGGTAGTGATAACGCTTCGCAGAATGTCAGGGTAAAGTTTAATTCTACTGTTGGGACATAGGGAAGAACATTTTTTGGTCTGACACTGGCTATAGGTTTGGGATCAGGAGGCATGGGTATCTCTAGTTTTGGCAGATTTGGTGGTTCTAGGGGCAGGGGAACATAGGAGGTTCTAGATCAGTTGGGAAAGGTCTGTACCAACCCCAAAATATTTACATGGAGAAAAATCTTCATCTTCTAGACTACATGGGCATAAAAGATGCTGCGGAAAATGTGCATATGTGTAAAATATTGTGGCACACAAAAGGAATCACAAATTCTGAGCGTAGGGAAAGACAATTTTCTACTACGTTACATGGGCGCGCACACAACTGATACAGAAAGTTTGACCCTGATCAGACTTGTGTAGACTATATAGCTTTAAAATATGCATTCCTTAAAGAGTTTCACATCCCTGAGTTTGAGCAGAAGAGTATAAGTGTAGTTAAGGATATTAAGCAAGGAACTACTGAGAGTGTTAGAGAGTATGATGCCCATTTTAAAATGTTGTTATCTAAGCTTTCTTATGATATACATGCAACCCAACATGCATAGTGGTTCGTTGGGGGCGTAATTAACCCTTTTAGAAGGGCATTATCACATAAGACATACACTGATCCAAGAGAAGCACTTGAAGCAGCCTTACACAATGAGGCGGTTGGAAGTATAGATACTAGGGTGAGCCCATTTTTAGAAGCATAGATCAAAGCTATGGAAAAATAGTTTGAGAAACTATCAGTGAATTCAGCACATGAGACATGCACAAGGATTTATTCTATAGATTATGAATTAGAAGGTCACAAAAAGGATAGTTGTCTTTATATATCAGTACGCTCGTTGTTGTTGGATTGTGAGATATGCCATTTAAACCATGATGCTAGCCGTTGCCCATTATTACAACGCATTATAATGAAGAACATTTCAAGCTACTGTAAGATCTACAGGTCCACGACTCATGACATAGAAGAATGCCAGCTAATTGGTCAAATCCATGATGTTATAGATATTGGTGTACGATAGACATGGGTTTTAGATAACTCTGAAGGAAAGAACAAGCATACGGACCAGGATAACAATCAAGTGCGCTATGATCGGAATGAAGGGTGTTTTGAAGGTGGTCATGGTAGAGGTCAAGGATACCACGATGGATTTGGAGGATGAGGCTATGGTAGTGGAAGAATTGAGTTCCCTCGTGGAACATGTTATACACGTAGATCTCCTAACCACTACATGCGTGAATGTCCTCAGAATATTATATGTTCTTTTTGTGGAAATAACTATAGCTATGAGGAGTGTCTAGACTTATATGAGCATCTTAGTAAGTAGCATAAATAAGAAAAAAAAGGTGCAAGAATGGTTAGGATACATCGCGATGTGGAAAATCAATGGATGCCTAAGTTAGAAGCAGAGTCCTAGGTGTTGCAAGTGAAGATCACGATCCGCATTGAGGCGGCATGCACCCGAGAAGAATTGCAGCAGAATCCTACCATAGCTAAGGAAGAGGAAGAGGTTCTACAGGCACAATACCCAGATCCTACCCATCAAAAGGAGGTTTATCAGGAAACCATGGAAGTTCTTAGGAATCTTCAAGGTGAGATACAATACTTAAAAGAGTAATCACAGAAGATAGAGTAAAAGAAAGTATCAGATATGGTCCAAACTGATATAGATGACTTAAGGGAAGTGTGTAAAATTTTGTACCAGGAAAATATCATTCTTTTGTTAGGGGATTTGTTAAAGGAAAACACTCCGCACTCAAGTATTGATACTAGATGATAGATCCTACATGCGAATCTTCCCCCTCATTTCCTAGATTATGACAAGGAAATGACTTTGAATGCTATTGTGGATGGGTGGCTATTGAGTAATATATTGATTGATACAGGTGATAAAGTCAATGTTATTACCTTAGATCCATCGGTAAAAATGGGGAGACCCCCATTGCATCCATCCTATAATGTCTTTTTCATGGATAATCAGACTAAAGCCACTCCCATCAGAGTTTTGAAAGATGCATCCATTACTATACAAGGAGCCAAGTGGATACTTTGAGGTTTTAGTATTGGTAGAGTTAGATAGCTTCCTAGCTCTATTGGGGCATCCTTGGCGCTATGAAAATAATGTTAAGCTATATCAGTTTCAAAAATAAGGAGGAAAGATTTATTATCCCTTTAACAGATTGCAAATATGTGCCCTATATTGAGCCCTTAAGTGAAGATGATCTAAATAGGATTTATGTATGCGCAATCTGAGACCCAGAGATTCTTGAGCCAACTAAAGAAGGAATAATTCAGTGGGAGGATGGACAATCTATTAGCGATACTACAAGTGTTTCTTGTGATAATTAGGCTAATAACACTTATGAGTTGGTAGGGCGCAAAGTAAAGAGAATATTTCCTATAGGAAGAAAACTGCGTTATGTCAGGAGAATAGGTAATAACTTGGTACCTTGTTACACTGGAGAAGGATATCATATGGTATTCATGCATGCCATGGAATAATAGTGGATAAAACCATTGGAAAGAAGAAATATGCTAGCATATACACTACGTGGGACAACAACACAGTGGTGGATGGCCCACAAAGATAATCTTGTAGGATGGAATGAAATTAGGATCGCCCTTACTACTAGGTTCTTCAAGAGAAATGCACCTACTCAAATATGTACTTATCATGGTAATAAACCTATTCAACACCACATTTAGAAGTGTGAGAGACTCTAGATAGAAGGGCAGGAAGCTTTACCACCTTCACTATGGGTGCACAAGTGTTCATCCACTTTACAATGATGCACACATGCTTGGTATGTATATGCAGAAATCCATATAGAGACTGGAAATTTGTAGGATTTAATTACAGGAATGACTGAGATGTTTGACTTCTTCTCTACAAATCCTCCGATGGAAGAAGCGTTGAAATTCATAAAGTGCTTAACTATGGGAGATAGTGCCAAGGCTGAAGAAATCCTTTAGGAGTTATTGGATGAAAGAGACTCAGGAGTGTGTCTTGTTAAAGAAATAGAGGATGATGCAACACTAATTCAACATGCTTTCCTTGAAAAGGAAAAAGGAAAAATGGTCTACTTAGTGGATGACAAGGAACTAGAAAATCTAGATGTAAGCCATTCAACAGGTAGGTGTGAGGTATTAGACAGTGTAGATATGACCACACGCGTCATCATGAACCTATGAAGACAAAGAAGGTGAATATTGAATCAGAGTCTAAGCCTAAGGAAGTCAATTGGGGACTATTGGTTAGACTCTGAAGTGGAAAAAATCATAGAGTTACTAAGGGATTATCAAGACTTATTCCCTAGGGGGTACCATGAACTTAAAGCCATGCATGAATCATTAGATCTTAGAGGGTGCACACCCATGAAAGATACCCAAGGAATCTTGATAAAATTTGAAGTCAGGTATTATCAAGCCCCTTGATGAGTCAAAATGGGTTAGTCCAATGGTGATCAGTATCAAGAAGGATGGACGGATTAGGATTTTTGTGGACTACAGGGAGTTGAATGTTGCATGTGTGACTGATCTCTTTCCTACGTCATTCATCGAGGAAATACTATAAGGTGTTGCAGGGTGTGAAATACATTCATATACAGATGGGTTCTCTAGGTATCATTAGGTTTGTAATTCCTAGGATTATCAAGAAACCCCTGAATGGGGTACCATGAACTTAAAGGCATGAATGAATCATTAGGAGAGATGAAGATAAATCTTAAAGAGGGTACACGCCCAATTAGAAAGAGAGTGAGGTGTGTGGATTTTTGGGTCATACAGGATGACTACAGGATGAACCCCAAATTGCGCAAAAAAGTCAAAGAAGAGATTGAAAAAATGTTGAAGTCTGAAATTTCCTGTAGAACATAATTACACCACTACATAGCACGAAGCTTTGTTAATGATCTATGCGCTACATAAATTCTGACTGTACCTACTAGCTACACCATTCCTCTTGTATAGAGATCACATGGCATTGAAGTATTTGGTAAATAAGCCTATTTTACAAGGGCACATATGTCAATGGGTGCTCTTATTTCAAGAATTTAATTTCACAGTTGTGGTAAAACTAGGGAAAAGTAATTCTTGACTAGACCATCTATCTAAAATATAGTTAGGAGAAGAAGCATAGGCAATTGAAGATACCATGATAGATGCAAAGTTTTACAAGTTATAATGAGTGCCATCAGAACTAGAGGAAATTGTTGTCTTTGAACGAACAGGGATGACACCAGAAAGAATGAAATCCTTGGAGAATAAACAACTTTCTATATGCGCAACCCCCTATATGTTAATTGGTGGGTGACCTATACAAACTAGGTCGATATGAGATATTATGCCATTGTGTATTAGAACATGAGTGCATGGATATTATGGAAGAAGCCCATAGTGGTATTGCAGGTGGCCACTATGATGGTGATGCCATTGTGCACAAGATTTTACTCTCTGGATTATGATGGGAGACATGGTATAAAAATTGTAAGGAATTTTGTAACGCTTGTGATCATTGTCAATGGCTTGGGAAACAAGGTCAACGAGATGAAATGCCTCTAAGAATCATTACTAGTGCATAACCATTTGAGAAATGGGCTATAGATTTTGTGGGTCCTATTTCACTAGTTGTGCTCAAAACTAGATCGCGTTACATCATAACTTGCATAGATTATCTGACACGGTGGGAAGAAGCAGCACCTACAAAGGATTGTACAATAGCCACATCAGCTAGGTTTCTTTGGGAAAATATTATTACAAGGTATGGACGTCCTTTAAGTTTTACTAGTGATAGGGGTACAAATTTTCTTAATGAGACAATAAGAATTCTATTGGATGCATTCATGATTACACACCATAAGACTACACCGTATCATCCTCAGGAAAATGTGGACTACTGAGGCTTTCAACAAAATTTTGGGACAGACATTGACAAAAATATGTGATGTTGGAAGAAAGGATTTGTATGATAAAGTATCTGCAATACTTTGGGCATATCGGACAAAATATACAAGGTTTAACAAAGCCACACCATTTTAGTTAGTGTTTGGCACAGAATTAGTTCTTCCTATGGAATTTATGTTATCTTCTTTGCGTATTGCGCATGCTGGAGGTGTTGCTAATGAGAAAGCATTAGAAGAACACATTGAACAGTTAATCCAATTGAATGAAGGACGAGCCATAACACGTTGGAGTCAAAAACAAGAGAAGGCCAGGCAACAATCATGACATGACAAGCACATCAAGGATAAAAAAGTTAGAGATAGGATAGATGGCGCTCCTTTATGATTCTAAGTTTTTATGCCATCCAGGTAAACTCAAAGTACATTGGTTGGGGCTGTACGTTATCACTAACATACTCGAATCAGGTGCTTGTCAGTTAGAGACACTTGATGGAATACAAGTACTCGGTTACTTCAACGGGAGTAAGGATGAAGCCCTATTATAAATAAGTATTATTGGTGTTTGTAATAAGGTAGTGTTGCTATTTAGATTAGGTTTTCAATTCTTCATTCCTTTAATGTGTTTCCTTCTTTATTGCTATGATTTATCAATTTAGTTGGTGTGTTTTTGTAATAAGCATGTTTACGCGCCAGAAGCTAACTACTATTTGAAGAATTTTTATGAGCAGAGGGCTGCACATACCCTTAGTGTGGGGTAGGTTATTGATATCCAGGTACATGACTGATGGAAAAAATTCCACATGAAAGGAACTATCTACGGGTTCTATTCAATGTTGTAAAATTGAAAAAACAAAGAGATTTCTTCTGGACACAAGGACCATAGATAGAGAGGAATGAAGAAACAAGTATAATGCAAGGTAAGAAGGGGCTAGAAAGACTACCAATGGAAGACAAAGTGATGAGGTACTCAAGTGCATGGAAGCATGTTGAAGAGATGTCCGTAGCCAAAACGTAGGATGACGCGCTAGAAGGTTATAACTTGGGTGGGAAGATGTACCGTGTGGAAATAATGAAAATGGTCACTTAATGAGAGGATTGTTGGTAGGTGGAGGAGTAATAAATGCACTAACTTTTTGAAATTCTATATAAGGATGGGATGAGAGTTCATTTTTACTGTTGCAATTGAGAGAATTTGAAAAGGGTTACTTGTGAACGAGTAGAGAAATCATGTTGAGGTGTGTAGCGTTTGAAACCAGACATGGAGAGAAGGTTTGTGTGTTGGAGAAGCTTGTGTTACCATAAAATAAGGGTTTGAGTGAAGCAGACACATTACAAATGAGCTAGAGCATGTGATTTCCACTAGGGCATAAAGATTTAAGCTAGGGTTTTGACTTACTCGATTACAGAGGGAAGAAAAGAGATATTTTTTAAATGACACAAAAGAAAGCACCCACAATTGGAGATAAAGGGAAGAAGAAGGTTAAATTGGAAGAAGAGATCGCTCCTGAGAGTAATTTTTTAGAAATGTAGTATCCAGAGGGTGTGATTATGAAACAAGAATGGGATTCCCATATCCATCAATGTAAAATCAATGACTACAACCATTGAACATCAGATAATAAGAAGGAGCTCGATGCATTGTTGAGCATGAAAATGAACAAGCACATGACAGAGGATATGCCAGTATACGATGATGCTGGTGAAAATTTACTGAAGTAGAATGGAGTCTACCAGCTATATGAGCTACCATATTTTGGAAAGTATGAACCATTATATCGGTGGCTGATGAGAAGATTCCATGAGGACTTCTTATACTTCTCTGGATGGAGGGTATTAATCACAACTTCCTTGATTTCAATGGTGATAGGACTAATGGCGTCAGGGTTAGATCTGTATAGTGATTTAACTGATAAGGCTACAATCCTGGAGATGAGGAAGGAGCTGGGGTATACCAAGGGTCCGCACAGCATGGAAATTGACAAGTTAAAGAAGTACCTAGTAGTGCAGGAAGCTGCACATCTTGTGACAAAGCTGAATGAGCAAGGAAGGTAGTCACATGTAAACACAATGTGGCTGCACATCACCAAGAAGATGTCTCAAGGAGTGGTCTACAACATTACAGATCACATAGCAAAGACAATCATCGAAGAAGTGTGGATAGGTGATAGAATATATTTTGGCACTGTGTTATTGTCCTTAGTATTCATGGAGATTGGGTGCCTAATGGGCCAAAGGAGAAGATTTGGGAGTACCCCGAGGAACACAAGTCACCTACGGAAATATTTGGCAAGTACATGTGCAATGGATCAATGAGTGGACCATTCAAGCAAAGGGTAGAGATGTGGTACAATAGACTCCACACAACGTTTGAGGAAGAGTGGCACATACCCAAGGATTTTCCTTTGGTGGTGGGTAAGGTAGTTCAGTTTGCAGTATAGTAACATTTTTGCATCGCGTGATTTACGATGAAGGATGGGGATTGGAGCCCATGGTGAAAACTTCCATATGCCTTCATAATAAGGTATTTCCAGGCATCAGTTCACCGGTTCTTAGATGGGTGCTACTTAACCTTCAATGCAAACAAGGTAGATTGCGACTACCACACTCTGAGCAAGAAGTATGTATACCCAAGGCATAATGCATACATTGAAATACATTTTTCAGATATTATAAGCATGAAACCTATGAGCTTGGTAGTTGGGGACACCAGAGCAGTGCTCGTGTACTTGTAACTCAAACCCAAGCTGGAGAATGCTAAGTATGTGGAGAATGAGTTTGCACTCCTAGGGCCACCAAAGGGTAAGCATATAATGGAAAATGTTTCAACACCCAAGCCCACAGAAATAATTCAAGTTGATGATGAAGAGGAGGAGCATGAGGATAGTCATGGTTTGGAGTAAAGAGGTAGAAGATGACCTCCAAATAAGGATGAAGATGAGTGCACAACTACTTCACCTCAACCACAAGAGTAAGATGATGAGGACTTGGATGTGGTCTAAGGAGAGTACCGATTCAAGAGAGTATTAAGGAGGACGAGGACCTAAGGTGCTACTCTATAAATAGTGCGTAGATCACCTCAAATCTCTCCATAGAAGGAGACAACTGAGAAAAGAAGAAGTGGAAGAGTCAGAGGAAAGTGCACCGAATTATCCTACACCTCCAGAGAATGTAGAGGAACAATAATATGAGGAAATGAAGGATGGAGAAGAGGGAGGAAAAGGGAAAGATAATACAACAACCGAGACTGCTCAGTACATAACAACACAAGTTCCCAATCTTGAATCCCAAGTTCCTAAGTAGCCTTGATCAAGAAGAACAAGTGGGGAGTATATTCCACCAGCCATGGGCTACACCGAGGACATAGGTAAAATTTCCCGTGCCTATTTCCAGAGCACAATGGCACAAAAGGATTTATAAAACTGAGAGTTAATGGATGAAGATATGGTGACAATGCACACAAGAAAAAATTTATCATGGTCAATGCACACGTACATGGAAGAACTATAATTTGATGTATGTGAGGATTCATGTGTGTCGAGGAGGTTAAAAAAGACACCTCAGGACAGACACATAATAGTAAAGCCTAATGTTATGTCAGATGAACATGTGAGCAATGCTTTGGTGAAAGTATCAATAGAAGTCACATGTCAGAATATGGATAAAGCTACCACAATTAGGGTGCTAAGGGAGGAGATTAAGACTAAGGATGAGGAAATAACATGCCTAAAACAAGAAAAAGAATTGGAACAGAAGAAGAACGTTGTGTTTATCAGCATGGTGGAGGAGATTGGTGATAATGTCATGAAGGCGAGGCCACACTTAGAGCCAAAGGTACCCAAGATGTATCCTTCGGTAATACATTATGTAAGTACATTGGTGGACTTAGTGCTTGAAGATGAACCTTTGCACATGCCAAAACCAAAGGATCCAACACAAGAAGCAAAGTGAGAAAAGGATTTAGTGATGCAGAATATTGCATCATATGAAGGATTTCTTCAGAGCTTGTAGGAGGAACTCAAGAAGGTGGATCAAGTGCTGGATATTTTTACAGCACCAAAGGCCATTATAAGGACCAGGACTATTTTGGAAGATAATGAGGTCTTGAAGGCCATGAAGGATGAGACATTGGGCCACACATAATGGTTAGCAATTGTTAAGAAGAAGCATGAGGCCCTTACAGTAGCTCAGGAACCACACAAGGAAAGGATGGATGAGCTTGGGAAACTCATCACTCAAAAGATAGACTTGTTGGAAGGGAGACTAACTGGCATGTCCAGCATTGTGTTGGTATTACAAAATGAAAAAGGAGAGATTTCAAGGGATGAATTAGAGTCAATTTGAATGGATATTCTAGAGAAAGTAGAGGCCATGCTTAATGATTGGTAGACCTTAGAGGTAGAGATAAGAGAATAATATCTTGAATTGATTATTCAGGATGCACCAAAAGATACTGCAGGTTAAAGACATTATTTTATTCATCAAAATTCTTTCCATTCTTCTATTCATATTCTTTGATTCATTTTTGGAGACAACCATTACCAGGGTGGAAATGCAAACTAGTGTGGGCTAATGTTGATCATTCAGACTTTGGAACTTAGTGGAGAAAATACTAAAGGTTTGCATGAGAGAATAGAGTGCATTTAAAGGAATGAAGCATTGGAGAGGATCACACATAGAATAGAGACAAATTTAAGACTTAGCCATTTTCATGATGAGGATCTATTTTTGGAGATAGTGTGCGGAGCACTCAAACCAATTGGGAACTTGTGTGTCAGACATTGGTTATTTTTGGATGATCGGTGACGAAGCACTTTTCATGGATGCAAGCTAAAGATAGAATGACAGACTGATAGCTGACTAAGGAAGATCTATTGTTAACACTCTTGCATGTAAGCCTATTTTTATAATGGCACATGGATAATAATAGCATGCAACCTATTTTGGGATTAGATAAGTGGTGAAGGTAAATTCCCCATCCTTATAAATATGTATTGAACCATGTAGCAGAAAGAATATAGATATACATGTGAGAACTAGGTTATAGTGAGATTATGTTGTCAAATCTGTTACATGCATGAGCGCATACTACTGTGATTGTAAGGAAGATTCAGTGTATTTACGGTAATTAATATAATGGATATTATGGACTGAAAACAAGGTGTTCTCAAGGTTATAATTCAATATTGCATGCTTGATTCCATTATGGTTATCTATTAAGTCTATTATGTTCTAGATCTAGGTCTGAATATGCACTGTTTGAAAGATATATTAGCTATAGATCTGAATGGCCAAAGTATTCATCATGCTAACATCCTGTAACAACAAACCTAAAGAGGGGCCTGGTACCTTTGCGTTCTTCAGGTGAGTGATCAGTCTAGGATTAGTGATGTGCTAGCGCACCTAGGCTTTTATTTTTTAATTCTAGTCTACATCAAAAGGCTTGCGCAATAATGCATGAGAACACTACTGAATATTTTTTCAATCTAAAGGGCATAAATGTGTAGGAAAAACTACCCCACTCAGTAGTGAAAATGGTCTTCTCCTAATCTTCCTTCACGATGCGCACCTAGTGATAACCTGGAAGTCCATGTTTAAATAATATATCTCATGCCCAATGACTCCTTCAAGTATTTCTTCTATGAAATGGGCATGAAAAGGATCTATGACACATGAAGTGTTCAAATCTCTATAGTCCACATAGATCCTAATCCTTTCATTCTTCTTGATACTGATAACCATGGGGCTGATCTACTCAGATTCCTAAATAGGTTCAATAATTATAAACTTGAACATCTTATACATTTCCTCTTTAACCTCCACACACAGGTTAGGATTCATCCTATATGGCCTCTTCCTAACTGTGCACACACCTTCAAATCTTCATATCACCCATAGAAGGATGCACACCTTTTAATTATTGATAGCCCCACAAGAATAAGTCCTAGAAGTCACCGAAGAGATTAATAATCTTTGCTACTTATTATTCTGACCAGTAATCGCCAATAATGGTCTCGTTGGGCCCATCCTCAATATGAATGTTAACCTTCTCTGTATTCATTAGAGCATGGTATGTGCATGCCATCTCATATGAAAAATCCATTACCTTGCATGTACTTTTAGTTTGATTGACATCCAAATTGTTAACTTCCTCATCATCAATCATATATAATAGTTTAGCCTTATTTTTTTCTTTCTAAGCATGACCCATCTATATGTCTTCTATCTTCGCAAGATTAAAGTTTTCCCCTAGTTTAGTTTCTCTAAACAATTATAACACGAGATGTTCAGCCTTTGCACTATCCCACAAAGTGATGTGCTTCGTTATCAACAATGCTTCATGGACTGGAGGCTTAGTAGAAAAGTAATCAAAAATTTGAATCATACCTGCAGTCATATCTTGCCAGTTCTTAGTGTCTATTTTTAGCTACACATGGACCTACCATGCACACTCACATATATGTAATGTGGATTAGAACTTATGTACCTATAAGGATGGTGGTAAAGGATCCTAGGCTTACACCCATAGTCTCTCACAATTATAGACGTGTTGAGAGCTGGATTCTTACCATGAAATTCACATACATGCGTAGGTACATTACTCTGAGTGAACCTAGTGGAAAAAGTGATTCTAACTTCTCACCATTCAAAGAGGTTATCTATGTGTATTTCCCACAAGTGCACTTCTTTCCTGCATAAGGTATAGACCAACATGTTTCTTCTATCTCCATCATTCGACCAATGATTCTCCATGGCTCACAGGAATGTATCAGGTTTAACTTCACCGGTATATCTTGGTACCTAAGATAAGCCTAAGCACCTCACCATGTGCATCCTGATCATCCTCATAATTCACCTCTTGACTTTGTGCCCAATCATTTCATATGTTCTACGAGCCTAGTTATCACAAGAAACACTAGTAGTGTTAGGTATCGACTGCGTGTCCTCCAAATGAAGAATGCCTTCTTTTGATGGTTCTATATTTGTTGGATCACGTACCATCTAATAATAAATTCTATTAAGTTCTTCCTAACTTAAAGTACCAACATAAAGTTTTTCCTTATTTTCAAAGAGAGGTATAATCACATGCTCACCCTTTTTATCAAAAGTAATGTATCTCTTGTTAAAGCGTAGATCATCATTTTTTACATAACACAAGGGATGCCCAAGTAATGCTAGAAATGTTTTTACTTTAGCAAGCTCCAACACTTCAAATTCTCTAGTAAACTTGGCCCCCTGAATGAAAATAGAGGCATCCTTCAGTAGCTTAATTAGCATAGCCTTAGTTTTGTTTGCCATATACAATAAATTCAAATATGGCTGAAATTTAGTTCTTCCCATATGATTTCATTCTTCCAGAGTGATTACATTTACCTCAACTCCTGTATCTATTACAATATTACATAATAACCAACCATCAATAACTATGTCAAGTGTTATTTCCTTGTCCAATTCATGGTCCTAAGGTGGTAGATTTGTGTGAAGTATCTTCCTTTTGCAATCAACTCTAGTGCATGGTACCTTTTCTCAAATCCATTTACATAGCAATGGAGTGATACTTTCCTAGTGAAAAATCTTACACACCTCCTTCAGATCATCCATGTCCTTTTGTGGGAGCTCAACATTATTTTCATGCTCTCTTGCATGCGCCTTATCTATTAAGCACTATATTTCACCTTGAAGATCTCTAAGGACTCCCATAGTCTCTTGATAAACTTCCTTCTGATGTGTTGCATCTAGATATATAGTATATATAACTTCCTCCCTTGTTATAAGAGGCTTGGCCTTGAGGGGCTCACGTGCACATGTTTCCTCGATGCACATTGTAACTAGCATGGGTTATAATTTTAGATCAATCATATTCTTCCACATCCATTGATCAACATTCATGCATTGCACCTTGATCATTCCCGTACCCTTGTCCTTCTTCTTTTTTTTACTCATGTACTCATATAAGTTTGGGAAATCATACAACTTATGTGGCTTCCCATACCATGATCAATCTATATTCTGAGGATAATCTCATGGTAATGATCACGTGAACCAATAGTGTAACAAGTTCCTCTAGAAAACATTCCTCTACCACCACTGATACCTCAGTCTTGATATCCTCATCGTAATCTTGCATATCTATTATCTCCTTGGTTTTTCCCTTCATTATATTATCCTTCTTGCTCTTTGGATCCACTCACCACACTAGTCTGGTGCACTCCTGTCTCAATGGATTTGTAGATGTGATCAATAAATCTATAGTTAGCACTGTCATGAGTATGAGACTTGCAAATATTATAGTACATGGAAACCTTATTTTGGATCATGTGCTGCAAAAGAGGGCAATCCTAGACATCATGGTTTAGGTGACAGACTTCACAATCTATTAATAATGCACACACTGAAATTTTATTCTGTATGTCCCTCCACTTCACAATCCATGCACCATATACCAGTGCATGTCTCATGTGCTGAGTTGGTAGAAATATTATCCAACTATTTTTCCATGGCTACAATCTATGCTTCTAAGAATGGTATTACTTCAGTACCAACAATTCTAACTGCCTCAACATGTAGGGTTGTTTCCAAAGCCTCACGTGGATCAATATATGTCTTATGAGATATAACTTTATGAAATAGTGTCAAAAATCCTCCAACAAACCATTGTGTATGTTGAATTTGATGATTTTCATAATAAAAATTTGACAACAATCTTAAAATGCACGTCATACTCCCTCATGCTTTCAAATAAACCTTTCTTGATATCCTTGAGTGCGTTGATAATATGCTGATCAAACTCTGGAATGTGAAACTCTACTAGAAATACAATACATAAAGCATTATAATCTACCATTTTCTGATATGGATCATACTTCCTATAATAGCTATGCACGTGCCTTTGTAGTGTAGTGGAAAAATGATTAGACTTCCTATCTGAATTTGTAATTCCCTTAGCATGTCATAGTAGTTCACACTTATGCACATGCTCTACTGCATCTTCAATCCCTCAATACTCTAGTAAAAAGAAAGACATATAATAGTAAACTTGAGGTGTCAGATTCAATGGTTGCTGATGTGGTGGTGGTTGTGGTCCCTTCCCACCAGATCGAGAACACAAATCTCATCCTCTGTGTGGTGGTTGACCTGATCCACTTGATGCTACTACACCCCCTATTTTGGGATGTGGTCTAGTTGATGTACTTCCTTGTTTCCCAGTTAGCGTACTAGATTAGACACTAATGGTTTGCATGGTTACAAAACTACTGTAGTACTTCCAAAAGTCAATGTGCCAACACTCTTTCCTAAAAACACGCCTAAAAATTATCCTTCATAGGTACTCCCAAACAATGGCATTGACCGTGATGCCTTGGGCATGATACTAACCTAATCACCTGAATTCAACATAAAGTTATATCTACCTATCTCTATTTCCTTACCTACACTAGCCATCTTTTCAATGACTACCTCTTGATCTAGAACACCAAAAAAAAGAGCTATGTGGTTAGGTTAGATTAGATGTGTGCCTGTGGTCCACATTCTCTCCTCTGATGTGCTCTCATCTGAAGCCAAAGGGGATTATATACTACAATTTCCCAAAGTTGGGAGATTTTGATGACGTGGCTCCTCTTCTTATATGAGAGCTTCAAAACCTTTGCGATCCATCATCCTCCTCAATGGTACTACCTCCTAAATCTCTCGGTCACGCACCATGTCCCTCTCTCGCGCTTTACTAAACTTGAGCCATATTTCCTCTCTCTGTCTTTGTTCTGCCAGGTCCACCATATTTCTGCACACCTGATCCTACCCATGCACATAGTGGGGGTTTAGTTAGCCATGGGTAGGCATTCTAAATCCATTTTAATTATCAAAATATTGATCGATAATGGTACAACACGTAAGTATGGTCCTCAAGGATCATGTAAGAATCTAAACTCATCTTCCTCTAGACATAAATAATTAGAAATGGTATAATCCAATGTATAATTATGTGACACTATATCCCAAAAATTATCTACATCTTTTGTGTCCAAAATATTTTCCTATATCCCCAAAAATTTCATAATGCATATGCTTCCAGCTATTCATACAATTATACTGGAAAGAAGATGAATAATGTTTAAAAGAGCTCATGATAAATATTATCTTCTACCCAACAACGTGCATTGAAATCATGTCCAGTGCTATATCTCTGTGCAACGATACACCATCTGTAAGCAACATCCTGACAGACAATTCAAAAAGAGGTATTGAAAATGGAACCTAAATGTAGTCTCTTATTTAAATAGAAATACTATACATGCTCGCACCTCATTCAGAAAAATTTGAATGCTCACCTGAAGTGCACAAAGCTACAAAGTCCCTACTTTTTGATACTTGTTATGATGTTAGCACAAAGATGCGTAATGATAGATTAACCAAGTGTTCATTCAATCATAAGAATCCACTGCATACATTTAATTGGAAATAGATGTAATAAGGAAACATACATATCTAATAACAATCAATATCAAATACACCATGTAATCACAATATTCAAACATGTCAATAATCATAATCCATCCTCTATGATTCATTAGTAACAAAGTCTTAGATAAGAGAAGCTGAATACATCACCATAACTAGGTGCTGGTACATGCACAAGTATAAAACCCCAACACTCAAACATAATTGTTGATCTCCAAAATAAGAGTATTCATCTTATTAATAGCTCGATCCATGTATGACCCTTCATCTTCATACTTATATCCAAAATTAGACTTTCCTTGGTCACCAAGTCATCTTACTTTTATCCTTTTCTTGAGCTGCACTCCAACTTGTTTTTTAAATTTTTTTCCCGTATATGCAAAATCAGCTAGGTCTTGAAATCTACCTTCATGTGCGTGAGATTTTCGCATGCCTCTTTACTGTCCCTTGCATGCGTATAATTTCCCCACTTGCATGCCTCATGTCCCTATGTGCTCTTGATACTTAATTATTTTTATCAATCCAACATTACCCCACACTAATTACATTTATGTCCTTGGAAATGGGGTTTCCCAACTTATCTCTCCAAGGCACAATGAATAAAGAATGAAAATAATATGGAATAAATATAAAAGAATAAAGCACAAAGAATAGAAAAATATTTAGTGCGCACTTTTCTCCTAAATTGGAAACAAAAGATTAGGGTACTCTTTGTTAATCATGCTCTCCAACACATTCCATTCCACCAACCCCTTTTTCACTATACCCAGGACTATCCCAACTATCCCTTCCATCTCTTCTGGAGTCATATCTTCCCCTTTCTGATTGAGCTCCCTTGTCACTCCAGCAAGGCCTAAAATCATTCTCTCCATAAAGTCCATATTTCATGCCACCAATGACCCAAAATCCTTTATTATTTCATCATGTGGCTCCCTCGTTTCCTTAGGAACGTCACGCATCTTCACAATCACAACTATTTTCTCTTCTCTTCTAAGTGGTTCATCCTTATTAGCTGTGAGAATTTCATTTTCTTCTTGGATTGTATACGCCTTAAGAACATGTTCTGGATCTTGGTATTTTTTCATCTCCCAACATACCTTCTTTAGTTTGTCCTTCAAAATTTTTAGCATTGTGTCATACTCCTTAATTCTTTGCGGTATAATTTTTTTATTCTTCTCCTTTTCCACCATATTTTCTACTTGAGTTCTCCCTTACATGGTTAGTTTCTCCTTAAGTAGCAGGTGAACCAAATCATGCAAAAAATGTAAGGTCGAAGGGTATGTCTTCTGTGTGCACACATAAAATTCTGGAAAAACCTCCAAAACTTCATTCCCAATGTTGGCCACATACTCCAGAATATCCTTCTTACGCTTCTCAACCCTATTACGCAACTCAGTTAGTTTCTCGATTTGTTGCCCCTAATTTTTATTATTTTCTAACAATGTCTTGAGTGTGACCACCTTATCCAAGTTTCTTCAAGCCACTTCTACTTCCATCATTTTCAAGGAATTAATTACCCGTTCATGAGTTAAATTAATCAGATTTATCATTATATGTGTCGCTTGAGGTGTCTTCTTCATTCTGCACCTTATACATGCTTCCTCACTGACATAAAATTCAGGTTCATCCATGTACATTTGCATTATCCATCTAATCATCTTCCTTCTATGTATGTTTTCACCCTTGGGGTCTATCATCTCCCACCCATATAACTTCTCATTAGTGAGTGTACTCTAAAACCTCATGCAAATGATCTTAGAAGGTTCATTAACATACCCCAGGTCTATTGTGTGCACAACCTCTTCTCCCTTTGACTTCCAATTGTCCTACATGTGAAGTAAAATAAATCTTTATGGAATTTGGACATGAGCCACTGGTAGAGTTTCTCTTGTTTTTAAAAATATGGAAACTCATAGACTTGCAGAACTACCACCTTCTCCAAGGTCTTTTATAATTCATCATCATAGATTGTTTTTTCATCTCCAGTCCAAAGATTGGTCTTGTTTATTAGATCTTTTCTATTTGATATTTTTTGGCACTAGTGTGATTAATATAATCACTCACTTCACTTATTCGGTAATGGGATTTCAAAACATGCCCTATAATTACAACCTCAGGATACTGTGTAGACACCTAAAATCCACCTACGTAATTTTAATACTAAAATTGTACTAATTGTCCTCTTTCCAATTGTTTTCGTTATAATTAGTGATTTTTTGATAATTAACTAATGTTCCACTCTAATTTTGTCAATTAACGACACTTCGTTATAGTTTTTATCCCATTTCGGATGCTAATTAATGACACTTTGTAAGTTATAACACTTGTTTAATCAATTAATTAACTATTATTAGTTAATTATGACTTTTTAACCTTGTATTTAGTAAATAAACCTTCTTATTGGTTAAATCCCTCTATCAAATCCTCTAAATCATACCTATTTTCATCTAAATCATATATAAATAGCTTTCTAAGATTATTCTAGCCTATTCATTAATCATAATTGATTAATTAAATAATCTCCAACTCCTATGAGTTGTTAATTACTTGTTAATTCCTCTAATCAAGTTTATTTCTTCTAAATCTTCTTTATCCTTTATCCCACATATGCTAGTTTGTAAGCTTATCCCAAATTGGAAAGCTATATAAAGGACCTACCCCCCTTCCTTCACATTTAATACTTTTACAAACATTCTAATTGTCATAGGCATATGATAAGAGTTTTCTCCATTTTTGGAATAACTACCTAATGTTTGCATCCATTCTCTCACATTTGAGTAGTAAAGTAAGATCTAAACATGGATTTGTATCCATTTAAGTGAGATCCTTTCCTCACCTAGAGACAACACACAAATTTATTTCTTATGATCTAAATAGGTTCATAATTTAATAGCAATCATACATTTACAAGAGTAGGAATGGTTTAAAATTAGATACTCATTCATGTTTATGCATTATAATAGTTATTTACATTAATCTCTTATCATGATGTTAGTGGTAGATTAACTTTGCTATTTGGAACTAATAGGTGTTAGTTTCATTTAATTAGATTAACTAGTTTAGCATAGGAAGATTTGGCACACACGATGGGACTTACTCCATTGTCCTTTGCACTAATTTCATGTTTTTGTAGATTATTTTCAATTTTGGTTACTAACCCTCTTTTTAGCATTTATAGATAAATAGTGAATTTATTAACTAGTTTAGTGAAGTTTGCTTGGTTTTAGTGTTCTCTGCAGGAATAAAGGAGGTGAGGTGTTGCTAAATTTGAAGAAAATTGGAAAAGTGTTGAGCTTTTTCAAAATTGTTGTTATCAAATCCCGTGTTTTGATGTTACATAGGGGCTTTGAGCTAGTGTGAAGAACCCTTGCATCAATGTGAAACAAATTACGCTACTGTCAAAACTAGTGCACTACTATTGTTAGGATTTTACTAGCACCCCTCACCGACATTATTGTTGGCTTGAATTTTTCTCCTCTATGTGCTACCGATGTTAAGCTTGCGCTACTATCTCTTTGCATGCACTATCATTACACTGTTCTGTATTTCTATCACAAACTTGCATTACTTTCAATACCCCTACGTTAGCTCGAGCTACATTACACAAGTTTTGTTAAAAAAATTTACGTGTTAATATTATATACCATTGTGCTAGCACTTTGTGTCAATTTTTTTCTCAAATTTTGAAGTTTTGAGATTTTGATTTGTGATGTTTTATGTTGTTTTACGAGTTTTCTAACTCTGGTTTCTAGTTTTTTACATTTTAAATCAGATTTCTAACATGTTTTCAAGCTTTAATGAATGTAATATTTATATTCTTTTCTTAAGTTAGGATAAAGTTTGTGTATGCTATTCTCTTGCACCTTTAGGTGTTCTTGAGAATCAAAAGAAGCTTTAGTATTATTTTTCTAACATTTGGTTAATTTGGAAACTTAATCTTTCATTTTTTGCTTAAGGAAATGAACACTTTATCAATCATTTGTAAGGTTATTTGATTTCAAGTTTTCCTTTTCTATATAGTTGGGTTAGTTTTTGTACATTCTCTTCTCTTGCATCCTTGGATGATCTTGAGAATTAGAAACAACCTTTTATCCTCTTTCAAATATTTTGATTTTCTTAGAAAATTACTAATATTTGAGTGAAGGACCATATATCACTTGTCAAAGAAGAAGGATCTAAACAATGCTATTACAGTTTGGTCCATGTTGTTAATGTTGTGCCAAATCACATTTTTAATCAAAAATTAAAAAAAAACACAACATTTATTGAAAACATTGTATTTGTAGGTTTGGTTACACGTTAAAACATGTCCACTTTAAAATGTGGGAAGTATCTTGGCATAATACATAAAAATCATTATGAGGATTATCACAAGAACCCTAAAGTAGTCCACACCTTAAGAGAACTGGTAGACGAAATGGTAAGTGCCCCCTTACACACTTGACTAGTTGAAAACCCATGTGAGAAAAGCTTCAATTTACCCGTATGAGGCCCCATTCATTAATTTAATTTTGGGGTAATGGTCCATTGTCTAGTTTACTAGAAATACATACTTCTCCCAAGTAAGAATTGGTGAGTTTGTGAGAAAAATCCTAGGAGACCATTTGGCATTAGGGCCAACTTGATTATATCCATCATGTTCTAAAGAGCTCTCACAAAGTAACAAATTTTTCAGACTCAAAACCTTGCTATTTGAATAAGGGGATATTCCATTAAATTTTAAATCACATGTTATTCATCATGAAACTTACAAGGCATCACTTTGTCTTAGTTTCTACCTTGTCATAAGACAAGGTGAAACTATGCCAAAGTTACGCTAAGTATTTTTCATCACCACTTGGTCTACTCCTTTGTTTTCTTGTTTCCCATTTGGGAAAAAAGAGAGCATACATACGTAGTGCTATCAAGATTGTGTCCACCAATTTTACACCCGATTACATCCTTCCTTATTGCGATTAAGAGAGTAAGCGTTGAAAGTGTGTTGGCACATTTTCATATCTTTGATAGTCTTATCTTGATAACCATGTCAAGCATATCTTATTGTAGTTAGGTTATCTCATTATTAGTTTCCTATTGAGTTGTTACACTAATCGCATCATATAAATATAGTTTTAACACTTATATCTTATTTCTTTAAGAAACTTGATTTAAGTCTCTAAGTTGTATTGTTACGTTGCTATCATAAATATCAACTTCTTTCTATACTAAGACCTTTTTTTATTCCAACATTTCCTTGAGTTTTGAAAAGTGTTTTTATTATTTTGTTTACATCATCCCAATAATATTTTGATACTAATATCTTTCTCTTCCTAAAAACCTTGATTAACATATCCAAGTAGTGTTGTTACGCTTCTCACATTCCCTTTTCAAGACTTGGACTTTTTTTGTGTTTAAACTTGTTTAAGTATACCTTGTTTGGAAATCACTTCAACACCATCTTAGTAATTAGGTATTGTTTATCCCAAACTCGATCTAAGTATTGATATCATGTTTTCATTATTGCACTAAACCTATCTTTAAGAAACCTAGGGAGTAGTTATTCTTGTGATTGGATCTTGGTCTTGTACTTGATTGATTTGTCCTAGATAATTCTTACTATAAGGTTCCATATCACTGTCTCATTCTTTATTCTTTCGTATCCTTGATTCATATTGCCTTGATTCTTTGGATTTTCTACCATTTGACATTCTTTGTGATAATTTGAGTCATCATGCTACTTGGTTTTGTCTAATGTCCATTTTAATCAACCTTAGTAAAAAATTTCCTATTATGCCTCCTATCACAATGATGGGGCATCAAATATTGGGGTTAAAACATTTTGTTAATGAAAATTTAACACCTCTTTTTGATGATAATACCATGGTTGAACATAGTGGTGATGAGGGGAAATCTCCTCAGAATGAATTTTAATTTGATCTCACCCACATGGATAACTTCTTATTCCAAAAAATGAATGAAGTCCTTATGTGTGTCATAGAACTAGGGGCTAAATTGCCATCTAAATTTGATCCTACTATCCTCACAAACATGATTCAAGGAGAGGAAGAAGTAGAGTGTCCCCTTTGCAATATTTATGAAATCCTAAACCCAGGACATGCTTCTACTTCCAACCAATAGAATGAGGATGAAGTGCCTTCTCAAAATAATGGAGGTTATCACATCCTCATTGTTAAAATTCATTGTGAGGATCATGAGGAACATGCCAATCATGAACAACCCACTCCTCGTGATAATCACAAAGAGACACAAAACCAAGAGGTTATAATAGATCAACAAATAAATCTCTTACTTGTCAATTGGTGAGTTTAGCTTCATATTTCAATAAAAGGAGCCTATGAAGACTCCAAGATAAGAAAAACCTAGACCTTCGTATCATGAGTTTTACACCAACACTCCATGTCAAGAAAAACATAAAGAGGTCTATAAGGAATTATACATAAATAAAAAAGGTGGCGAACCATCTAGACTTAACCATGTATATATAATTGCTTCACATATGCATGGTCAAATCTTCAACTAGGAATGGTTATATATGAAGAACACACTCACTTATTTGTAAGAAGGAAATGTGGGACACAACAAGAAATACCAATTTGAGGAGATATTCCCATATCCATTCAATAGGGATATGTTGAGAACACCTTTCCCTTGTTACTTTAACTGTCACAAGTTTGATAAATGTAAAGGAAAATGTGATCCACATGACCATGTCAAAGACTTCTTTATGACATGTTAAGAGGTTACTTATAGTGATAATTATCTTATTCATCTTATCCCATGGATTTTAGGGGGAAAAGCACTCGAATGTGTTTTACACATACCAAAAGGGTCAATCGCTACATGCCCAGAATTAGCATAAAAATGTTTGCGTCACTTTCCCTTCAACATGGAAAGTGACATCACTATGATAGAATTGTGTAATGTAAAACAAAGAAATAATGAAAACTTCTCTATTTTATTGCCACTATGGTGAGGCTTAGCTAATCGCTTCCCTTGATCCATACCATAGAAACAACTGGTTAGCATTTTTGTGCCTAATCTACACCCTGAGATTGATTTCCACTTACAAATGCATTATGGTAACACCTTTGAAGAGGTTATAAGAAAGGAAGCCAAATCTAAAAATAATTGTTAACAAAAGGGACCTTAAAGCCCTTTTTATGAGATAACCAAGAATCAAAGCCTACATAAAAACAAAAATTCTTTCCAAATAAGAATAAAAATGTCATAGGTGATGGCATAACTGATTCTAAACTTATGTACGTAGTTCAAAATAGTGCTCCTTTTAAAATTACCAAAGGAAATGTTCCACCTAAATTTAAACATCGCATGTTTACCCCTTTATTAGATTCTTTGTCTTCTATATTCAAAAAATTAGACATGGTAAACATGGTTAAATTCCCAAACACCATAACTTATGAAGATGATGCACCAAAACAAACATAGTTTTGAGAAAATGAATACTGAGGGTTTCATCATGTTAGGGGTCATAATAATGACAAATCTCTAAAGTTGAAATGCTTCATACAAGACCTAATAGATAATGGAGAAGTAGAAATGGATTCCTCAGGATCTAACAAGTCTTCTAATCAACACTTGGGAATTTACAAGGAACCTTTCCCTAAGAATAACAAAGGGGAGAAAAATATGGATCAAGGCTAGTCTTCCCAGAACAAGAATATTTTAGTGCCCACATTTTTATATCTCTAGTTATCTGTTGGTTCCTTTATGCATAGACATGTTTTGATTGAGACTTTGATAGATTTTCGACATTTTGCTATGTTATCTTATCCTCATGGACATTATGGTATTTTGGGCACGTAGCGCCAATTGGACTAGATTCGTATATTGATATAGTTCTTGTGATGTTGATGACACTAATAGGGGTACATGATAGTGATATTCAATGGTTAGATATTGTTTCTTGTGGTTGATTTGATTAATGATATAGTTTTCTAGATTTAATAATGGTAATCTCATGCTAGCCTAAGTGTATGTCGTTGTAATCTTATCTGTGGATGATTCTTGGAAAACTATGTGTATAATTGTATGCATTGCACTATCAATTGTATAATAATGTTAGGACATTATAAGTTTGATTGAAATTGTGATGTGTAGATGTTGTTATTATATTGGACATATGCGGTTAATATGTGCAATGAGTGTGTAGGTGACAGGTGTAGGAGAGCATGGGTTTCAGGGCAGCTACGTAATTGTGCAAAAGTGGCCCATAGGCTGAGTCCTAACCATGCTAGATGTTTGAGGCATTAGAATAGGTGTAATTATTTGGGCACCATGGGTGAACCCTCAATTGTAATGTATTTATGTCTTGTAAAATTAATTATGTTTAGGGTGTGTTTTATTAAGTAAACTAGTTTAGGGGTTTAATGATCTCATCTTAATTTAAGTGATGGTTTTGGGTAAGTGTGTGTGTGTGTGTGTGTGTGTTGGTAGAAGGGATTGGGGACCACATGTGAACCTTGGGTGGACCCCACACCCTCTACCCTTGTGCCCAAGCATGCCAAACCCGAAATTGGGTTATTTTAGGCATTTTTAGGGACCCCTTTTGAGTTTGGGAATTCCCTTAGCATGAAAATGGGCCCTTGGACCCTACCTAATAGGTAGGGGGGCTTATTTCCAAGGTTTGGAGGGAGTTTCCCTCCCATTTTGCCCTCCTTAGTCACCATCCATGTAAGATGGTTGGTTTGTGTGTAATTGTTAAAAGTTGCTCCACTTTGTTTTATTTTCATTTTTAGTATTTTGGGTGATAAGGGCTAAAAGGTGAGTTTACTTTTACTTATTTGGTTTTTGGAATCTTTGACTCTTGAGAGGAGAGGGGGTGACACTTGTCACCTTCCCATTGGTGAGGAAACTTTTGGGTTCCTCTTCTTATTCTTCCTCATGTGGAAGGAAGGGGTCTTCTTGGCTCATTTTTTTGGGAGAACTTGGAGAATTTTGGGAGCTTGGAAGTTTTCTTGGACAAAGGGAAAAACTTAGAGTCTTGGAAAGCATTGTAGAGGTAGGATTCTTAATCCTTTTCTTTCCTAGTTGTGCTTATCTTGTTAACTATGCATTGGTCAATAAAATGATGTGTGTGAAATGATGTGTTGTAAAGTTGTATGGTGAATGTAGTTTGTTTGTTTGTTCTTTGTTGTTTTCTTTTGTTTTCTCTCCACCATCATTTGGATTGATGGTTTTTGGAGAATGTAGGGGAAGAGAGAGGGATTTCCCTCTCAAACCTCATAGTTGTTGGTCAAGCCATGAAGGTCCCTTCTCATCCCCTCATATGGTTTGAGGTGGGAGAAAGGTTCATATGGCTTGAACCTTTCCCCATTCTTGGTGAGGAAACCCTTTTGGGTTTGAAAATCCTCCCAAGAAGGATTTCTATGACATAAAGGAGGAATAAGGAGGATGAATGATTAGGAGGAATAAGGAGTTTTGTAAACATGATTTTGTTGGTGCTCCTATGGTTGGACACCTTTGATTTGGGCATCCTATTTCTTCTCTTCCCCCTTTGTGAGGTTGACCTTGTTCTCCTCATGTTGTTGTTTTACCATGTGTGGTATGTCTAAGTGTTTAAATGGTCTTATGTAATTCTTGTTGTGTTTTATCCCCATTTTACTTGTGCACATTGTGGAAGTTTGTTCCTCTCTCCCATGGGCTTGGGGGAGGCTAGCATGGCTTCCAACCATGGAAAGACATGTGATGATGCCTATTGGTTGGGTGGTAAACAAGCCTTGTCTCTTATTTCAGCATCCTTGGAAGAACACTCAAGTTTGGAGATAGTTGGAGCCTCTTTGCCATCTTGGTCCTCTTGGTCATCTTCATCTTTTGAGGGCATTACTTTCATTTTGTAAATAAATGTGGCTTTAAGAAGTTTTACCTTCTTGTAAATACCTATTTTTATACTTGTTGCTACTTGTAAACTTTAGTCATTACTAAGGAAGTTTTTCCTTCATTATTGCAAGAATCTTGTAATATTATCATTTTGAAATCATAATGAAACCATGAGCCCTTTTTATTTCAATGTCTTCATTTGGAGGCCTTGTTGTTTATAAATCTGAAAAAAATGTAGTTATGCATTGTACATTAAATCTGTAATTTCTAGCTGTCTACTTTGCAAGTTTCGAAAAAAAAAATCTATGAAATGGCATATGTGTATTTTTTTGAAAATAAATATGAACTTGATAAGTTAAGTACTCTTTTAAATCTGCATTTTTTATGGCATCACATTTGGTATCAGATCATGGTTAAAACACACGAAATCTTTGGTTAATTTTTGTTTTAGTTGTCTTATTGCTTTGTTAAAAAAGAAATAGTAATAGTAATAAATAAATTTTTGTAAGTTTTTTTTGTAAAGGAAAGTTGTTTATTGGAAGGAGGCTTTAGTACTATAAGAAATTTTTTTTTTTTCTTTCTTGTTGTTACATCTCCCTCTTGTAGAAATCTGCACTAATTATTTAGCTATTTTCATTGAAGGAAAGTTAGTGTTATAGAGTTGTAGGATTTATTGAAATGATTCTATTAGCTGGTTTATAATAGTGTATCTTACAGTTGGTAGTACTAAACAAGGAAATGAAAACAGATTTTATATATATACATTTTTTTTGGTTCCTAACTTATGACTATATTTTTCCTATAATAAAAAATAAAAATAAAATAAATAAAATAAATATATATATATATATATATATAATATATGTATATATATATAACAATAATATCTATATATACTGATTTAATTGCAGAAAATATTATACATATTATATAATATATATATTGTATATTATATAGTATTATATATATATATATATATAAAATAATATATGGATTAAAAAAAAGTATATATATATGGTTGTTTTTTTAATATTAAAAAAGTAAATAAAATAAAACAAAATAAATATAAATAAATAAAAAATAAAAATAAAATTTGTTTTGGGGGGGCCGAACCCCCAACCACCCCCCCCGCCCCCCCCCCCCCCCCCGCGCACTGGTCTGACCCCCCCTGACCCCCCTGCCCCACATACCCCTTTCCTCCCATGACCCGCCTGCCCCACAAGCCCCTATACTCCCACGACCCCTACCCACGCTATGTACCTTGCACACCCCATGCACATGCGGACCCCCTGCCTCTCCCCTACCCTGCCTCCACCCTGCACCCTATCCCCCTTTCCCCCCGTGTCCCCACTCCCCCGCTGTCCACTGTCCGCTGCTCCCTGCCCCCCTGCCGTCGCTGCTTCCTCCTCCCGACGGCCACCACTTCTCCCAATGGCCACCACACCCACAGCCAACCCCTCATCTCCAAAAAAAAATAAATAAAAAAAAACCGTCGCCTCTCACCAAAACCACGACCTCACAGTGCCACAGATAAATAAAAAATAAAAAAATGGCCAACAAATATAGTCTGCCTCCCTGCCACAAACTCTATATATTTTTATACATATCTTCTCCTATTCGGGATACATAAAAGGAATTGTAGAAAAATAAATATGAATATGTGTGTGTATGTGTAAACAAACTCTTAGGCATTTTTGTCTTTTTAAACAAAAAAAAAATAGAAAAGGGCAAATACACTCACAACCACTCCATGAAACCAAGCTTCCATAGCTCCTCCATCTGCACAAGATGAAACAAAGAAAACAAAATGAGAGGAAATGGCATGGGAAAGGAAAGCTAAAAGAGAGTAAAGAATACATAGCGAAATTTAGGGCAACTTTAGGGTAAGTTGGAAATCAAGGGCCAAGATTGGATTTGATCCTAGGGCTCTCCTTCAACCCTACTTTTCCTTAAAACATGACATTTTAATGGGTTTGGAAAATAAGTTAAATAAGTTAAGAGGGGTGTGTAATAGACTAAATAAATTAAAAGGGGAAAGAATATTTATTTTCTAGGGGTGTAGATTTTTAATCATGACCCTAGGGAACTTAATAGAGTAAAATAATTAAATTATTGTTGGGATAGTGTTAATTTATTTCAGGAAAATTAATAATTATTATAAATTAATTATTAACGGGAAGGGGCATTACATCTGGTGTTACATTATATAATGATAATAACAATAATAATAATAATAATAATAATAATAATAATAATAATAATAATAATAATAAAAACACTTCTAGTAACGTTTAAAAAAGTTTATAAAACATTTTTTTATCTCAGGTTCAGTATGGAACCCAAGAGGGGACGATCAGCTCAAGGCTCAGGATGTAGTGCACCTATGCGGGAGCTACCAGCCCCCGATTTTGGGCCTCAGATATTAGAGACCATGTAGTAGCTGATAGGCATCGTGTAGGAGTGCCTTCCACCACTGCAGAAGCTGCAAGAGGAGGAAATTCAGTTGGGAGACAAGGAGTTGATTGGCGAGGATGCACATTTAGAGCCACTTGAGCACAATACCTCGAGACGAGAGAGGTCATGCAGCCCTTCCATACATGGAAAGAGGATGGCCTCATTTCATCGCAGCTGATCACACAGCTTCGAGGGACCTTTTGGAGGTAAGCGACCCCTTTCACTTGTTAGACCACATCGCTAGGATTGAGACACAGGTAGTGTGATTCGAGACCTTCTTCACCTTCAGCCACCTACTTTTATTGGTTCAACAGATGGCTTTGGGGCAGAGTCCTGGCTCCTTAGCCTGGATAGCTACTTTGGCTTGCACTCTCATGAGAGAAATGTCAAAGCCAGGTTCACCATACACCTCCTCCGAGATGCAGCAGGCATTTGGTGGAGGAATGAGGAGTGGAATCTCCATTTGACTCGAGATACAGTGACTTGGGAATTGTTCAAGGAGTGGTTCAGGGCCCGGTATATGTCAGAGCATTTTGTGCAGAAGAGGATTGATGAATTTCATGACTTACGATAGGGCTCTGGTACAATGGCTTAGTATGAGAGTAGGTTCTTGGATCTCTTGTAGTATGTAGACTACCTGCAAGATGAGAAATTACAGGTAAACAGGTTCATTTGGGGTCTGAATGCAAATATAGCTGGAGTTGTTAGGATGTTATCTCCTCCCACGCTTGAGAAGGCCATTGAGAAGGCCTACTTGGCTGAGGAGAATAGGACCAAGGCACATGAGCACCGAGATAGAAACAAGAGAAAACTCCAGGACAGGATTCAGGTATTTTAGAGTTAGAGGACATGGGGTGTAGTACCACCCCCTAGAGGAGGATTTTGGTCTTCTCCAGAAGCATCGAGAGCTCCACCACACCCACCGTAACATACACATCATTAGGGACATCAACATCAGAGAGGTAGACAGACTCAGATTTTTTAGCAAGGTGGATCTAGAGGTGGTTTTGGTGGATCTTGAGACAGGAGGCCAGGTACTCATCACTCACAACAAGCCCACTTACAGTAGTCTGCTAGGGTTAGACCGGTAGGTTCAAATCACCAGAGTATAGGAGGGACCCCATCTCAGAGGGGCATAGGAGGATGTTTTATTTGTGTGGCTCTAGACCATTATGTGCGTATGTGTCCACACAAGTCCAATACTATGGATATGTAAAGAGCTCCTAGATCCGAGTAGATGGTGGGTGACGTGGGACATGCCCATTGTGTATATGCAGCAGTTGATAACCACCAGACTAAGCATCATGCCACAATCATTGAGATGACATGTACTATCAGGGGTATTTCTATCTCAGTACTTTTTGATTCAGCTGCTTCAGATTCTTTTGTATCTTGTTCTGTAGTAGACCAGTGTGGGTTAGTGGTGGCTAGGTAACTAGATATTTGGAAGATTGAGTTTGTCTCTAGGGATAAAATCACCGTGGACTCGTATGTGGAGAGTTGTGTACTTGATTTGGGAGTATTCTCCACTACACTTGACCTCCGAGTTATTCCTTTAGGATCCTATCAGGTAGTGTTGGGTATGGATTGGCTCGAGGCTCATCGAGCCAAGATGGATTGCAGAAAGAAGGTCATTGAGTGTTAGGATGATCTTGGTAGTGCAGTTATGATTTCAAGGATGCAAAGACCTATTTCCTTGCATATGATCTCAGCTAAGCAACTCAAGTAGAGCATGCGTAAGGGATGCCAGTTGTTTTCTATCACTATCAGTGATCATTCGGACAATACTCCAGAGCATTCACCCCTTGATGATCACGTAGTTTTAAGGGAGTATGTAGATGTGTTTCTAGGAGAGCTTCTAGGTTTACCATCTAGTAGGGAGGTGGATTTCACCATTGACTTAGTGCCTGGATCCACACCAATTTCTAGGGAACCCTATCAGATGACAAATTTATAGCTTCTTGAGCTCAAGATTCAGTTAGAGGAGATATTAGAGAAGGGTCTCATTCGACCTAGTGTATCTCCTTGGGGAACACCAGTTATATTTGTGAAGAAGAAGGATGGTTCTCTTAGGCTTTGTGTAGACTTCAGACAACTCAAAAAAGTCACAATAAAGAACCATTACCCACTCCCTAGGATTGATGACTTGTTTGATCAGATGTAGGGAGATAGAGTGTTCTCCAAAATCGATCTCAAGTCAGGGTATCATCAATTGCGCATATCAGATGCATATATTCATAAGACAACTTTTTGCACACGTTATGGGCATTATGAGTTCATTGTTGTCCCCTTTGGTTTGAACAATGCCCCAGCTGTCTTCATGAGCCTCATGAATGGAGTTTTCAGGACCTTCCTAGATCGCTTTGTCATAGTGTTCCTCAATGATATTTTGATATATTATTGTTCTGAGAAGGAACACGAGGAGCATTTAAGATAGGTGCTTCAGATGTTGAGAAAGCAGAAGTTGTTTAGGAACTTGAAAAAATGTAGCTTCTTTCAGACAGAGATTTAGTACTTGGGGCACATTATTTTAGAAAAGGGTATCTCTGTAGATCCCTCTAAGATTCAGGCTATCATGGATTGGCCAGCACCCACATTAGTCACTGAGGTGAGGAGCTTCATGGGTTTAGCAGGGTATTACCATAGGTTTGTGCATGACTTTTCTAGGATTACTCACCCTATTACTTCCCTTCAGAGGAAAGGGAAGAAGTTTGAATGGTCAGAGAAGTGTGAGAAGACCTTTTAGCTACTTAAGGAAAGGTTAACCACGGCACCTATCTTAGCAGTTCTAGACCCAACAGATGATTTTTTTGTTTGCACTGATGCATCACTAGAGGGTTTGGGAGTAGTTCTTATGTAGGAGCGTCGGGTGATTGCCTTTGAGTCACGTAAGCTTAAAGACTACAAGCTTAACTATCCTACTCATGACTTGGAGCTTACAACATTTGTTCATGCACTTCTGTGTTGGTGACATTTCCTTTTGGGTAGACCTTTCATCTTGAGGACGGATCATTGTATCTTACAACATATCTTCTCTCAGCCGAACCTCAATGCTCGTCAACGACATTGGATGGAGTTCCTATGTGAGTATGACATGGAGGTATAGTATATCAAAGCAAAGGAAAATGTTGTTGCAGATGCACTTAGTAAACGACAACATGTGCTTGCTTCTTTGACACAGCAGTCAGATTTGAGAGGCAAGATACTTGAGCATCTTCCAGAGGATGATTTTTATGAGGGTGCTAGGCAGATGTTGGATTCTCAGGGTTCTTTTGAGGGTAGATATTCAGGATGCATGTTAGATTCTAATGGTTTGCTTTGGTTCCATAGGCTCATTTATGTTCCTAAGGCATGTGATATGCGTAGTTTCATCCTTACTAAGGCTCATCGAGCCCCATACGCAGCACATCCATGAGTGACGAAGATGCATGCTGATTTGAGAGAGTTATATTATTGGTCGGGCCTTCGTCGGGACATAGCATATTTTGTAGCATGTTGCCTTGAGTGTTAGAGAGTCAAGGCAGAGCATTCTCATCCCGTAGGAATCTTATACGCTCATGACATTCCAAAGTGGAAATTGGATGTGATCTCCACGGATTTCATAGTAAGACTCCTTATGTCCTCTTATCGTCATGATTCCATCATGGTCACTGTGGATAAGTTGACCAAGGTTGCACATTTCTCGCCAACCAATGTTACCTATAATGCACATACCATCACCAAAGTGTTTATGGAGGACATTGTTAGATTGTATGGGATCCCGAAGATGATCATCAATGACAGAGACACCATCTACACATCAGTTTTCTGGACTTCTTTTCAGGATGCTGTGGGTACACAGATTAATTTTAGTTAGGCATATCATCCAGAAATAGATGGGCAGACAAAGAGAGTTAATAAGGTTCTTGAGGACATGTTGAGGATGTATGTGATGGACCAGTAGAAGAAGTGGGAATATTATTTGCATTTAGTTGAGTTTTCCTACAACAATAGTTATCATAGCTCTATTGGCATGACACCCTATCAGGCGTTGTATGGTCGACCTTATAGGACACCGTTGAGCTGGGACAGACTAGGTGACAAGATTATTTTGGGGCCATATTATCTTAAGGATTTAGAGTAGTAGGTTATTCTCATTTGACAGCGTCTTGAGCAGGCTAGAGCATGCCAGAAGGCATATGCAGACACCAAGAGGATTGACCATCACTTCTCAGTGGGTGAAAAAGCTTTCTTGAGAGTTTGTCCACATAAGAGTCCAATCCATTATGGAAATGGTTCTAAGCTATCACCTCATTTTTGGGGCCTTTTGATATTCTTGAGGTCATCAGTCTAGTTTCCTATCGTCTAGCTTTACCACCATGCCTTGCATGGGCCCACGATGTTTTTCATGTTTCTGTACTTCATAGATATGTACCAGATGTTTATCATGTTTTGGATTGATCAGCATTACAGGGAGAGGATGGAGGGTAGTGGAGACTAGAGCCCGTACACATACTACAACACTGGAGGTTGGTCCTTCAGGGTTGAGATTTGGAACAGGTTAGAGTGCAGTGGGACCGATATGACGAGTCATCAACAACCTAGGAGGATGCTACACCACTGAGGGCTAAATATCCCTATCTCTTCCAATGACCTCTAGGAGGAAGTCTAATTATAGCAGAGGGGGATGTAGTGCCCACATTTTTATAACTCCAGTTATCTGTTGGTTCCTTTATGCATAGACATTTTTTGATTAAGACTCTGATAGATTTTCGACATTTTGCTATGTTATCTTATCCTCATAGACATTATGGTATTTTGGGCGCGTAGCACCAATTGGAATAGATTCATATATTGATATACTTCTTGTGATGTTGATGACACTAACAGGGGTACATGATAGTCATATTCATTGGTTAGATATTGTTTCTTGTGGTCGATTTGATTAATGATATAGTTTTCTGGATTTAATAATGGTAATCTCATGCTAGCCTAAGTGTATGTCGTTGTAATCTTATCTGTGGATGATTTGTGGCAAACTATGTGTATAATTGTATGAATTGTACTATCAATTGTATAATAATGTTAGGACATTATAAGTTTGATTGAAATTGTGATGTGTAGATGATGTTATTATATTGGATAGACGCGGTTAATGTGTGTAATGAGTGTGCAGGTGACAGGTATAGGAGAGCATGGGTTTCAGGGTGGCTATGCAATTATGCACGAGCGACCTATAGGATGAGTCCTAACCATGCTAGATGTTTGAGGCCTTAGAATAGGTGTAATTATTTGGGCACCATGGGTGAACCCTCAATTGTAATGTATTTATGTCTTGCAAAATTAATTATGTTTAGGGTGTGTTTTATTAAGTAAACTAGTTTAGGGGTTTAATGATCTCATCTTAATTTAAGTGATGGTTTTGGGTAAGTGTGTGTGTGTTGGTAGAAGGGATTGGGGACTGTTGTTGCAAATCAGTAGCACCCCCTAGACGTTGATCAGGTTTCTAGTTTGATCATACTTAAGCATCCAGTGTGATTGCACAACATTGAATCCTTTCCCCAAGTGTGGGACTTGCAAAATGAGAAAGGAATATCCAGTTTAGAGGCTAGTTCCTTAATTCCTATAGTCAGATTTATCACTTACAAGTTACAGAGGTCTATATTCCTAATCCTACCCTAAATTCTAAAGGAGACAGAGATAGAGAATGTAGATAAACTAAAACTAATGCTAATAGGTGATGCACCAAAGGAGTGGTGAGCGTTTCTCACTTCTGTAGATTGACATAGTTCATAGAGTGTAACAAAAAACAACATGCACAAAATGATAGCTGTAATGAAGAATCAGAAATTAGTCAAACAACACTAGCAGAGGATAGAAGATTAATCACAAGGCCTGTATTGTTATTTTAACATCAAAATCACTTGCATTACAACACCTGGAAGGCAAAAATGAGTTGCAGTTCTTAGAAAAGGTCTGTTATTCCACCAAAATCACTTTCAAGGTGATAGAGAGGACTTGTAATACACAAAAAATGTTCAACCCTCTGAAAATGAGCCAAAACTAGATTTTACAGTGTAAGGGATGAGCCCAGGAGCGAGAAACGTGGGAAAACATGGAAGGGATTCAACCATTGACAAAAATTCATTCAAAATAGCATGGGTGTCCTTACAGACCCATCCCCTAACATTTTTAGCTATGTTGAGAGAGAATGCGAGCCATTCTTCATTAAAAACAGTGGTTGAAATGTCATTTCTGTCCATGACCACATGCTAGAGGTGTTTTTTGATTTTCTCTCTCCAAAATACATAAAAAATGAAAAATTACCTTGGAATCATGTAGATAATTTCACCATCTTTCCATTGATATAAAGAACGTGAAAAAATCGAGCTCTAGATCGAAAGATATGGCCATTTGAAGTTTTAGGGCAAAACAGGGCCAAATCGGGTTGGCGGGAAAAATTTGAATTTTTTTCACCTTTTTGGTCATTTGCAAAATTTTCCAAAATTCCCCCACGTTCCACCATTCCAGCTGCCATGTGGCACATTTCTATTGGGCGTGGGCCCATCCTGCTTCATTTTCCTTCGCTTTTGTCTTTGGAATTTTTTTCCAAAATTCCCCGCTGGGCCGGCGAGTTTGGGACACGTGGCAAGCCCCAATTGGACGCGGGCCTATCTTTCCTCTATTTTTCATGGGTCTCTTGATTCATTTCTGTCCTAGACACATGGCATAACCCCATTGGGTGTGGGTTTTCCCTCTTAAAATTTCACTCCCGGGCTTTCCTCTCTAAATTTTCCTTTATTTTCTCCTTGGGAAAATTTCCCAAATTCTCCCCTTGCTCCGCCACTCCAGGACATGTGGTGACATATTACTGGCTGCGGGCCTTTCGCAAGCATCCTCACCTTTGCACAAAAACATTGGGAAAAAATCCCAATTTCCTCCTGCGCTCCGCCATTCCAGGCTCCGGTGACACGTGGCGAGATATAATTGGCTGGCACGGGTAGCGGGCCTAAACTCTCTTCATTGAAGTTTAGCGAAACACTTAGCCAAAAATCCAACTTCTCCTCCACCCTCCACCATTCCAGCTCCATAGGACACATGGAACATTTCTATTAGGCGTGGGATTTCTCTCCAAAATTCCATGCGCCAACACTTAGCCAATTTTTTCAAATTTCCCCCTGGACACGTGGCGGGCTTGTGGGAAAAATATTTCCTTTTGAAAAATTTGCCAAAACACTTGGTAAAAAACCAAGTTCTCCTCCGACCCATGCCGCTCTAGGACATGTGGCGGCATCTCATTGGCTGTGGGCCTTGAAGGGGAAAATTTCTCACAAAAACTCCGCCGAGCCATAACTTCAAAAATACATGGAGTTAGGAGGAAAACTTTACCTTTCTAGAAATCTGAGAGAGAGCTCTATCCAATGGTGTCATTTCCAGAAGGTTTTGAGTGCCTGAAAAGCAAAAATTTATGTCTGAGGCACAAGAGAGGGAAGAATGAGAGGAGTTAGCAACAAAATGAGCAGGGGGGCATATTTTGGATAACAATTTTGGCAACTCAGAGGGGTCATTTGCTTGTTGGATGAAATTACCAGTTGCCTGAAGCAATCCATTTGGCATGGAGTCATCATTTTCTCTGTTTGATACCTGAACTGAATAGAACATTGCAAGGAGGAAGATGGAATATCACCTGATGGAGCAAGGCCTGCAAACACATTCCCAGGAACAGCAAGCTTGTGCCAAAGCACTTAGGGAAAGTAAAACTAACCTACAGCAAAACAATGTGCACAAGCACTTGGAGGAATGAGAAAAATAAACTAATATGTACAAGGTGGAGTATTTCCTTTAGTAGCAATGCTTCAGATGGATTCCATTGACTAGAATATGCAGTTCTTTGCCATCCAATGAAGAAAATTGGAAGGCATTATTGTCCTTACACTTTGTGACCATGTATGGGCCACTCTAAATGGCATCAAATTTTGAATGCCTTCCCAATTTTTCTCTATCTGCATCCCATTTTTAACACTAGATCTCCAACTTGGAAAGACCTATTCTTGGCCTTTCTATCAAAGGTATTCTTTATCAAAGCTTGATCCTTCTCCATTGCTTGGGATGCTCTGATTCCCGATTTCTTGGAGCTCCATAAATTTTGCATATCTAAACTTCCATGGGCTCAAAATCCAACAACTCCAACTATTTCATTAGTTCCAATGTTGGCAACTCAAGTGATATGGGCAAGATTACCTCTCTTCCATAAACAAGCTTGAATGGAGAGTTGCCTGTAGATATTTTAGGAGTTATCCTATCAGCCCATAAGGCTGATTTCAATTTGGTATGCCAAGACCTCTGATTCTCATGAAGAGTCCTCCTAATGATCCTCAACAATTTTCTTGTTTGTAGATTCAGCCTGACCATTACCCCGAGGATAATATTTCGATGAAGTACTTTAGATAGATTCCATTCTTGACAGCCCACTCAGTCACCTTGGATCCAATGAATGACAATGCATTATCTGATATTATTGTAGCTGGTATGCCAAATCTGGTTGCTATTCCCTCATAGAAGTCTAGGATACTAGATTCATTTTCCTCTTTGAGTGCTACTACTTTAGTCCACTTAGTGAAGTAATTTGTGGCTGTTAAAATCCACTTGTGCCCTTGGCTTGAATTGGGATTAATGACTCCAATGAATTCTAAACCCCATTGCATGAATGGCTGGTCAACTAAAATTGGATGCAATGGAAGGGTAGCTAGCCTCTCTTTACCTGTGAAGAATGCACAATTCTTGCACCTCTTGATCCATGCATAACAATCATTGAAAATCTTGGGCCAATAATAACCAGCCCTCATGATCCTTAGAGCTATCACTCTTGGTGCAAAATGACCACTAGCTGGTCCATCATGGAACTCTTCCAACACCCTATGAATCTGATTTGTACCAATGCATCTCAGCAGTACTCCATTCACATCCCTTGTGAACAAAACACAATCAAAAAGGGCATATGGGATAGCCTGAAATCTGAAGTGTCTTCTTTGGGTCTTGTTCATCACTGGAGGGCATAGGCCTGTGCTTAGGAAGTGCATTATACTTTGGGTCCAGCAAGGAGTGGGGACACCATTATTTTCCTCTTGACTGCTTCCTTGCCCATGGCTGTCTTGCAACGCCAAAACAGCCTCCTTCTCATTGCATGCTTCCTTTTGTTCGCTTAAAATCAGCTACTCACCCAATCCTTTTCCTCTAACCAACTTGGTGACCCTGATCTCTATGTCATATTCCATGACATGAGTAATCCAACCTGCTCTCTTTTCATTCAAGTCTTTGTTGAGGAGGAAGTCTTTAACCCCTGCATGAGAAACCAACAATTGAACCTTGTTGTTTGAGACTAAATGCTTGAAATTCTTCAAGCTTCTGATTACTGGAAGAACATGCTTCTCAATGAAAGAATATCTCACCTCATAGTCCTCCAGGCTTTGGCTGAAGAAAGCAATTGGCTGCTCATCATTGTCCTTGTTCTGTTGTACCAAAATTGCAGAAATAGTATCATTACCCCCAAATGCATAGAGGATGAAATCCTTGGAGAAATCCAGGTTGATGAGAGTTGGTGCTTGAGAGATGGCTTCTTTGATTGCTTCAAAAATTTCCTTGCCTTCTGCTGTCCATTTGAAATCCATGCTTTTCTTTAACATCTTGGTGATAGGCTTGAAAAGGGCTAAAAAAATTCGGGACAAACCTCTGAACAAAATTTATCCTTCCCAAGAAACTTTTGAGGGCCTTCTTGTGGCTTGGCAATGGTAGTGCTCTTATGGCTTCAACTCTTTTTGGATCAATTTCTAATCTTTCTTTTGAGACAATGTGGCCAAGGAGCTTTCCTTCATGAGCTAAGAAAATACATTTTTAAGGATTCAAGGACACTCCAAATCTTCTACACCTTTGGAACACTTGTCTCAAATGAGAGAGGTGGTCTGCTGTATTTTTAAAAAAAATAGTGATTCATCAAGATATATCAGTACTATGTTGTTAATCAAACCTTTAAACGCCATGTCCATTTCTCTTTGGAAGGTAGCTCCAGTGTTGGACAGACCAAATGGAATTTTCTTGTATGCATAAGTTCCCCATTTGGTTGTAAAGGCTATCTTGAACTGATCCTCTTCCTTCACCATAATCTGATTATACCCTGAATAGCCATCAAGTAATGAAAACCTCTTAGAGCCAGCAACAACTTGTAAAATCTGCTCCATGGAAGGAAGTGGGTAATGATTCTTAAGAGATGCTCTATTCAAATATCTGAAGTCAACACACAATCTAATTTCCCCACTCTTCTTTCTAACTGGAACCAAGTTGGCAACCCAACTAGAATGCTTGATAGGGAATATGATTCTTGATTCTATCAACTTATCCAATTCTTTCCTCATGAGAGGCTCCATGTGTAGATTGACTAGCCTTTGTTTTTGCCTGATGGGTTTAGTACTTGGGTCCAATTCAATGGTGTGCTGAGCTAACTTGGGATTAAAACCTTTCAAATCTTCATAGCTCCAAGCAAAAACATCAGGGAATTCTTGAAAAAGTTGTATGAACTCATACCTTTCTTACTCAGTTGTCATCTTACCAATTTGGAGTGATTTACTTCCTTCTACCAAGATGGACATTGAATCTTCTCCCTTCGCTTGGATGTTTGCTTTCTCCTTCCTAAACTGATCATTAGGATTGAAAATGGACTCCAAAGTAATAAGTCCCTTTGGTAGTTTTTTGGTTCTTAGCTACACCACTTGGTCACCATACTGCTGCTCCAACTTTTCCTGATTTTTGGCTGAGAACTCAGCCTCTTCTTGCAAGAAATGGATGATTTGCTGATCATTTTCAAACACTTGCCAACTTGCATTGTTGTCTGGCACTGAAGGCCTCACAATCACATGGATGTTTGGTTGTATCTTATCTTTTTGAATGCTTTCAACAACGTCAAAGGCTGCCCCAACTGCTGCAAGCCTGTCAGCAGCTTGGTTCTCTTTTCTAGGAATGGATTTTATGCTAAAGCCCTGAAAATCTTCAATGAGCTCCCACACCCTATTTTTGTAGCATTTGAGTAGATTATTCTTGATAGCATGCTGGCCCTTAACCTGGTTGACAATCAACTCACTGTCACCAAATACTTGCAAGTTCTTTATCCTTCTCTTGATTGACCAATGAAATCCTTGTATCAAAGCTTCATATTCAGCAATGTAATTAGAGCATGCAAATTGGAATCTAAAAGCTGAATAATACTTAACTCCTTGAGGTGAAACCGGCATGGCTCCCCCTCTTACATGTTGTCTACTCCTTGACCCATAAAAAAAAAACTGCCATACCTCATTTTCATCCTTATGGTCTGGCTTGGTGATGTTAGGGATAGGTTGATTTTATTCATGCATGCAATAGACTCCTAGCTCAGATTATTCTATTTCTTGATAAGGATCAAAAGCATGCACCTTGTTTTCCCATTCATCAAGGGTTAGATCTGGGATACTTCCAACCTTGGTGTCAGCTTCATCAGTGCTTGGGTGATCTTCTTGATCAAACGATGAACAATTGGCATTAATTTGACTTGGAGTGTAAGGCTCGATGTGAAAGTTTGCAATAGGTTCAGATTTTATTGTGGCCTTAGTTCCATATCTAGTTCTGAACAACATGTGTGACCAATCAGTAGATAAGTAACCTCCAATCTTGGTTATGAAATACCTTGACAAACATAGGGCAAAGAGTGGTGGAAGGTCTATTACTGAGACATCTTGCAAAACAACCACGTTGGGACATGCATGCAAAAATAAGACTCAAGTTTTTAATCACTCCAATTGTTGTTATTGCTGTTCCATCCAATTGCACTACCCCTTTGGATATGGTTTCATACTGAATTCCCAACTGATCAACTATTTGCTTGGGCATTACTGAACTACTTGCTCCGGAATCAATCATGCAATTATGTACTAATTGATTTCTAATAATCAATGAAACATATAATGGAGGGGGCTTCAAAATTTTACCTTGATATCCTCCATGATTCCCCTCCTACTAGGCAGTATTTGTGAGCACCTTCTCTTTCATTTGGACTTGCTGATTTGAAGTTGACCAGTCCTTCATGGCAGATTGTAGCAAATCTCTTTGGCCTGGGATAGATAGTGATTCCCACATTGATATGTTTATATTTGTCTTCTTCATCTAATCAATGATATTGAATGGAGATGAAGTATCCCTTTACTTTCCCTTGGCATGCACATTCATTCCTTATGTATGGGAAGAAACAACTGGAATTTGAGCTGGCTTAGGAACTGTTTTAGGTAGTCCTTGCATGATTGAGATTGCATTTTACTTGTCAATAGTTTGTGGAGTGATAGAAGGTTGTTAATTACTTGGAGCTAATGGCTGTTATTCACCCAAATTTCTCCTTTTTGATCTTGTGTTGGCTGAAAAAACTTTGGGAAACCATTTGATTCATGCTATAAAAATATTCTGCCTGTCAGTTTACAAGTGTGGTATCATTTGGAGCTGATTGCTGCTGGACAGTTTCTTGTTGCTGGTCATTTGTTTGACTACCTTCACCCTCCACACCATTTTTTGTCACCATTAATGCTTGATTCAAGGCACTGTTGAAGCACATGGACTGGTTATGAGGTTCATTGCATGGGAAACACCAATCATACTCTTGAGCTATATTGTTTTGTACTGGCACTAATGCTTTAGAGGCAGATGTAGCATTGAGATTATAGGACTGAAATGGTCTATTGGCAGGAGGCCTCACTTGATTCAAATTTGCAGTTGGGTTGGGTGGTCTTTGGGGTTGATATGGCTACTTGTTAGGCTGAGCTTGGGGCTGGAAAGAAGGTCTAAAACTTTGGGCTTGTTTCCTCTTGAGTGTAACCAGCTCATTACCTAGATTTTGCAGCTGCTTCATGACTTCTTGAAGTTTATTTGAGGCACTAGAAGATGAAGTAGAAGCTTCATTCAAATTTTGATTTCTAGGAGTGGGAATAGGAGCTAAATTAGGTGTTTGATTAGTATTTGGGCTCTCTAAACTTGGAAACAATGGCATTGGGGGTCTAGGAGCCAGCTTGCCAGCTTGAATCAAACAATTTTCAGCTCTAATGGCAATGCTATAAGCAATGGGAATAGTTGTGCCTCCCATGGATTGAATTAACATAGAAATATCAGAAGTTAAAGCTTTAAGGTAATAAAGGAAAGCACCTTCTACTGTTGGCCTGAATGCCACTGGAATTCTCTCCCAAGTCCTTTGAAATCTGAAATTAAAATGAATCAGCTGCTCATTGGGAGCTCTCTTGATGGTTGTCAGCTGCTCCAAAAGGGACAAGTTGTCTCCCTTTTTTCCAAATTGCTCATGGAGGGCTATACATAGCTGATTCCAATTTTGAATAGAACCCTAAGCAAGACTCCTGAACCATTTCAAAGCTTTCCCTTTGAATGAAGATGCCAACAGTTTGACAGCAACTTGCATCTCATTGATCTCATGGATTGCACAAATGTTAGCAATATCCTTGACATGATCACCAAGAGTGGTATGATTTTCTCCAGTGAAGTATGGAATGTTCTTCAATGCTGCAACTGGGATTGGATTTTGTGCATTGAGAGCAAGTGGGCTGCTGCCAGTGAAATTGACATAGGGGTTATTTTGTGCCATTCTGATTGGCCTTAGAACCCTTTTTGATTGATTGAAGGGCCTACCAGGTGGAGGAGTTGAGAGAGTTCTGTTTGGTGGAGATAGAGACCTATGAATCCTCCTCCCTCTTTTCCTTCTTCTTGGAGATAACTTCAGATATTCAAACAACACCTCTTCTTCTCCAACTCTTGACCTTGTAGTGATTCTTCTCATGAGTTTTCAGGTCTGCACTACTAAAACTAGCTGATTCTTCTTCCTTGGAGTCGCCAGATGTGTAATTTATAGCTCTTTTAAAGAAAGAAACTTGTAATAAATGCACATTAATTTTGTTGCAATGAAGATGAATACTTCTAAGTGTCCCACCTAGCATGCCAAAATTGTTGTTGCAAATCAGCAGCACCCCCTGGATGTTGATCAGGTTTCTAGTTTGATCATACTTAAGCATCCAGTGTGATTGCACAACATTGAATCCTTTCCCCAAGTGTGGGACTTGTAAAATGAGAAAGGAATCTCTAGTTTAGAGGCTGGTTCCTCAATTTCTCTGGTCAGATTTATCACTTACAAGTTGGAGAGGTCTATATTCCTAATCCTACCCTTAATTCCAAAGGAGACAAAGATAGAGAATGTAGATAAACTAAAACTAATGCTAATAGGTGATGCACTAAAGGAGTGGTGAGCATTTCTCACTTCTGCAGATTGACACAGTTCATAGAATGCAACAAAAATGAGTATGTAATGAAGAATAAGAAATTAGTCAAAAAACACTAGCAGAGGACAGAAGATTAATCACAAGGCCTGTATTGTTATTTTAACATCAAAATCACTTGCATTACAACACCTGGAAGGCAAAAATGAGTTTCAGTTCTTAGAAAAGGTCTGTTATTCCACCAAAATCACTTTCAAGGTGAGAGAGAGGACCTGTAATACACAAAAAATGTTCAACCCTCTTAAAATGAGCCAAAACTAGCTTTTACAGTGTAAGGGACGAGCCCAGGAGAGAGAAATGTGGGAAAACATGGAAGGGATTCAACGATTGACCAAAACACATTCAAAACAGCATGGGCATCCTTACAGACCCATCCCCTGACATTTTTAGCCATGCTGGGAGAGAATGTGAGCCATTCTTCATTAAAAACGGTGGTTGAAACGTCATTTCTGTCCATTTATATAAAGAATGTGAAAAACCGAGCTCTAGATCGAAATATATGGCCATTTGAAGTTTTAGGGCAAAACAGGGCCAAATCGGGTTGGCGAGAAAAATTCAATTTTTTTCACCTTTTTGGTCATTTGGAAAATTTTCCAAAATTCCCCCATGTTCCGCCATTCCAGCTGCCATGTGGCACATTTCTATTGGGCGCGGGCCCATCCTGCTTCATTTTCCTTCACTTTTGTCTTTGGAAATTTTTTCCAAAATTCCCCGCCGGGCCGGCGAGTTTGGGACATGTGGCAAGCCCCAATTAGACGCGGGCCTGTCTTTCCTCTATTTTTTGTGGGTCTCTTGATTCATTTCTGTCCTAGACACATGGCATAACCCCATTGGGTGTAGGTTTTCCCTCTTAAAATTTCACTCGTGGGCTTTCCTCTCTAAATTTTCCTTTATTTTCTCCTTGGGAAAATTTCTCAAATTCTCCCCTTGTTCCGCCACTCCAGGACACATGGCGACATATTACTGGCTGCGGGAATTTCGCAAGCATCCTCACCTTTGTGCAAAAACATTAGGAAAAAATCCCAATTTCCTCCTGCGCTCCACCATTCCAGGCTCCGGTGACACGTGGTGAGATATAATTGGCTGGCGCGGGCAGCGGGCCTAAACTCTCTTCATTGAAGTTTGGCAAAACACTTAGCCAAAAATCCAACTTCTCCTCTGCCTTCCACTGTTCCAGCTCCATAAGACATGTGGCACGTTTCTATTGGGTGTGGGCTTTCCCTCCAAAATTCCATGAGCCAACACTTAGCCAAATTTTTCAAATTTTCCCCCTGGACACGTGGCGTTACCTGATTCGTCGGCGGGCCTGCGGGAAAAATATTTCCTTTTGAAAATTTTTCCAAAACACTTGGTAAAAAACCAAGTTCTCCTCCAACCCACGCCACTCTAGGACATGTGGCAGCATCTCATTAGCTGCAGGCCTTGAAGGGGAAAATTTCCCACAAAAACTCCGCCGAGCCATAACTTCAAAAATACATGGAGTTAGGAGGAAAACTTTACCTTTCTGGAAAGATGAGAGAGAGATCTATCCAATGGTGTCATTTCCAAAAGGTTTTCAGTGCCTGAAAAGTAAAAAATTATGTCTGAGGCACAAGATAGGGAAGAATGAGAGGATTTAGCCACAAAAATCAGCAGGGGGCACATTTTGGATAACAGGGACCACATGTGAACCTTGGGTGGATCCCACACCCTCTACCCTTGTGCCCAAGCATGCCAAACCCGAAATTAGGTTATTTTGGGTATTTTTAAGGACCCCTTTTGAGTTTGGGAATTCCCTTAGCATGAAAATGGGCCCTTAGACCCTACCTAATAGGTAGGGGGGCTTATTTCCAAGGTTTGGAGGGATTTTCCCTCCCATTTTGCCCTCCTTAGTCACCATCCATGTAAGATGGTTGGTTTGTGTGTAATTTTTAAAAGTTTCTCCACTTTTTTTTATTTATTTTTTTAGTATTTTGGGTGATAAGGGCTAAAAGGTGAGTTTACTTTTACTTATTTGGTTTTTGGAATCTTTGACTCTTGAGAGGAGAGGGGGTGACACTTGTCACCTTCCCATTGGTGAGGAAAATTTTGGGTTCCTCTTCTTATTCTCCTCATGTGGAAGGAAGGGGTCTTCTTGGCTCATTTTTTTTTGGGAGAACTGGGAGAATTTTGGGAGCTTGGAAGTTTGCTTGGACAAAGGGAAAATCTTAGAGTCTTGGAAAGCATTGTAGAGGTAGGATTCTTAATCCTTTTCTTTCCTAGTTGTGATTATCTTGTTAACTATGCATTAGTCAATAAAATGATGTGTTTGAAATGATATGTTGTAAAGTTATATGGTGAATGTAGTTTTTTTTGTTCTTTGTTGTTTTCTTTTGTTTTCTCTCCACCATCATTTGGATTGATGGTTTTTGGAGAATGTAGGAGAAGAGAGAGGGATTTCCCTCTCAAACCTCATGGTTGTTGGTCAATCCATGAAGGTCCCTTCTCATCCCCTCATATGGTTTGAGGTGGGAGAAAGGTTCATATGGCTTGAACCTTTCCCCATTCTTGGTGAGGAAACCCTTTTGGGTTTGAAAATCCTCCCAAAAAGGATTTCTATGACATAAAGGAGGAATAAGGAGGATGAATGATTAGGAGGAATAAGGAGTTTTTAAACATGCTTTTGTTGGTGCTCCTATGGTTGGACACCTTTGATTTGGGCATCCTATTTCTTCTTTTCCCCCTTTGTGAGGTTGACCTTGTTCTCCTCATGTTGTTGTTTTACCATGTGTGGTATGTCTAAGTGTTTAAATGGTCTTATGTAATTCTTGTTGTGTTTTATCCCCATTTTACTTGTGCACATTATGGAAGTTTGTTCCTCTCTCCCATGGGCTTGGGAGAGGCTAGAATGGCTTCCAACCATGGAAATACATGTGATGATGCCTATTGGTTGGGTGGTAAACAAGCCTTGTCTCTTATTTCAGCATCCTTGGAAGAACACTCAAGTTTGGAGATAGTTGGATCCTCTTTGCCATCTTGGTCCTCTTGGTCATCTTCATATTTTGAGGGTATTACTTTAATTTTGTAAATAAATGTGGCTTTAAGAAGTTTTACCTTCTTGTAAATACCTATTTTTATACTTGTTGCTACTTGCAAACTTTAGTCAGTACTAAGGAAGTCTTTCTTTCATTATTGCAAGAATCTTGTAATATTATCATTTTGAAATCATAATGAAACCATGAGCCCTTTTTATTTCAATGTCTTCATTTGGAGGCCTTGTTGTTTATAAATCTAAAAGAAATGTAGTTATGCATTGTACATTAAATCTATAATTTTTAGCTGTGTCTACTTTTCAAGTTTTGAAAAAAAAAATCTATGAAATGGCATATGTGTATTTTTTTCAAAATAAATCTGAACTTGATAAGTTAAGAACTCTTTTAAATCTACATTTTTTTAATGGCATCACATCCTTTAGATCCTACTCAGCCCATTATCATTAATACCGGTGACGAGGAGTTTGTGGACTCCTTGACCAAAACCTTACTACCTTACACCATTATCTCACCCATTCCTCTACTCACAATTCATTAGGACAATTGGTATACAACATGCATGTGTCCATTCCTCCTACCCTCACCCACACTTCTTCTTGAGCTACCACTAGCGTGGCATTACCTTCTTCCACCTTACCGCCTGGAGTATCCCAACTTGACCCCACATCATCAATATTTGTGGCACCTACAACATCGCTCGCAATTTTTACGTCAGTTGCTGCCATGGTGTTCTACATATTGAGAAGACCACTTATAATATTTTTATTTTAGATATTCTTAAAATATCCAATCTTCACAAATACATCCTTTGTAAAATACTACAAGGCTCAAGAGTTTCAGTTGATATTGATCCTACGTACTTCCAAGCGTTAGTCTTATATATTTTTCCTAATGAGCACATAACCTTTAGCCATCAAGATATTCCTAAAGAGGATCCTACGCATAATCTACCCTTACATATTGAAGTAATTGTAAATCGTAAAAGATAAAAAGGGTGTTTGTGTATAGTGGATTAGGACTAAATATTTATACTCTAAAACTTGTTCAAAAACTGGGCAACATTGATGCTGATCTAGAACATAAGGTCATCACCATAAAGGCTTATGATAGTGAAGAGCAGAAATTAGTTGGCATGGTAAATTTTCTTATGGAAGTAGGGCCTACTACTCATGACACCAAGATCCACATTTTGGACTTGGAACTTCCTTACAACATGCTCCTTGATCGCCCATAGATTCTTGCCATACAGACCATTCCTTCCACGTACCATCAGTGTCTAAAGGTATACCATGAAGGAAAGACTCTTACCATTCAGGGGTATCCTGAACCCTTTTCTCATTACAAAGTATTTTTGGGTTATTTTCCCACCAAATTTGAATTTCCTTCTACATAAATGGTTGTTCAGGTTCAATAAAAAGTCTCTCACCTCACGTGTTGATCTAGACACCTTGTGCTCTTATAAGGATGATGAATCTACATGAGACTCTACCTTTTATTTCTGGGAGATGAAATTTATTGCAAATGGTTGTGGAGAATATGACCTCTAACACGCCCTTTCAATTTCTAAACTCCCCTGATAACCCAAGATGCGGGGTATGTCCAACTATAAATATCGATGATCTTGAGAGCATTGTACATTGATAGTTTTCTTCCTGGTGGTATTTCAGGAGATGAAAAGATGTTAGAAAATTCCATATCTCGATCAAATGATGATGAGATGGCTCAATGATATCAATCACCAAAGTATGATATCCTAAATAAAATGATGTATGCCATCAGATACAAAGGATATGGATGCAACATAAATGAGTAAGGTATATGTGAAGCTCTTCCTATACCACATCTCAAGATTTATAAGTACAATATTGATATCCAACCATCTGGGTCCAATCCTCCAAAGGTCAAAGAAACCTCTTTTGAGTGAGAAGATAGTTGGTTAGAGTATGAAATCGAAATAGATTCCCAATGTAGTATTTACGAAGACCTTGCCTCCATGAACTTATTTTCTAACATGGATATCTTAACCATATTCCCTACCATTCCAAATTTAAGTTTAGTATATCCTTCCCTTGTCCACTGGGACCAACAAAAACATGTACCAATTGACTTATTTGAGAATGAAGAATAAATTGGTGAGTTTATGGGTCTCCGTGATGACATTCCTATTTACAAACATAAAAAGGGCTTCTCCATTAATCTTGACATGTGATTGTATATCAGGGAGGAGGGTGAACTTCATGGTCAATAAAATTTAAAAGAGAACAAGGGAAAGATATCATCAAAGAAGCCATATAAAAATAAAATTCCAAGTCCTATAATGAAAATATCTTCGAGGTACTTACATACAAATAAATGGAAAAATCACTAGACATAGAACATGACCATTATAAAGGTGAAAATATCATGGAGATAGCCTTATATGGAGATCTTAATCTCCCCCCTGATCCTATGTAAATGGTAGAATAGTCCAAATTACTAGTGGAGGAAACTATAGACATGAACATTGGAACTAAGGAACAACTTAGAATGGTTAAGTTGGGAGCTTCACTTTCAATAGAAGAGGAGAAGACCTTTGCCATGCTTCTGCATAAATTTTCAAATATATTTTATTGGTCCTATGTGGACATGCTAGGGTTAGATCCCTCATTAGTAGTGCATAACCTAGTTGTGCACAAAGAAGCAAATCCCATCAAGCAAAATATTAGAAAGATGCATCCTCATGTCACTCTATTAGTAAAAGAAGAACTAAAAAAATTATTAGTGGTAGGCTTCATCAGGCCTATAGATGATTCAAAATGGATTTCTAATATAATACTTGTACAAAAGAAACCCATTGGTATGAGGATGTGTACATATTTTAGAGACATTAATAAAGCATGTGATAAGGATGAGTTTCCTCTTCCTAACATCGACATGATTATCAATTCAACTGCTGGTTATGAAATGCTATCCTTTATGGATGGATTTTTGGAATATAATAATATTAAAATAGCATAGGAAGACCAACACAAGATATATTTTACCACCCCTTGGGGGATATTCTGCTATCAAGTCATGCCCTTCGGCCTTAACAATTCCAACACAACCTATCAAAAGGCCATAAATGTCATCTTTCATGATATGATAAATGATATAATGGAAGATTATGTGGATGACATATTGGGAAAATATAGGACAAGAGAGAACCATCCATTGATCTTATGGTGTATCTTTCAGTGTCTTAGAGATTACAAGGTTAAACTAAATCTAAAGAAATGTGTCTTTAGTGTATTATCTAGAATTTTTTAGGTTTTATTGTGTCAAGAATAGGAATTGAATTAGATCCTACAAAGGTTACTGCCATTACTAAAATGCTTCCTCTGGAGAACATAAAATAACTATGTAGTTTATAGGGGAAGATCCAAGCTATCAGAAAATTTATCTCCCATCTCACAAACAAGTGTCATTCATTCACACATCTTATTAAGAAATATGTTGATTTTTATTGGATTCTAGAACAACAACAAATGTTTGTTATGGTCAAATAATATATGTCTAAACCCCCTATTCTAATGACACCTACTCCAAGAAAACCATTCTAGTTGTACATTTTTGCCACTCAATTTGTAATTGACACACATTTAGCTCAGTATGATATAAATCAAAAATAAAAGGACATATATTACCTTAGTCACATGTTGATTGCTTATGAGCTCAACTATCCACAGATTGAAAAGGCTTTCTTGGCTGTCATTTTTTATTTTCAAAAACTTCATCATTATTTGATACATAATAAGACCAAGCTCATTATCTAGATTTAACCCAATGAAGTACTTATTATCTAAACCTATACTCACAGGAAGGAGGGATGAATGGATCATTCTACTTAGTGAGTTTGATATTGAGTACGTCAATAAAAAAGTCAGTCAAAGGGTAGGTAGTGGCGGCTCAACTAGCTAAAGCCCCTTTTCTAGGAACTAAACCAGTGGGTATGGAATTTCTAGATGCTTCTATGATGTATCTTGAGAATTCCATTACATGGAAATTGTATTTTTATGGATCATTTACTTTCCATGGTTCAAGAACAAGATTTTTTCTCATCACTCCCACAAGAGATCTGATTCCACAAGAATTCACGCTTAGTTTTCTATATACAAACAATATATTGGAATATGAAGCTCCTATTACAAGGTTGAAAATAACTATACACTAGGATATCAGGAAGGTCAATGTAATAGGTGATTATATGTTAACCATCAAACAAGCAAATGATGTATACAAAGTTAAGGATGAGAAGCTCATTCCTTATAGTAAAATGGCTGATAAGTTGAAGGAATTCTTTGTACAAATCAAGTTTTATAAAATACCTAGGGGACAAAATCATGCAACAAATGTTATGGCTATAGTGGGATCTTTAGTATGCATCCCACCTAGAAATAATGAAATTACTTTATGGAGCATTTAAGGACACCGGCATATGACATGTCAAAGTCTTTTTTGGTATGTGAAGTGGTTGGTCCCTTATCCCCTTGGAATAATGAGATTTATAATTACCTTCATGATAGACCCTTCCCTATTGGCATTTACCAATCTGAAAAACAAAACCTTATCCATCAAATATCCTGTTACACCATACTTGGGGGAGAACTCTATTGTAGAGGCTATGGTAGGAATTTTTTGTGTTTCTTTAACTCAGACGAATCTACCTTATCAATCAAAGAGGTGTAAGAAGGCATCAGCGAGGCCCATACAAGTAGAATGGTTCTGGCTAAAATATTGTGAAGAGTAGGCTATTAATGGCCTACTATGGAAACTGGTTGTTGTCAATATGTTAAGAAATGCTTACTGTACCAAAATTACGGCAACCTGATACATGCCCCAACACATTATTTTCAACCAATCACAACGTCATGGCCTTTTTCATAGTGGGTACTCAATCTCATTGGAACACTTACCCCTACTTCATCTGATGGCCACATGTTCATTATTACTACCACTGAGTATTTCAAAAAGTGGATAGATGTTGTTCTAATTACCTATGTCACTGGTACAAATATTTTAAAGTTCATCATGAATCACCTCATTTTCCATTATGACATTCCCTATGCCATTGTAGATGACCATGATAAGTATTTTAAGAACAAAACTGTGAAGGCATCATGTTAATGCTTTCAAATCTAAATCAAGTGGTCAAATCCTTTTTACCTTCAAGGTAATAGATAGGCTGAAGGATCAAATAAGAATCTCATTTGTATAATGGAAAATATGGTTAATAAAACTTATTGTAATTGGAATTTACATATTCATCCTACCCTCTGGGCATATCAAACATCTATCCACACCCCTACTAGTGCTACTCCTCATTCCCTAGTTTTTGGAACAAAATTTTTCCTACCCCTTGAGATCAAGATCCCTTCTTTGCACATATCTTTGTGAGACTATTTAGACAAAGAGGAGGATTATAGAGTCACTAGAATTGCATAACTAGAGTTGCTAGATGAGAAAAACCTTCATGCACTGGATCACCTAAATTTTTATCAAAATTGAGTGCATCAAGGATACAAAATATATAATTATACCTCACCAATTTGATGTAGGAGACATTTCCTTAAAGGAAAATAAGTTTAATACCACCAAGGACTATGAAAATAAGAGTAAGTTTGAGCCTAAGTATTTTGGACCCTCTGTTGTGGTTGCTGATTTTGGTTCAGGTGCATATAAACTAGTTGATTTTGAGGGCGATGAGATATGGGAGCCTATAAATACCATGCATGTCAAGTGATTCTACTCTTAAGCATAGGGGTCCTTAAAATAAAAAAAGTATAAAAATCAGAAAAATAAAAATAAAAAGGTAAAGATAAATCAATCCATCTAAGTGTGAAAATCACGCAATTGTGGAACTTTGGACAATTCCTATAGTAAAAACCAATTTTCGGGACCATCAGAGGGTCTATTGTTCACAAGAATATCATATCTAGGAATGCAGTGGCTTTATCCTAGGCTAGTTTTTGCGTGTGTTTGAGATACTTTTGAGACTATCCTTCGCGGCCTTGATCCGGCTGATCCTACTCATGTATACGAAGATTTTGGCCTTGTACATTCCCATCTCACACTGGGTGCATTGTTGCATATTCATTTTCTTGCACATACACGTGAAATTTTCCCTTGTACATTCCCATATATCGTTGGGGGCATCCAAATTTATTCATTTTCTTGCACATAGCTTTGGAAAAATATTTGAAAAAATGTTAACATTCGTATAACTTTTTAGAAATTAAAAAAAACATTCAAATTTGTTTGATTGAAAATATCAAAACAATATAACATTGTCTCATCACAAAATAAAAAAATAACATAACATGTTCCCAAATTGTGCCACAAAAACAAAGGAATATTGGCTTACTTAGTTGTTAGTTTGTACATAGTGTTGTTTGCTTGTTTTTTAATCTAGTATGATTTTATAAGATTAATGTTTTCTTTAATATGTTGTAAATTTCATTAGATTAGTTCTATTTTACATACTTGTACATAGTTGTGTTATGGTATTAGATTTGGTTAACTTTTTCTTGTGCTTGTTTTTGTTTTCTTATATAGTTTGTTATCATTTCATCATCTATATCATCTATCATCGCATCTAAAAATCACCACATATGAATAAATGCTAAGTTACATCATCATAAAAATGAAAATTAAACATGTATTCTAAGCTAACATCATATAATATCATCAAATTGGGGCAATAGATATTATCTTTATCCCCCCCTCATCATAAACAATAATAAAAACATGGACTAAACATGCTATTTCATAAACACAAATTGCGATAAAACATACAAGTACATCGTAATGTATCCATATCAAATGTCAATGTCCATATACAAAAATTGTCTCAATGTACATACGATACAAAATATATGCCATCATGGGTTTGGATAAAAAATGTGCCTTCATCTTGAGTCATAAAGAAATAATACATATATACTATGACAAAACAATGCCTTTATCACGAGGCTTACATCAAAAATAGTACATGAATAACGAGTCATGGATGAATCTCACCAATGCTAGGGATTCCTAGCCTGTGACTCAGGATAGCCTATCTCTAACTAAGAGGTGGCATCTATATGGATTTGGCAGACGTATGTGGCTTGTGTGACCTAGATCTAGATCAGTTGCCTATAATATGATTGTAAAATGTCTCCCTCTATCCCTATAGTATTGAAACATGATATAGACCCCTTTAATTTTTTTCCTCACCTAAAGATGGTGAAAAATAATATACTAAGTCTCTGGTTCCATTTTTATCAGTTACATGATAAAGAGAATCATGCTCTCATGTAATGTGGGCTATATCAACCCCCACCTGTGTCATGATCTTCTCCGGTGTAGTAATGGATTGATATATTTTACTCTGACTTGGTTCCACTCTGTAGTCACCTGCTCCAACTATCTATACAAGAACTATATGATAAAACATGCTACATCACCTCACCACATGCCCATGGCCCTTTGTACCTGTAATGTGGCCATTGATGGCCCATCTGCTCCTAGAATAACACTGAATCTTAGCACCGGAATCTATGACACACTCTGTGGTAACCTAGGTGGTGATCCCCACCCCTATATGCTACTATCTACCTCACGGGTGACCCCAATCCATATCAACCATCCACACCCATTGTAATATGCATACTTGCTTCTTGAGGAGGTGAGGGTGGAATGTGTATCAAAACCTGCTGCACAACCTGTTGTAACACATGTATCTATACATGTGGCTATGGCAGTGGAGGCTAATATTGGGTATGACCCTGTGGGGGTTATCTGCTCCTATGGAGGATCATGCTAAGATGGCACCTATACCTTTGGACCCTGGCCGTCCTATCTCTCAGAGCCTATCCATGTAAAGCCTATGATGCTATGTCTATATCTACCTCTATCGCAACCTATGGGATTGTAATATGTAAAGGTAGTACCATCGCATACCAAGGCCCATAATCTATCATGGTCTTGAGATCTATCACTTGTGGTTATGTAACCCATAGTTACAAGATGACATAAGTGTAGTTATCTCAAGCTCATTGCTATCTAATGCATGGCCTGAAATCAAATATCTCATGTATTCTACGCATGTACCATATGTCATATCCTAGTATACCTTGGATGTGGCCCAAATGTCACTTCAACTATTCAACATGATACCACTCTGCTATATGGCTTCGGTTACTAATAATGAAGTGATAAACCTCTATAATTGTGAACTCTACACCATCATGATGCCACTCATATAATCAATAATGATGCCAAGTAACCATAAGAATCTATAGGTCATCGAGGGAACATCTATAAAATGTGATCAAAATTCCTCACCTACTAGCTTCCACACCATGCAAAATGGCTCATTTGGAGCCCTATCTCGTAATACTCTTAATGGGAACCCAATCATAATATGGTCCCATGACCATATCTGTAATAGTGTGGTTGGACCCAAGCTCCTCATGCCTCAATATAAAATCAAATGTAAGTCCTAATATATATGGGCTAGTTTACAATGAGCCTAGCAGAAGCCCTCTCCATTCATAAGCTTGTGCACTACTTCTATTAAACCAAGTGCGAAGTTCATACCAGTATTATCAGGAAAAAAGTAGCCATTGAAAATAGCCATCAAATATATGGATATACGTGTAATTTGGAGATCCTAAAAACACATGTATAGGAGCACATCCATACCCTTTCGGGGTATGTACCATCATAGAAACATGTCCCAAATACAATCTAGGATCAAACTGCAATCCCCATCATACATCACCAAGATTCGCTTAACCGGAACTTTGAGGATCCGATAGAAATCCTTTAGAGTCACAGTCATCTCGCTAGTTAGTAATATCAAAGCTTGACTCTTGCTATGCTACCTCTCTAATAAGGTAGTTAAAAGGACATGATCTAACATATCATGGGGCATCAGTGAAATATAGGAGAGGCTTGTAGCCTCCAATGTCATAGTTAGAGAAATATGTTCTTGGAGTGAAAATGTATGCTCATAGGCTCTAAAGTGCGCATACCACTAGCACATATCTAAATTACATAATCTCACCTATAATATTAAACAAAACACTTTATTAACATCATCTTGTCTCATAAAATATTCCTAAGGTGTTATAATTGCTTCTACATTCTTCTATTCATCCCTAAGTTCTTCTAAAAATATTCAAATTTCCTATAAAATGTTTCTAAGACACAAGTTTTACACTAGCGCAAGACTTTTTGCACTAGCGCACCCCTTTTGGAACTAGCGCAATCCTACACTAGCATGTTCCTTTCAACTCTAAGTCACCCATCTTTACCCTAGCACATTCCTATGCTAGAACACACATTTCTACACTAACTCGATTAGTTTTACACTAGCGCGAGCTTGACCTATCCTAGAATCTAGTTTTACACTTTCACACTAGTTTTTACACAAGAACACAACCCCTTTGTGCTTGTGCGTGACCGTTGATGCTAGTGCACCCTAGGGCTTGTGCTAATGTGAACCCAAAAATTTCCCCTACCAGAAACATGTAATAAAGGCACTCAAAAATTAAATTTTTTGTTTTAGATACTAGTGTACCATCTGTGAGAGGCCTCCCATACTCTTGAAAGTGATCAACATGGTGTTTATAGTTTTGAATTCAAGCCATCTCTCTCCAAGATCAGAGCAAAAATATCACCAAATCTCGGAAGGGTCTAATAAAAATAACTGGTCACGATGGCTTTTAGCCCTCCCGACCTACTATTTATATCTGTTTTGACCTAATTCTTCATTTTTTATCCCCTCTAGGGGCTAGATAACTAACATGATTCTTCTATATTCTTCTCGCCACATGTTGGTGTTCCATTGTGATGAATATTTTTATTAAATTTTCATTTTTATAAAATTTTCACTATGTTGGGGTATATTTTTTCTTCCCAGCGACCTTGTCTTCTACCCAGGGCATGTTGTTACTTCCCAACAATTTTTGTCAATGTACTACAACATCATCATTCTTCTATGTCATTTTCTTCCTAAAATTAAAAAAAAATGGTAAAAATTAAAAAAATCCAAAAAAATTACTGAAAATAAAAAAATCAAAACAATTTGTACAATTTCACAAAATTTCAAAAAATTGGTAATAAGCATGCACACATCTAAAGCATTTATCGAACGCATCGTCCTCAAAAATAGAAACTTTTCCTACAAAAAATTTTCTTTGGTCCTCAATTGTTCTCACACATGACTCACAGATCATCTAGATCTAACCCCACTAACAAATCTAGTTTGTTTACTATGTTTGTACTCCCTTGCATAACGAGTTTCTTGGTACTATTTCATAGTACATGATTGCTTTTTCATAGGACCCCTATTTCCTCCTTATATCTACCTCACATTTATCCTAGCTTGGAGTGTTATTTTTAACCCTTTTCATTAACTTGAACATTTTAGAATTGAAGCTCAATAACAAAAAATTTAGTGCAAGAGTCTTGAACGTTATTTGTTTGAGTATGTTTCTTTGTACTTATTTCCCTATTAGGTTAGCTTGTTTACTTTCTGGTATTGCATTATATTATGTATGTTGCATTGAGTTAGTGTTTTAGCAATGAAAAAATGTTAGTATTATAGATTTTCATGTTATTTTACACTTTTTTTGTATGCTTATATTATAATAAAGAGATGATGACGTAGACTATAAAGTAAAATGATGAAACAAAGTTTCTCTTGAGCTAAGATGGATGAAAGTTATTTCCATTCTCTTCATCTTCATTCTTCTTCATTATCATTTTTTTCTTTATCATTTTCTTCTTCAAACAACACCTAGAGAAATAGGCATTATATTTATCCCCTCCCCCCTTGTTTCTTTTATCCATTGAAATAATGAATTTTCTTTCCTACTCATTCATATTTGCACACTCACCTACCAAGTTTATGTTGACCATTATCTCACATTATTATTTTCAATCATTGATCAACCTCTTTCATCACCCCATCGACACTCGAGGGGGCATCCTTTATTCTACTTATTTTTCTTCCACTCCTTCAAAATTTCCTTGTCTCTAATTGTCTACTATCTTTGAAGTGACATCACTTATGCCACCCCAAAGAGGGGAAAATGTAGACACCTAAAATCCTCCTATGCAGTTTTAATACTAAAATTGTACTAATTATCCTCTTTCCCATCATTTTCATTATAATTAGTGATTTTCCACTAATTAACTAATGTTCCCCTCTATTTTGGTCAATTAATGACACTTCATTATCTAACTAGTCTTTATCCCATTCTGGATGCCAATTAACGACACTCGTTAGTTATAATCCTCCTTCAATCAATAAATTAACTATTATTAGTTAATTATGCCTTTTTAACCTTGTATTTAATAAATAAACCTTCGTATTGGTTAAATCCCTCTATCAAATCCTCTAAATCATATCTAAATAGCTTTCTAAGATAATTCTAGCCTATTAATTAATCCTAGTTGATTAATTAAATAATCTCCAACTCCCATGAGTTGTTAATCACTTGTTAATTCCTCTAATAAAGCTTATGCTATCTAAATCTAATTTATCCATTATCCCACATACACTAGTTTGCAAGCTTATCCAAAATTGGAAAACTATATAAAGGACCTACCCCCCTTCCTTCACATTTTACACCTTTATAAACATTTTGATTAATATAGGCATATGATAAGAGCCTTCTCCATTGTTGGAATAACTACTTCATCTTTGCATCCATTCTCTCACATTTGAGTAGTAAAGGAAGATCTAAACATGGCTTTTTAGCCATTTTAGTGAGATCCTTTCCTCATCTAGAGACAACACAAAAATTTATTTCTTATGAACTAAATAGGTTCATAATCCGATAACAATCATACATTCACAAGAGTAGGAATGGTTTAGCATTAGATGTCCATTCATGTTTATGCATTACAATAGTTGTTTACACTAAGCTCTTATCATGATGTTAATGGTAGATTAAATTTGCTATTTGGAACTACTAGGTGTTAGTTTCATTTAATTAGATTTGCTAGTTTATCATAACAACATAATGCATTTCAGAAAATATCTCTTTAGCCTCCTCTTCCACTTCCACCTCAGGTTCTTTTTATGTTTTACTCCTTATAGCTACTTCAAATGCTCTTTTCAGAGCCATATCTAACTTTTACAAATGATCCTTTCCTACCTCTAGCTCCGTCTCCCTGAATTTGCATTCCCTGACTCCTTAAACCATACTCTTTTCACCCATTTAATCCTTCTCATTCCTCTCTTAAAAGAGATCCAATTTGGCCATGATAAAATTCCACAGGTTTTATGGACTCTTTTATACAATTCACAATCATTCGCTGTAACACCCTTGACAATTGTTATATTCCTCTTTTGTATTTCAAGTGTTGACATGTGATCTTTTTCTAAATATGGTTTGTTTTAGTTGTTGGAGATCCTTCTTGATATGGAAATTTTTTTTCTATTCTTAAGATCACTAGACTGAAATGGAATGGCTTCCTTAAACCCATTTTTCACTTCTTGTAGGTGAATTGCAATCTGGTTTAGGAGTTGCAAACTTATCTCCTTATCTGACTCATCCTTGGATCAATTTCAGTGATCCAAGGAATGTTTCAAATCTGCTCAGTTGAAAAGGGTAAATTAACATTCAATAAAATTAAGGGACATATCAGACTGAACCTTGTTGTTACAAGTTCTTTAATCTATGTGAATGTGTTTTTATTCAGTTGTATGTTATGCTGAGGTCCTTGAAGATTGATCTTGGAAGTCCATGGCTGATGTAAATGAAATGCAGCCTGTTCATGACATTGGAAGGATTCAGAATCCTAAGCTAGGTAAGAATATTTGCTACCTAGATATGTTACTTAATAGAATTCTTATTCTAACCTAAGCTTCCTATTCTACTTTGTTTGGTTGGCATCTTAACCTAAGCTTTGTGCTAAAGGATTATGGAAATATTATTATACTATTTTAATTAACCTAATGCCTAAAACTATAAGGTTAAAAATAAAGCTAACCTAAAAGGGAAATTACCTAAGGCTATGTGTTAAGACCTAAGGTGGTAATTTATTGTTGGGGTTATATCCTAAGGTTATATATTATAAACTAACCTAAGATCTAACCTAAGCAATTCTACCTATCCTAAAATAATGGGTATGAAGGGGAAATTGGTGGTCACATGGCTCTATGGTGATGGTTCCAATGGAATTTAATCTTGAGGGTAAGGTTTTAAATGCATAGAGTACTGCTAGTTTGGCATGGGCTTTTTAAAAACTTAGAGGAGCCTACATGGTAGTGTCTCTAAGTTTAGAGATGCATTTGGAAGCTCAATGTGGTCTTGCCGAATTTGAATGGTAGTGGCAAGGAAGGATAGGTGGGAACTTGAAATTAAATGGCATTAAGTCACCTCAGTTTTGGCGAGAAAACCGTCTTGGAAGGCATGCAAGCGGATTTTTCTAGGGTTGTTTTACTTTGCATGTTTCACGATTTTTTCTATGTATGGAGCTATCTATTTTTTCAAACCAACAGATTGATCTGCACTTAATGGCTATTTTTGAAGTCCTTGATTTATTTTTGGTTCGAGGGGTGTATAAGAGGCACTATGGAAAAATATTATGGTTGTTTGACCTTTCTTGGAGAAGAAAAGGTGATGGAAACTCGATTGGAAGTCTTCATCGAATCGATAGAGGCACTATTAGGCATGATAGGCTCTACCCATTAAGATTTCTTGCTTTCTTCTAAATGATTCATTAAAACAACTCTACTCACTGGAAATTCATATTTGCATGATGTATCTGGTTATTTACTTGCATGTGTTCATGAAATCTAGGTGGGTTTTGGAATACGAATTCTTGATGATTAATGTTAGTTATTGGGGATCTTTCTCTGCAATGGATGTTAGTGATTTCTTTGCATGTTAGTATAGAACTTTGTGACTCATACTCAAAGCTTGCTGCTAACATTTGAGACTACTGTTGAGTTAATCATCTTATAGCTTGTTTGGTTCTCAATCTCTGGTTGGTCTTGTATTTTGTGATCTTGAAATTGTGTTTCGTATTTGTTCTTAGCTTATATTTAAGCTTCGGATTTGGTCATGGGTTGTTATTTGGACCTTGTATTGTTTTGGTTATGTTAGAGCTAATTTAAGTTTTGAATATGGGTTGAATCCTTGTATTCAACAGTTATACTCATGTTCAATTCTTTCGAATGCCGAACTGACTATCGTTCGGTTAAGCTTTCTAACTTACTTGTGTTCTGAACGGGAATTTTATTCTCATTTAGGGAATTTAAAAATACTGATACTCCTATTGAAGCCTTGGCATCTTGGTTTAAACCCATATTTTGGGCATCATGTTTCTCTTAGGATTGTATATTATGTCAAGTTTGAATGAACCAATGTGGAAGTCTTTTGAGGTCAGAACTTATGTTCAAAGCTCATGATAAACAAGGTAAGGTTTTCCTTGATTGTGTATTCTGGCTTATGTTAGAATCGAAGATGTTACCTATTTTTCCAGATGGGTTTGGTTGGGTTTTAGTTTAAAAGCCTTTCCTTCTTTTGGACTATCTGCACTATAGGAGTTTGAGTGTTAAATTCAGCTGACACTGATCTGGTGATCTCCTTGAAATCTTCTTCACTGTTCTGAGCAAAACCGTGTTGTGTGGGAAGCTTGACTATGGTAATAATTTCTTATTGACATAGGAATTAGGATCTGTAATGGGTCTAGTTGGTCTTTTATTATGGTAATAGACAAGTATTTTGATGTCACATGAAGTTGTATTACTCTCTTTATATCTTCTTAATTGGTTTATTGGAATTTGTTGGAAGATGAATTCGAAACTGATATATCGAATCTTACTTGAGATTATATAGGTATAAAACCTCTATTTGGATTACTTTGTATATCTGTTTTGTTTGGGACTTGAACTTCTTACCTTCTTTTATCGAGCTGTATAAGTTGTGTAATAAGAATTCAGTCTTGGAGTCTACAATTTCCTTTTGCAATTATTATATGTCTTCTTTATTTGTGAATTCTTATTCCTTTAAGGGAGTATGGAGTGAACCTCTGGGTTTTAGGAGAAGAAAGGAATACGAACCTTGGGGATAGTACACAACTAGGGACTGTATGATGTATGTATTTATGAGATTTGAATTCGTTCTTGAATTAGGTAAATGGAAATAGGAAACTAACTTGATAGTTTTTTTTGAAAAACAAATTGAAGTGTGCATTCTTGACTATACATTCTTGACTTTTTTGGGAAACTAGTTGATGAATTTCTCCAGTTGTATTTGATAATAGATTTCATTTCATAGTATAAATGAAATGAAATATTGTATAGGTTCTTAAACCGAATCTTTTTTTATTGACCTTCTTCAGAGATGGAAATTTTCTTATGGAATGGTTAAGAGATTTAGGTCTTGAGTTTAGCTTGTATTTTAGAAAAGATTGGCTATAGACCTTTTTGAATTATAATCTTCTAATAGACTGAAGTTAGTAAAAATTTCAGTTAGAATATTTAACCTTCTTGGTATGAATTGGTATTCTTGTTTAGTTATCACCTCTTTATTTATGAAATCCTTATTCTGTCATCAGTGGATTGAGGAAGTGGTGAGAAATTTAAAATTGAATCTTACCTCCATTGAAATTGGTTCGGAAATAGACACGTTTCGATTCTCTTCTTTGATTACATGGAAGGATGAAATATACTTATATAAGTTATGTTGTAAGTAATCTCCTTGCTATTGGGTAAAGATACATGAGTATTTCTTCTCTGCCAAGTTTATGAATTAATTAAACGGTAAGATTGATTGAATGCTTGAAGTGATTGATAGGTTCAATTAAGTTTTATGATATAATTCTAATGTTACAGGTTATATTATGCTCCTTAATTTATAATGAAAGTGGATTCTCTGAATCATTGTTCTTTCTTAAAGTTATTACTTTGGCATATTGTATGATGCATATTAATAGTTTCATAAAAGCATAGTTGTTTTATGAAACAATTAGTGGAATGCACCTCATTTTAATGCTTAGTGCTTATCATGCTCAGTTCATTGAACTAACTCATGTTAATAATTTTGTAGCTGGACATCCTAAGTGATAAAAGAAGGCAAAAATTATATGATGCATTGGCTGAATTAAGTCTGATTCTCTGAAAAGAATTCTGATCCATTCTTGAGTTATATTGCAAAAAAAGGAAATGTTTTATTCTTTTTAGACTGAAGACTATTGTTATGCAGTATGCCTTATAAGCATAAGTCTTGTAAATGTATAAGTTTTAAAGAGGAATTGAAAGTTGAGAATTTACTTGTTTTGGTTGTGTAAATTATCTTGTACTATTATGAAAAAGATGGAATTCTGTCTGGTTGTTATTCTTCTTATTATTCTTATGCTTAATGGGATATTCTTTGATAAGTTGGATAAAGGGATTTAGCTTAATCTCCCTAAATAAGATGCAACTTGTTAAGTTGTAGAATATGATAATGTTTATCTTAATAGTTAACATAAAAATTGGTGTGTAATGAACATGAAAGAAAACTATGGTAATTGAGAAAGATAAAAAGGGTATGATAACCCTAAAACATGTAAGTGTGTAGAGGAAGACTCGTCCTGTCTCGTAAGAAATTTATGACATTGCTGTCATGTTTTTGGGATTACCGTTTGTTAAGCCAACTAAAAAAGCAAATAAAGCAAACAAGTGTTAAGGAAGTTATTTATCGTTTAATCAAATCTGATATAGAAAAAAAACTTAAGGAGTGTTGGATTATGGTTTGGCAAGGTTGTTGTAATCTATTTTTAGTAATCCAAATTAATTAAATAGTAATAACCTCTTGGGGGTATGTACATATCAATTAGGTTGTTCTGTAGGATGTTGGCACATGCCAACTACATGTTGTACGTTCAATAAGATTAGGATCTTCTCGAGGATACATTGATCCAGTTGACATGTGGCAACACCCTTCTGCATTGATCATCTAGATCTACACATATCAGTACTTGAACTTAGTTTCTCTCTAGGTCTAGTTAATAACATGTTTAGGATAGGGAGTAGCCCACTAAGACTCATGGTACCTTAACACACAAGGTTGACTTAGGTTGACCTAGTATGCCCATTTACCCTAAGTATTTGTGAGCTTCTTCCTATCATAACTTATGTTGTTGACTTGAACTAGGGTTAAACCTTGGGAAAGTGGATTGACAGAAATCAGTAAAGGAAATTCTAGATAAAAATAGAGTGAGGTAAAGGACGTATTCCAAATTCATGAGTATGCTGTCAAGGAATAATAATACTAACAATATGTTAAAAATATTTGGCCAAAGTATGACAAGCTGCTGGTTGTGTTGTCCTATGTTACCTAGTCTAAGGATCGCGATGTAGATGAATATTGGTAGCAGATATTCAGATAGGTTCCTTAGATAGATCATTCAATACTTAGAATAGGGTAAGAAAACCAAGTATACGTAGTATACGGAGAAGTATTCAATATTTAATGTAATCATGAATAGATTAGTAGTTCACTGAGTCATTACAACTACATATGGTTATCTATTATAAGAATGGTTGTTATGTTATGTGTATTCTAAATTATGTATTTAGAACAGAGAACATTATAAAAAAAATTCCCTTATTTCTAATGTCTTAAATTGGGAATGTTACATCTTGGTATTAGCGCTGAAGGTTGCAGCTCTTGGACCTATTGTGTCTATAATCTGATGAAACTTAAATTTTCTTGTAACAGAAAATGGTGAGAGCAAGAGGAAACGCTGCAAATATCCCTCCACCTGAGGAAGGAGCAGCAACAACCCAAAAACTTGATGAGATTCTTGCTACCCTGTTGGACACAAGAGATCGTTTAGCTGTTCTTAAACAACAAGTAATGGGTAATAAGGAGGAAGAAGAAGCTGATAACAATAATCAGCCACCTCCAAGGGACAATGCCAATGTGGGTGTTGATAATAACCGTGTTAACATACTTGTTTAGCCTGAGAACAAAAGGGCTAGGCTAGCAGTAGAACTCACTAATGACATAAAAAGGATAAGTCCACCCAAGTTTGATGGCACCACATTAGGACATGGGGATGAGAACTGGCTCAATGAGATGGAGAAATACTTTGCAATAAGGAATTTCTTAGAAGAAACAAAGGCAATATGGGGAGCATATCAAATTTCTCACGAAGCATCTTCGTGGTGGGACAGCTGCAAGGCTGAGTTGAACATTAATGAATCTAATATCACATGGGACCAATTTAAAGGTTAATTTAGGCAACGATGGCTGCCAAAACTCTACTATGATTAGAAACTGACTGAATTTCAGAACTTAGCTCAAGGAAAGCTAACCGTAACTGAGTACTGGGAGTGATTTACAAAACAATTTAAGTATGTGCCCCAATATTAAACTGATGAGAAGTTATGGATACAGAAATTAATTATGGGATTGAATCCCATTATAGGAGGAGAGGTGGATGTTCACATCCCAACCATAATGGAAGGGATTGTTGAAAAATCCATAAGGCAGGAACAAAAATTAAAGGAAATTTTTTCTCACAAGGAGGAAGTAAGGAAGAAGAATCCCAACTCCTCTTCATCCTCTCTTGTACCCAAGAAAGGACCATGGAAGAAATTCAAAATGAAAAGTAATTTTTCATCTGATACAAATAAGAAAATGGAAACAAACAAGTTTGCTGGTAATGCACGGAACAACTTTTTCAAGAACAATAATAACGGACAAAATCCCTATGGGGGTCAGAACGATAACTCTAAGGATGGAAATAAACCCGAGCCTAGGAAGGGACCTGTAGGAGGCTGTTATAACTATGGCAAAGATCATTATGAAAATCAATGTTCTTTGAAGAAGGATGATCGTAATCAACAACACAAGATACATGTTGCAGTAGCTGACAAGCAGGCTGAGAAACAGGTCACCCCCATAAAATTTTTGGGTAAGTTATTTGGCTTACCAATAACTATTCTTTTTGATACCGGAGCTACTGAATGTTTTATTTCTATTAAATTAGCAAAGAAATTAAAAAGAAAATTTGGAAAAATGGATAAGACATGGGCTGTACAGTATGGTAATAATATTACTCATATGGTTAGTATGTTTCTTTTTGGAGCAGTCCTTGATTTACTTAACTTTTCCATGGAGGTTGATCTTTATGTCACACCTTTAGGGTCTTATGATGTAATCATAGGTGTTAATTGGTTAGCATAACATAAGGCTAAAGTGGATTATTTTGTAAAACACATTAGTTGTTTAGACGACCTGCATAAAACAATAGAAATTCAGGGTGTGAAACGTGAAATTTCTATTAGAAAACTATTAGCTATGCAACTTAAAAAGGCCAAAAATAAAGGATGTACCTTATATGTAGTAAAAATTACTGAATCAACATAAGAGAGAAGCGATATTATGGAACGATATCCACTGTTAGGAGACTTCAGTGATGTATTTTTGGAAGAATTTCTAGGTCTTCCACCCAAAAGGAAATTTGATTTCAGGATTGAGATCAAGACTGGAACTGAACCTATCTCTAAAGCAGCATATCAAATGACTACTACATAATTAGTAGAGCTTAAGGCTCAGTTGCATGAACTTTTGTCTCAAGGTTTGATTAGACCAAGTGTTTCACCTTGGGGAGCACCCGTAATTTTTGTGAAAAAGAAATATGGAACACTTAGATTGTGCATTGATTATATAATATTAAACAAGGAAACAATCAAGAATAGATATCCACTCCCTAGGATTGATGATTTATTTGATCAGATGCGTGGAGCATCAGTATATTCCAAGATAGATCTTCAATCTGGATATCATCAACTGTGAATTAAGGATGAGGATATTCATAAAAAAACTTTTAGAACAAGGTATAGACATTATGAGTTTACTGTTTTACCTTTTGGATTAACTAGTACACCTGCGGCATTTATAAATTTAATGAATAATATCTTTCAAGAATATTTGGAAAAATTTGTGCTCGTATTCTTGGATGACATTCTCATATATTCTAAAAGCATTGAGGAGCATCATGAGCATTTGAAAATAGTTTTGGAAATTTTGAGAAAGAGATAGTTGTTTGGTAAGCTGTCCAAATGTTCTTTCTATGACACAGAAGTGCATATCTGGGACATGTAATAAGTAAAGATGGAATTGTTGTAGATCCTTCTAAAATTGTAGCTATAACTGAGTTACCTACACTAAAGAATGTACATGAAGTTAGAAGCTTCATGGGACTTGCTGGCTACTATAGGAAATTTGTAAAAAACTTTTCTAAGATAGTTGCACCAATAAATTCCTTATAGAAGAAAGATAAAAAAAAATTTGGAGCAAGAAATGTGAAATTGCATTTAAAACCTTGAAGGAACAGTTAGCTTCAGCACCTATTCTTGCAGTACCAGATCCTAATGGAGATTTTATGGTCGTAACTGATGCATCCGGTGAAGGTCTAGGAGGTATTTTGTTACAAAGTGGTCATGTCATAGCATATGAAAGTAGAAACTTAAGTTACATGAGTTGAATTATGCTCCACATGATTTAGAGTTGCCATTGTGTATGCACTTCAAGTTTGGAGGCATTATCTACTTGGTAAACCATTTGAGTTGAAAACTAATCATCTTGGGCTGAAGTACATTTTCACTCAGCCAAATATGAATGAAAGACAACGAAAGTGGTTAGATTTTTTGTCTCAATATGATTTTGACATAAGTTACATTAAAGGAAAAGAAAATAGAGTGGCTGATGCTCTAATTCGTAGGAAGCACATTTATGCCCTTATAACACTTAGAACTCAGTTTAAGGATGAAGTAAAAAGTGTTATGGAATCTGATTCTTACTTTCAACAAGTAAAAGCAACACTTGTAGATTCTAATGATTTGAGGTATAAAGGTTTTCGCTTTGATAAAGAAGGAATCTTACGATTTGAAAACAGAGTCTATGTAACCTTTGCTTAATGATTTGAGAAAGAAATTGTTAGATGAATTTCACAATTCACCTTTTTCTGGACACCCTGGCATTACTAAGATGCTTACTGATATAAAATAGCAATATTTCTAGAAAGGAATGAAAAAGGATGTTATTGATTTTGTGACACATTGCCTTAAATGTCAACGTGTTAAAGAAGAACATATGCACCCAGCTGGTTTGTTGTATCCTCATAGCATACCACAATACAAATGGCAAGTAATAAGCATGGATTTTGTACAAGGGTTACCTATGTCAAGAAATAAGCATTATCTTATCTTAGTAGTTGTGGATAAACTAAGAAAGGTAACACATTTTATTGCTGGAAATCTAAAGGATGATTCTCCTATTTTGGAAAGAAGATTTGTACATGAAATTTTCAGATTACATGGAGTACCTGAGTTAATCATTTCAGATAGAGATCCTATAATGACGTCAAGATTTTGGCAAATACTTAATACAGCCCTAGGAACTAAGCTGAATTTCAATTCTACGTATAATCTGGAAACAAATGGGCAGAGTGAAAGAGTAAATCAAGTTTTGGAAGATATGTTATGAATGTATTACATGGATCAATAGTATAAGTGGGAAGAGTATCTTCCATTATTTGAATTTGCATACAATAACACATATCATGCTTCTCTTAAGATGGCACATTTCAAGAAATTATATGGAAGAAAATGCAGAACCCCTATTAGTTGGGATAACATAGAAGATAGAGAGGTAATTGGACCTAAAATTCTTACTGAAATGGAACAAAAAATTAAATTGATTTGTGAACGCTTGAAAGAAGTAGCAAATAGGCAAAATAGTTATGTTGACTTGAAGAGGGTTGATAGGAACTTTGAACTTGGTGAGAAAGTCTTTCTTCAGGTTAAACCGAAAAAGAGTTCTATAACTTTTGGCAAGGCTGCCAAGTTATCACCTCATTATGTGGGACCTTTTGAGATAGTTGAAGTAATCAACCCTATAGCTTATCGTTTAGCATTACCTCCTACTTTATCATGAGTGTATGATGTTTTCCATATTTCTTTGCTCAAGAAATATGTTTCAGATTTATCACACATGTTAAATTGGAATTCCTTGAAGGTCCAGGACCCAGGAATAATCATGGTTAAACCCATACAAGTGCTTGAAACTTGCCAGTTGCATTTGAGAAATCGAGAAATAAGTCAATGAAAAGTCCAGTGGGACTAGTTTAATGAAGATAGTGCAACTTGGGAAAACTTAGAGGATATGAAAACTTCTTTTCCATATCTATTTGAATAGAATTGATTATGTGGATTATTAGATTTTTTAATTTTTCTTCTGTATATGACTATAAGTATGCCATTTTTGGGTAGATATTTATATGAATTGAATAAACAACTATTTAATGTTGATTTCTAGAACTGTAAGTTTTTGATATATTTGACTTATGATAAGGGAAGTGACTGAATTGATTGTCATTGATATAAATTGTTAAAATGAGGTAATCATCGGGAAGATGATTCTTTTTAGGAGGGAAGCATGTAACACCCTCGATAATTGTTATATTCCTCTTTTGCATTTCAAGTGTTGACATGTGATCTTCTTATAAAGATGTGTTCTTTTGGTTGTTGGAGATCCTGCTTGATATGGACAAAAATTTTCTATTCTTAAGATCACTAGAATGAAATGGAATGGCTTCCTTGAACGCATTTTTCACTTCTTGTAGGTGAATTGCAATCTGGTTTAGGAGTTGCAAACTTATCTCCTTATCTGACTCATCCTTGGAAGGAATGTTTTAAATCTGCTCAGTTGAATGAAGGGTAAATTGACATTCAATAAAATTGAGGGACATATCAGACTGAACCTTGTTGTTAAAATTTCTTTAATCTGTGTGAATGTGTTTCTATTCAGTTGTATGTTGTGCTTAGGTTCTTAAAGATTGATCTTAGCAGTCCATTGCTGACGTAAATGAAATGCAGCCTGTTCATGACATTGGAAGGATTCAGAATCCTAAGCTAGGTAAGAATATTTTCTACCTAGCTATGTTACTTAATAGAATTCTTATTCTAACCTAAGATTCCTATTCTACTTTGTTTGGTTGGCATCCTAACCTAAGCTTTGTGCTAAAGGATTATGGAAAGATTATTAAACTATTTTAATTAACCTAATGCCTAAAACTATAAGGTTGAAAATAAAGCTAACCTAAAAGGGAAATTACCTAAGGATATGTGTTAAGACCTAAGGTGGTAATTTATTGTTGGGGTTATATCCTAAGGTTATATATTATAAGCTAACCTAAGATCTAACCTATGAAATTCTACCTATCCTATACTAATGGGTATGAAGGGGAAATTGGTGGTTGCATGGCTCTACGGCGATGGTTACAATGGCATTTAATCTTGAGGATAAGGTTTTAAATGCATAGAGTACTGCCAGTTTGGCATGGGCTATTTGAAAAAATGGAGTAACCTACGTGGCAGTGTCTCTAAGTTTAGAGATGCATTTGGAAGCTCAATGTGGTCTTGCCAACTTTGAATGGAGGTGGTAAGGAAGGATAGGTGGGAACTTGCAATTAAATGACATTAACTCACCTCAGTTCTGGCGAGCAAACTATCTTGGAAGGCATGCAAACGGATTTATCTAGGGTTTTTTTACTTTACATGTTTCGTAATTTTGCCTCTGCATGGAGCTTTCTATTTTTTCGAACCAGTAGATTGATCTGCACTTAATGGCTATTTTTGAAGTCTTACATCTATTTTTGGTTTGAGGAGTGTCTAAGAGGCATTGTGGAAAAATATTATGGTTGTTTGACCTTTCTTGGAGAAGAAAGGGTGTTGGAAACTTGGCTGGAAGTCTTCATCGAATCGACAGAGGCACTATTAGGCATGATAGGCTCTACCCATTAAGATTTCTTGCTTTCTTCTAAATGATTCATTAAAACAACTCTTCTCACTAGAAATTCATATTTGCATGATGTATCTGGTTATTTACTTGCATGTGTTCATGAAATCTAGGTGGGTTTTGGAATATGAATTCTTGATGATTAATGTTAAATATTGAGGATCTTTCTCTGTAATGGATGTTAGTGATTTCTTTGCATGTTAGTATAGAACTTTGTGACTCGTACTCGAAGCTTGCTGCTAACATTTGAGACTACTGTTGAGTTAATCAACTTGTAGCTTGTTTGGTTCTCAATCTCTGGTTGGTCTTGTATTTTGTGATCTTGAAATTGTGTTTTGTATTTGTTCTTAGCTTATATTTAAGCTTCGGCTTTGGTCATGGGTTGTTATTTGGACGTTGTATTGTTTTGGTTATGTTAGAGCTAAGTTCAGTTTAGAATATGGGTTGAATCCTTGTATTCAACAATTATACTCATGTTTAGTTCTTTCAAATGCCGAACTTACTGTCGTTTGGTTAAGATTTGTTACGTGTGTTCTGAAAAAGAATTTTATTCTCATTTAGGGTATTTGAAAATACTGATACTCCTATTGAAGCCTTGGAAACTTGGTTTAAACTTGTATTCTAGGCATTGCGTTTCTCTTGGGCTTGTATATTATGTCAATTTTGACTGAACCAGTGTGGAAGTCTTGTGAGGTCCGAATTTGTGTTCGAAGCTCATGATAAAAAAGGTAAGGTTTTCCTTGATTTCATGTTCTAGCTTATGTTGGAATCGAAGTAGTTACCTGTTTTATAAAATGGGTTTGGTTAGGTTTTAGTTTAAAAGCCTTTCCTTCATTTGGACTGTCTGCACTATAAGAGTTTGAGTGTTAAATTTGGTCGACACCGATCTGGCGATCTCCTTGAAATCTTCTTCACTGTTATGAGAAAAACCATGTTGTGTGGGAAGCTTGACTATGGTAATACTTTCTTATCGACACAAGAATTAAGACCTTTAATGGGTTTGATTGGTCTTTTATTGTGGTAATTAACAAGTATTTTGATGTCACATGAATTTGTATTACTCTCTTTGTATATTCTTAATTGGTTTATTGGAATTTGTTGGAAGATGAATTTGAAACTAATATATCGAATCTTACTTGAGATTATATGGGTATAAAACCTCTGTTTTGATTACTTTGTATATATGTTTTGTTTGGGACTTGAACTTCTTACCTTATTTTATTGAGCTGTATAATCCGTGTAATAAGAATTCATTCCTGGAGTCTGTAATTTCCTTTTGCAATTATTATATGTCTTCATTGTTCATGAACTCTTATTCCTTTAAGGGACTATGGAACGAACCTTCAGGTTTTAGGAGAAGAAAGGAAAATGAACCTTGGGGACAGTACACAACTGGGTACTATACGATGTATGTATTTCTGAGATTTGAATTCGTTCTTGAATTAGGTAATGGAAATAGGAAACCAAATTAATAGTTTTGTTTGAAAAACAAATTGAAGTGTGCATTCTTGACTGTGCATTCTTGACTTTTTTGGGAAACTAGTTGATGAATTTCTCTAGTTGTATTTGATAATAGATTTCATTTCATAGTATAAATGAAATGAAATATTGTATAGATTCTTGAATCGAATCTTTCTTTATTGACCTTCTTCGGAGATGGAAATTTTCTTGTGGAATGGTTAAGAGATTTAGGTCTTGAGTATAGCTTGTATTTTAGAAAATATTGGCTATAGACCTTTTTGACTTATAATCTTCTAATAGATTGAAGTAAGTAAAACTTTCAGTTAGACTATTTAAGATGCTTGGTATGAATTGGTATTCTTGTCTAGTTGTCACCTCTTTATTTATGAACTCTTTATTTTGTCATCTGTGGATTGAGGTAGTGGTGAGAATTCTAAACTTGAATCTTACCTCCATTGAAATTGGTTAGGAAATAGACACGTTTTGATTATCTTCTTTGATTACATGGAAGGATGAAGTATACTTGTATCAGTTATGCTGTAACTAATCTCCTTGCTATTGGGTAAAGATACATGATTATTTCTTCTCTTCCAAGTTTATGAATTAATTGAATGCTTGAAGTAATTGATATGTTCAATTAAGTTTTATGATATAATTAGGATGTTGTAGGTTATATTATGCTCCTTACTTAATAATGAAATTGGATTCTCTTAATCGTTGTTCTTTCTGAAAGTTGTTACTTTGGCATATTGTATGATGCATATTAATTGTTTCATAAAAGTAGAGTTGTTTTATGAAACAATTAGTGGAATTCACCTCGTTTTAATGCTTAGTGCTTATCATGCTCAGTTCATTAAACTGACTCGTGCTAACAATTTTGCAGATGGACATCGTAAGTGATAAAATAAGGTAAAACTTATATAATGCATTGACTGATTTAAGTCTGATTCTCTAAAAAAAATTCTGATTCATTCTTGAGTTGTATTGCAAAAAAAGGAAATGTTTTATTCTTTTTAGACTGAAGACTATTGTTATGCAGTATGCCTTAAAATCATAATTCTTGTAAATGTATAAGTTTTAAAGAATTAATTGAAAGTTGAGAATTTACGTGTATTGGATGTGTAAATTATCTTATACTATTATGAAAAAGATGGAATTCTATTTGGTTGTTATTCTTCATATTATTCTTATGCTTAATTGAATATTATTTTATAAGTCAAATAAATGGATTTAGATTAATCTCCCTAAATAAGATGCAACTTGTTAATTTGTAGAATATTTTAATGTTTATCTTAATAGTTAACATAACAATTGGTGTGTAATGAACATGAAATAAAACTATGGTAATTGAGAAAGATAAAAAGGGTATGATAACCCTAAAACATGTAAGTGTGTAGAGGAAGACTCGTCCTCTCTCATAAGAAATTTATGACATTAACTGTTTGTTAAGCCAACTAAATAAGAAAATAAAGAAAAAAAGTGTTAAGGAAGTTCTTTATCATTTAATCAAAGCTGATATAGAAAAATAACTTAAGGAGTGTTGGATTAGGGTTTGGCAAGGTTCCTGTAATCTATTTTTAATAATCCAAATTAATTAAATAGTAATAACCTCCTGGGGGTATGTACATCTCAATGAGGTTGTTCTGTAGGATGCTGGCACATGCCAACTGTAATGTTGTACCTTTGATAAGATTAGGATCTTCTCAAGGATACAGTGATGCAGTTTACATGTGGCAACACCCTTCTGAATCGATCATCTAGATCTACAAACATTAGGACTTGAACTTAGTTTCTCTCTAGGTCTAGTTAATAGCATGTTTAGGATAGGGAGTAGCCCACTAAGTCTCAGGGTACCTTGGCACATGGGGTTGACTTAGGTTGACCCAGTATGCCCATTTACCCTAAGTCTTTGTGAGCCTCTCCCTATCATAACCTATGTTGTTGAATTGAACTAGGGTTAAACCTTGGGCAAGTGGACTGACATAAGTCAGTAAAGGACATTCTAGATAACAATAGAGTGGGGTAAAGGATGTATTCTATATTCAAAAGTATGCCATAAAGGAATAGTAATATGAACAGTATGTTAAAAATATTTGGCCAAAGTATCGCAAGCTGCTAGTTACATTGTCCTCTGTTACCTAGTCTAAGGATCATGATGGAGATGAATATTGGTAGAAGATATTCAGATAGGTTCCCTAGACATATCACTCAATACCCAGAACAGGGTAAGAAAACCAAGTATACATAGTATATAGAAAAGTATTCAATACTTAATGTAATCATGAATATATCGGTAGTTCACCGAGTCATGAAATGAATAGATCAGTAGTTCACCGAGTCATTACAGCTGCAAATGGTTGGTATGCTCTATGTGTTCTAAATTATGTATTTAGAACAGAGAACATTTTAAAAAAAAATTCCCTTGTTTCTGAAGTCTTAAAATGGGAATGTTACATTAGCACTTCAATTTGCTCTTCAATGCTTAAATTCTCAAACACGCAAGGTGAGAGTTATTTCGTTTACACTCTTTTTATAGATTTTTCAAAATTACATGCATTAATTTCTCTTTACCTACCACTGTACTCAACTTTAATTATGAGTTTTCACTTTGTATGTGCTTTTGGTGGCTTTCTTACGTGCTTTATTCCTAACATTTTAGCGTGCTCCACTACTTCACAAGCCACATACATCCTCATGCACACCTCTATACACCATATTATGTAATACTTTACACCATAATCCAAGTAGTCCAACATCATGCTCCCTACCTCGTGTTACACTGCACAATCATTTTCTCATGCGTGGTCTTCATCCTGAGTAATTTCCCTTATGAGCACCATCACCTTTAACATCCATAAGACATTTTTCACATATGTTCCACACATGTACTTGTGTCATCCTTCCCAACACGTCAACCTGTATATAACTCCCACACTACTAAAAATTTTATTTTCCACGCACTTACACCTACATATGGTTCACCGTACACTTAAAGTATGGGCATTCCTTTGCACATGAACTCAATATATAGTAATCATCTTCGTACGTGTAAGTGCACTTATTACAAAAAAAGGAAATTAAAAAAAGCATAGACACATATACAAAGAAACACATGAAAGGAAACCTAATATAAATGGAAATAATGCCTCATTACAAACATCAAGAAGTTTTTTTTATAGTAGGGCTTTAGCCTACTCCCATTTTAGTAACTGGGAAACATGGTGTCATCCAATGCATGTAACTGACACACCTGATTCAAGTATCTTGGTTACTACAAAATGTCCCAACCAATCCACCTTCAAATTTCTTGGGTGGCATGCAAACTTTGATTCATAGAGAAGGAACATATTTCTAACTTCAAACATCTTGCTCTTAATGTTCCTATCATGTCATGCCTTCTGTTTGTCCTTCTCAGTCTTCTGGATCCAACATCTAGTGAAAGGCCTCTCATCTAGCTGAATTAGTTTGTCAATGCATTCTTCAACAACTTGCTCATCATCAATTCATCCTGCATACATAATATTCAAGGATGGTAACATGAATTTAAATTGTAGTACTGATTCTATGCCAAACACCAACTGAAAAGGCATGTCTATATTCAACCTTTAATAAGTGGTCCTGTAAGTTCAAATTACAACTGAAAATTTATCATCCCAATATTTTCTTCCAACATCACATATTTTTGTCAAGGTTTTTCCTAAAATATTGTTGGAATATTTTATATGCCATTAGCTTCTAGGTGATAAGGAGTAGTTTTATGGTGTGCTACTAAAAAATATTCCAATAAAAATATGATAGTCTCATTCAAGAAATGAGTTCCTCTATCACTTGTCAATATTAATGGGCATCCATACCAGATAATAAAGTTTTCCCATAAAAATTTCACTATTGTACAATCCTTTGTAGGTGTCATCTTTGCCACCTTGTCAGATAATATATACAAGTTATGATATAATGTGTGCTAGTCCTACATGTGGGTGGTGAAATAGGACCAACAAAATCAATATCCCATTTCTCAAAAGGTTCTGCGCTTGCAATCAGTTGGAGTGGCATCTCATCTCTATGTCTAAGCTTTCCAAGGTGCTGAAAATGATCATATGCTTTCACATACTCATTAGTATCCTTGTACAAAGTATCCCACCAAAGTCCATCCATTAGAATCTTATGCATGGTATCATAACTAGTGTAATGCCCTCTTACTATTCCACCATAACAATCCTCCATAATGGCTTCACATACATGTTCTAGAACACAACAGTGCAAGACTTCATCATGACCTAATTTGTACAAGTATCATCCAATCAACTGATATGATGCCGCACATATTGATGTTTGCTTCTTCTCTAATATCTTCATTCCTTCTAGCTCCATGCCATTACACAAAAACACTGCAATATCCTTTCATTTTATGGGTGTGCGGTTTAATCTAAACAAATATGGATTGGGAATAGTTTCTTCAATTCTCTGCATTTCCTCACCATAATTAATCCTTGATAAATGGTCAATCCTTGAATTACTTTTACCTAGTTTCAAAAAAAATGTAAATTCAAATTCTAAAAACAGAAGAATCCATCTACATATGCTCCCTTACAAAAAATCATATTGACTAAGTACTTGCGCACCATATGATCTGTATAGAAGACAAAATGATTCACCAACAATTACTTTCTAAAATTATTTAGCACATAGATCATAGACAATTCCTTGCACTTAGTAGCTATGTGATTTTACTCTGCATGTGTTAAATTCCTGCTTGTAAAACAAATAGGGTGGTCCATAATTCCTTGTCCTATTTATGCCAAAATTGTGCCAATTTTTATGCTAGAGGCATCAACGTGAACATGAAAAGTATTTTACCATGAATAAAATCTCAAAATAGGCATAATAGTAAGCCTCTCCTTCAATGTCTCAAATTCCTAATGTCGTGCATCACCCCAATAAAATTATCCTTCAACTTTCAGTAACTCTTCCAGGGACGCGGTAATCTTTGCAAAACCTTTTATAAATTTCATGTAGTATCATTTATGTCCCATAAATCTGTGCACCTCACTCTAATTGGTAGGATATTCCAAACCTAAAATGAATTCTATCTTAGTTGTATCTATAACCAATCCTTCTTTAAAAATGATGTGCCCAAGAAAATCCAAAGGGTGTAACAAAGATGAACTTCTTAATGTTGAGAGAGATGCTTAGTTGTCTTCATCTCTCAAATATGGGTCTCATATTATCACAATGATCCTTGAATAAGCCATATACTATCTAATAATTCAAATATACATGTAAGAATTAATGAATAAAGTCTTGAAAGTCCTGCACACCAATGCGTGAGAGAACTATTAGTACATTTTTCAATCCAAAGAGAATAACTATATAGGAACAATTTCCCCACCTAGTAGTGAAATTTGTCTTCTCCTAATCTTCCTTCATGATGTGCACTTGGGGATAACCTAAAAAATCCATTCGTAAAATAATATATCTTGCATCCAACAACTCTTTCAAGGATTTCTTCTGTAAAAGGTGTGGGAAAGGTATCTATTACACATAAATAATTCAACTCTTTGTAGTAAAAAAAATCCTAATCCTTTCATCCTTCTTGATATTGATAACCATAGGCTGACCCACTCTGATTCCTCAATAGGCTCAATGATTCTAGACTAGAGCATCTTGTAAATTTCTTCTTTGAAATTTACGCGTAGGTTAGGATTCATCCTGTAAGTCCTCTTCCTAACCGGGGGTGCACCTTACTTAAAATTTATATTCATCTCAACCAAATAAGGATGCAGGCCTTATAATTCATGATAGCCCCATGGGAATAAGTCCTGGAAGTCATGCAAGAGCTCAATAATATTTTATACTTCTTTCTCTGACTAATAATCACCAATAATGTCCTCATTGGGCTCATCCTCAATACCAATGTTAACCTTCTTTTTCTGCAGAGGAGCATGGCATGCGCATGCCTTATCATATGAAAAATATATTACCCCTCGTGCACCTTGATTGTGGTTAAAATCCAAATTTTCAACTTCCTTATCATTAATCATATATACTAATTGATTGTGGTTACCATTCTCTCTTTATTTCTAGGCATAAACCATATGTGTTTCTTTTGTCTCCTCAAGATCAAGGAGCACCCCGAGTTTAGGTTCTCTAAATAGATATAACATGATCTCTTCATCATTTGCACTATCCCCCAAAGTGATGCACTTCAATAGTTGCAATGCTTCATGGAATGGAGGCTTAGTAGAAAAGTAATCAAAATTTTGAATCATACCTACAGTCATATCTTGGTAGTTTGCAGTTTCCCTTTTTAGATCAGCATGTACATACCAGGTGCGCACACATCCACACAATGTGGAGTATAACTTATGTACCCATATGGATGGCACTAAATATTCTTTTCCTTATGCCCATAGTCTCTTACAATTATGGACATGATGAGAGGCTATATTCTTACCATGAAATTCAACTATGTGTGTAGATATATTGATCTAAGTGAACCTAGTGGAAAATATGATTCTCATGTCTCACCATTCCAAGAGTTTATATATGTGTGTTTCCCACTAGCACACTGTTGTCCCACACAAGGTATATACTAGCATGTTTCTTCTATCTCCTTCATTTGGCCAGTAATTCTCCATGACACGTAGGAATGTATTGGGATTCCCATCATCATTATATCTTGGTACCAAAGCTAAGCCTAAGTGCCTCACCATGTGTAGCCTAATCATCCTTATAACTTTCCCCTTGAATTTTCACCCAACCATTTCATATGTTCCATGAGCCCAACTATCACAAGCAAGACTAGTAGTGTAACTTACCGAGTGCATGTCCTCTCACTAAAGAACACCATTTTTTTTTATGTTTTTAGATTCTCTAGATTGCGGAATGTCTGAGCATAGATTCTATTAAGTTCTTCCTTGTTTAAAGGCTCAACATAAGTATTTTCCTTCTTTTAAAATAAATATATAATCATGCGCTCATCCTTGTTATGGAAACCGATGTATCATTTTTTAAAGTGCAAATCAACATTATTTTCATAACACCATAGTTTCCCAATTAATGCTTGAAAATTGTCTACTTCATAAAGATCTAACACTTAAAAACTTGGCCCCCTGAATGATAATAGAAACATCCTTTACTACCCCAGTAGGAATAAACTTAGTTTTTTTCCATATACAACACATTCAAAGATGACTACAATTTATGTCTTCCTATCTAATTCCATGCTTCCAGAGTGAGTACATTTATCTCAACACTTTTATCTATAAAAAAATTTCTTTGTAACCAACTATCAATAACTGCGTTCAATGTGATCTCCTTGTCAAATTCATGGTCATGAGGTGGTATATTTTCATAAAGTATTTGGATCTCATGCTCAAATCCAATGCGCGGTACCTTTTCCCAAATCCATTCCACATAGTAATGGAATAATATTCTCCAGGTGAAACATCTTACACACCTCCTTTAGATCATCCACATCCTTCTATGGGATCTCAAAATTATTTGCATGATATCTTATACATGCCTTCTCTTTTAAGCATTATATTTCACCCTACAGATCTCTAATGACTCCCATAGTGTTTTCCATGTCTAGATACTTAGCATGTATCACTTCCTCCCTGATTATAAGAAGCTTGGCCTTTAGGGTCTCACGCACAAGTGTTACCATGAAACACATTGTAACTAGCATTTGTTGAAATTATAGATCATTCATCTTCTTTGGCATCCATTGATTAACATTTTCACATTACACCTTGATCATTCCCTCACCCTTGTATTTTTTAAATCATGTGCTCATTTAATACTTGGAAATACTCCAACTTGTGTGGCTTCCCACACCACAAGAAAGCTGTATTCTGAGGGAAATCTTGTTGGTAATTATAAGGTGACCAAAAAGTGTAACAAGTTCCTCTATAAATCCTTCCTCTACCACCGCCATGACATCAATTATGTTATCCTCCTCAGAAGCCTCCATTTCTATTATCTCCATGGTTTAGCCCTTCATTATGTTGTCCTTATTGGTCATTGGATCCACTCTCCACACTAGTCTGGCACACTCCTATCTCAATGGTTTGGTGGATGTGATAAATCAATCTACAGTAAATGTTGTCATGAGCATGAAAAATGGAAATATTACATTACATGGACACCTTCTTCTGGATCGCATGCTGCAAAAGAGGTAAATTTCAGACAACATAGTTAAGGTGAAAAACTTCACAATCTAGTAATAATGCAAGAACTAAATTGCATGGAAAATTGTCTTTACTATATACATCCACTTCAAAATAGGTGCACCATATACCACTACGTGTCTCGTCTGTTGAGTTTGTATAAATATTATCCAACTATTTTTTCATGGCTATAATATGCACTTCCAAGAATGGGCTTAATCCAATATCAACACTTCCAATCCCCTCAGCGTGCAAGGTTGCTTCCAGATCTTTGCACAAATAAATATGTCTTATGAGGTAGATCTCTATGAAACATGCTTAACAATCCTTCAAAAACCCATTGCACATGCCGAATTTGATGATTTTCATAAGACAAATTTGACAACAGAGTATTAAAACATGTGTCATACTCCTTCAGGCTTTCAGATGAACCATGTTTGATATCCTTGAGCACATTGATGTTATGCTGCTTAAAATATGGAATGTGAAACTATGTCATAAAAAAGTGTGAAAAGAATTATAATCTACCACAATATGATGTGGGTCATACAACCTATACCAGCTATGTACTCACCCTTGCAGTGTAATGGAAAACTAAATGGCCTTCTTATCTGAAGTTGTAATTGCCTTAGCATGCCATAGTATTTTTCACGTTCTCATTTACATCTCCAATACCTTGATACTATAGTAATTGAGAGACATATTATAATAAACTTTAGGTTTCGGATGCAATGGTTGGTGATGCGGTGGTTGATTTTATGGTGGTTGCAGTCCCTTCCCACCGGATCCAGATCTAGATCCAAAACCTCCTCCTCTGTGTGGTGGTTGACCTGATCCACATGATCCTCCCATGCCCCCAACTGCGGGTTGTAGTCTAGTTGATGTACTTCCTTATGTCCTAGTTGTGGTACTAGATTGGACACCAATAGTTTGCATGGTTATAACTACTATTTTATTACTTCCAATGGTCTGAAAGGTTACAGATGTAACTATAGTAATTCTAACAATATTTCTTAATGACACACCTAAAAACATATTGCATAGGTATTCCTAAAAAATGGCACCGACTAGGATTCGATGGGCATGCTACTAACCTGATCCATCGAATTCAACATAAAGTGATATCTACCCATCTCTTCTTGCTTAGCTACACTATCCTACTTCTCAATGACTACCTCAGGATCTAGAACACAGAGTAAAAGGGTTATGTGGTTATGTGGGATTAGATGCATGTATGCGGTCCTCATTCTCTCTAATGACACACTCTCATCCGAATCTGAAGGGGATTATCTACTGTGCTTTCCCAAAGTTGTGAGAGTTTTATGATGTAACTCCACATATTCTACAGAAGCTTCAAAACCTTCACGATCCATCATCATCCTCAACTCTAGTGCATCCTCAATCTCCCAGTTACATGCCATGTCCCTCTCTCGGAATTCATCAAACTTGAGCCATTTTCCCCCTTTCTATCTCCAAGTCCACCATCTTTCTCCACACCTGTTCCTATCCCTATGTGTAGTGGAGGTTTAGCTATCCATGAGTAGGCACTCTAAATCTAGTTTGATTACCAAATTTTTGATCGATAATGGTACACTACACAATTACAATCTTCTAGGATCACATAAGAATATGAACTTCACTTGCTATAGACACACATAAGTAGAAATGGTGTACTCCAATGTATAATTACACAATACTCTAGCCCACCAATGATATACAAATATAGTCGACTCCATATTAGGATAAAAAAGAGTCTGGTAATCCTTTTTCATCCAAAGTTTCAACCTATATCCCCAACACTTTCCTAATGCATATGTTGCTAGCTACTCATACAATTCTACTAGAAATTAGCTGAAGAACATTTCAAAGAGCTAATGATAAAAATTATCTTCTACCCAATGACGTGTAATCAAATCAGTTCCAGTGTTATGTCTCCCTACAAACTGATCTTGACTATTCTCTAACCAAATTTTAATGATCTCTAGAGTCAATCAATACGTCATCTACAAGAAACATCCTAATAGACAATTTGAAAAGAGGTCACAAAAACAGAACCAAAATGTTGTCTCTTATTTCCACAAAACTACTATGCATGTTGACACCTCATTCAGACATATCTAAATGCTTACCCAATGTGTGTGAAGCTACCAAGTCTCTCCTTTATGATGCTTGTCAATATTTTGGCATACAAATGCCTAATGATATATTAACCAAGTGTTCATTCAATCATAAAAACCCATTACATACATTAAATTGGAAAAACATGTAATAAGGAAACATACAAATTAGATAACAATTAATATAATATGCACCATGTAATCCCATATTCAAACACATCAATAATCATAATCCATCCTCCATGCTCCATTAATAACAAAGTATTACATAATAGAAGTTGAATACATCAGCATAACTAGGCATAGGTACATGCGAGAGTATCAAACCCTGGCACTCAAACATAAGGGTTTCTCTCTAAAATAAGAGTATTCATGGTACCCAAAACAATGTACACAACATATATATATATATATATATATATATATATATAAGGGTGGGGACTTACCCTTCACCACCTATGAACTCTTAAAATAGACTGCATGCTCAAAATAGTCACGCGTACATTACATGTGTGCTTTACAAGACAAAAAATAATCAAAATTCCTATAAATAAGACACAATTTTATTTTATTAATAATTTGATCCATGTATGACCCTTCATCTTTGTAATTTATCCCAAAATAGAATTTCCTTAGTCATAAAGTCATCCTTCTTTGATCCTTTTCTTGATCCGCTCTCTAACTTGCATTTTCTATTTTTATCCCGTAACTCCAAAATCGGATAAGTCCTGGAATGTACCTTCCTGGGCACGATCCTTCCACGTGCCACTTTACTGGCCCTTTTACACATATACATACCCCACTTGTACACCTCATGTCCATGTGCAATCTTGATACTTAGCTAATTTATCAGTCCAAAATTACCCCACACTAATTACATTTTTGTCCTAAAAAATGGGGTTTCCAAACTTATCTCTCCAAGGAACAATGAATAAATAATGAAAATAATAAGGAATGAATATAAAAGAACAAGGCATAGAAAATAGAAAAGTCTTGAGGGTGCATTCTTCTTCTCTTCAATTAACAACAAAAGCTTAGGGAACTCTTTATTAATTGTTCTCTCCAGCTCATAACATTTCCCCAACCCTATTTTCACTATATCTGGGAATTTCCCAACTATCCCTTCCATCTATTCTAGAGTCATATCTTACCCTTTATGCTTGAGCTCCCTTGTCACTCCATCCAGGCCTGAAATCATTCCCTCCATAAATTCCATCTTTCACTCCACCATCGACCAAAAATCCATTATTATTTCATCACGTGGCTCCCTCGCTTCCTTAAGCGCTTCATACTTCTTCACAATCACATATATTTTATCTTCTCTTCTAAGCACTTCATCCATCTTAGTCGCGATCACTTCGTTTTATTTGTGGAATGTGTATGCCTTAAGAACATGTTTTGTATCTTAGTAGTTGTTTAGTGCCCAATCTGCCTTCTTTAGTTTTTCTATCAATTTTTATATCATGACATCATACTCCTTCATTCTGCGCACTATAATCTTCTTATTATTCTCATTTTTTTGTAGTGTCTACTTGAGCTCCCCCTTGCATGGTAATATATCCTTAAGAAATAGGTGAACCAAATCTTATAGAAAATGTAAGGCCAATGGGTATGTCTTTTGTGTGTGCTCATCGAATTCTAAATGCGCCTCAAAAAATTCATTCCCAATGATGGCCAAAAACTTAGGAATATCCTTCTACATTTATCAGCCATGTTGTGTGCCTTAGTTAGTTGTTTGATTATCGGCTCCTTATTTTTATTATCTTCTAAAAATTTCCTGAGTGAGGCTACCTTATCCAAGTTTCTCTGAGCCACTTTAGCCACCATATATTTTCAAGTAATTACTTACTTGTTCATCAATAAAATCAGTCACCTTTATCACTATATGAGTTTCTTGAGGTGTCTTCTTCATTCTAAACCTTATACATTCTTCTGCGTTGACATCAAATTTGGGTTCATCCATGTGTGTCTGCATTTTCTAGCTTAACATATTCCTTGTGCGCATGTTTGCACCCTATGGGTCTATCATCTTCCATCCATGTAATTTCTCATTAGGGTTTGTAATTTGGAACCTTACACACATGATCTTATAAGGGTCATGAACATACCCCAGGTCTATTTTGGGCACAACCTCTTATCCCCATTGACTTCCAGTTCTCCTGCTTGTAAAGTAAAATAAGTCCTCATGGACTCTAGATATGATCTACTAGTAAATTCGCACCAGTTTTCCAAAATATGGAAACTCCTAGACTTGCATAACTCTCACCTTCTCTAAGGTCTTGTATCCTTCATCATCATAGATTGGTTTTTCATCTTCAGTCCAAAGATTGGTCTTATTTATTAGCTCTTTATCTATCTGATAGTTGTTTGCACTAGTGTGATGATTATAATAGCTCAATTTAATTCTACGGAAATGGGATTCCCAAGCATGACCCATAATTATGCCCTCAGGGTACTAAATTTTTAAAAATATCTCTTCAGACACCTCTTCCAGTTCCACGTTAGGGTTAATTGGCTTTTTTCTCCTTATAGCTACTATAGATGCTCTTTTTAGTGCCATATCTAACTTTCAAAACTTCTCCTTGCGTACCCTAGCTACGATTTCTTCTTTCCAAACAATATATCCTTGAATCCTACTCTTTTCACTCCTTAACTCGCTCTCACACTTCCCTCAAAGGATCTCCACTTCAATCGTGATCAAATTCCATAGGTTCGAGGGAATCTTGTTTGCACTTTTTACTCGTTCAAAATTTAGCTCACTTTCCAAGGCTCAAATGCTCAAACTTGCAAGGTAAGAGTGAATTCTATTGCACTCCTTTTATATATTTTACAAAATTCCCCACATTAATTTCTCCTTACCTACAACCATATTGAGCTTTAATTGTATATTTTTTCCTTTTCCAAAATTTTCATTGCTTTCTTATTTGCTTTAGTCATAGCCTTCTGGTGTGCTCCACTACTTCACCAGCCACATAACTCTTCATGCATGCCTCTATGTGTCATATTCAAAGTAGTTCACCATGTCACTTCCTACCTCACATTATAATGCATGACCCTTTTATCATGTGTGGTCTTCATCGTGAGAAACTTCACTTATGAGCACCATCACCTTTAGAATTTATAACACCTTTTTCAAATAGGTTTCATACCTGTACCTATGTCATCATTCCCAATGTGCTAACCTATTTATAACTCCCCCACTACCAATAGATTTCTTTTCCATGCACTTACACCTGTATCTGGTTTACCCCACACTAAAATTATGCATGGTCCTTTATGCAAATACTCAAAAGATAGTAATCAACTTCTTATGTACAAGCGCACTTAATACAACAAAACAAGGAAATTAAAAAACATAGCATAACAACATTTGGAAAGAAACACATGAAAGGAAAATTAATCTAAACAGAAATACTACCTTATTACAAATACCAATAAACTATATTTATAGTAGGGATTCTACCAACTACCATTAAAGTAACTGGGAAACATGGTGCCATCTAATTCTTGCAACTAACATGCGTCTGATTCGAGTATCTTGGTTACTATAAAAGGTTCCAACCAGTGCACCTTCAACATTCTTGGGTGGTGCACAAACTTGGAGTCATAGAGAAGGACCATTTTTCCAACTTAAAACATCTTTTTCTTAATGTGCCTATCATTCCATTCTTTTTGTCACACTTTCTAAGTCTTTTGACTCTAATGTGTAATGGAAAGCCTCTCATCTATCTACATTAGTTTTTCAATGTGCTCTTCAAAAACTTGTTCATCATCAAGTCCTCCTGTGTGAGTAATACACATTGATGTCTATCTGTAAACTACCCAACTTAAGCAATTCACAGACAACTATGCTCTTGAATATGAATGAAACATAAAGATTTCATTACTAACTAGTTATTGTGTAATTATTAATCACAAATAAGATTCAAATGCAAAGGAAATAGACAAACATGAGACAATATTTATCCTAGAGAAACCTAGTGTGGAAAAACTTGAATGGGTGAGAAAATTAGCTCCGCTTCCACTATGTAATCTCAATTGATACAATTCATTTCCAATCGGACTTCAAGGAAGATAAAAAAACTCCTCCTAATTGCATCTACTTGCTCACAATCACTTAACACAAGAACTCTTCAACATGAACAACAAGAAAAGAATTCAAGTCCTCAACTTGCTCAAGAATTTTATTTCACCAAAACTTGCTTGCTAAAGCACTTGACAATGCTTGTGTTTATAGTTTGTAAAAGGAACGATAACTAGATTGTGCCAGGAAAAGAAATTAGATTTTAATCAAACAATATGATTAATAAGATAAAATAAATTCTCTAGAATAACTTTAATAAAACCTTTGCAAACAAATGAGAAGAAATATCATATATTATTATGGAACTCAATGAAATACAATGAGAATGGGCCTTGCTTATATAGGCAAGGAATACCAATCTAAGAACCGGTCAAGGTCGTAGATCAAGCCATAAATCAAGGAAAGAACTAGTCATTAAAGAACTAGTCAAGACCATAAATTTAGGAAATAAATAGACATCAAGGATCTAGTCAATACCATTAATTAAGTAAAGAACTAGACAATACCATAGATCAAGGAAAGAACTATACCTAATAACTAGATGATATCCCCCTAATATCTAAATAAATAAAAATAAATATCCACACACATAACTGGGTGAGGATAAATACAATAAAGGTAAATAAAGTACATAGGTGAACATGAGATAAGGTAAATAACTACTGTAACACCCCCCTTAAGTGAATCTAGGGGCCAAAATAGAAGTGGGATGTCCACAATATGAGTCTTGATAACTAGGCCTTATGAGGTACTCATGTACAATATATCCATGAAGAAATCTTGAACCGAAATAAAGAAAGAGAAAGAAGAAGAATAAGGAATATTTTCTCATGAATACCCCCAAGAATAAATTTCGAAACCCCAAGAATTCAATGCAAATCAAGCTAGCGAGGTGATGTAAAAGGATTCGTAAAGATTCCTGGAACCTACTGCTGAGTCGGAATGTACTCCAAGAAAAAAAATCCATCCTAAATGTGCTGACAAATGAAGTGTATGTGTATCTAGATATGCTTGGTTTGTTGATACTCAAAATGGGTGCGAGAAATGTGAATTGCACTCTGGTTACCACACCAAAGTATAGTAAGAGAATATTGTGGGAATTCAAACTCTGTCAATAACTGTTAGAGCTAAAGAATCTACTGACTCATTGTAATTGTTGCCATGTACTCTACCTGTGAAGATGAAAGTGCAATAGCCTGTTATTTTTTATATGGCCAAACAACTGGAGTAGAACCAAGAAAAAAAAGATATCCAGAAATGGAACGCCTATTATCAATAGAACTTGCCCAATCTGAATATGTATACCCAACCAACTAAGTATAACCCCTAGTGTAGTCTAGGCCAAAGTGGGAAGTTCCTTGCAAATAGCATCAAATCATTTTAGTAGCATGTCAATGACTACTATGAGGAGCATGTGCAAACTGAGATAAAAGACCTACTGTAAATTAAATATCAGGGTGAGAATGGGTCAAGTACATGAGACTCCCAACCAACTTCCTATAAAATGTAGGATCACAAAGTGGTGTGGTACATGTGGAAGTAAGAATAACCCTAGACTGAAAAGGAGATGGACTTGGCTTGAGATCATCCATATCAAAGTTCTTAAGAAGATCATGGGTGTATTTTTACTGAATCAAATGAATCCCTGAATCTTTCTGAGAAATATGCAATCCAAGTAAATAATTCAATAACCCAATATATGTCATGTTAAATTGTGTAGAAAGTGCCCTCTGAATAGTCTGGATGTGGAAAGTAGAGATGTCAGTAAGTAACAGATCATCAACATACAAGAAAAGTATCACAATATCCTCACCAACATGCTAGAGGTACATTGTATGATCAGAGTGGTAATGAAAAAAACCAATAGATAGAAGAAAATAATCCATATTCTCATACCAATCCCAAGGGGCTTGTTTGAGACCATAGAGAGACCTACGAAGCCTACAAACAATAGAAGAATCCTGAACAAATCCAGCAGGTTTCTCCATGTATATTTCCTCTTGTAAATCTCCATGTAAGAAGGCACTCTTCACGTACATCTGGTATGCAGGCCACCCCTATGATGTAGCAATAACAAGTATAAGGAATACAAAATCCATCTTAGTAATGGGTGCAAAAGTCTCAGAGTAATCAATACCTTCAGCTTGTGAAAAATCCTTTGCAACACGATGAGACTTATACTTGTCAATCGACCCATCAATTGTGTATTTAGTTTGGTATATCTGCTTACACCTAACCATATTTATTCCTTTAGGAAGAGATACCAAATCCCAAATATGATTCTTCATCAAAGAAGAATACTCAACTTCCATCACATCATCCCACTCCTGTATCCCATGAGCTTGTGAAAAATACTGTGGATCCTCAAAAATTGACTGATATAAAATTCCAAAACTAGTAGAATGTGTATGATGATGCCTAGTAGGTGGAAGATCCTATATGAAAGGTGTTTCCTTAGAAACTTTAGTACAAACCCACTTAGGAATATTGAAAACATCAGTGGGAATAGGATCCTCAATGACATTTATAACATCCTCATCAGCCTCCTCAAATAAATTATCCTAAAGATGAGATGAAGAAGAAGGAGGCATGGAAGAAGATGAATCATGAGGAGTGAAGTGCTCATCAAACTAAACATGTTCGAAAAATAACATCACGAGTATCACGATATAGAATTCGATAAGCTCTCATGTCCTAAAAATACCCTACAAAGATCAAGGGTTTTCTCTTTTTATCCAAATATTTCCTTTTCTTTGTTGATCAAAGAATACTTGTCAAATATCACACAAGGAGTCCGTATGGGATAGAAGGCTAGGATCAAAGGCATGAAAGAAAAAGAAGAAACCACGCGTGGAAGGAAATATTTTGGGACTCAGCCAATTTTCAGCATGAGGATCTAGCTTTAGAAGATGGCATGCAGAACACATCAACAAGGCAGAGACACACACACTATGCATTGTCTATATTTTGAGAAGTGGTTTGAAGTGTCTATGCATGGAAATAAGCTAAGAATAGAATCGACACTTTAGTTAACTGTAAGAGAGCTATAGATAGTGCACTTGCATGTGTGGCTATAATTGTAAATGGAATATGGCTATTAATAGCATGCGACCTATTTCTGGAATAGATAAGTGGTGAAGGGAAAGTCCCCACCCTGTATATATGATGTTAGGTACATAGTAGAGAGAGATGACACAAAGATCACAAAGATCATAGAGAACATTGTATGTATGATTATTGGTGTGTGAACATGTGTATTAGATCCATACACACCTTGGTATAAATTGACAGTACTGTAAGGAGCTTCTATATTTATTAATAGATGGAAGATATTGGCTAAATCTAAGTTTCATTTTATGTAATTGAGTAGTGCATGTTATTAATTCAATGATGATTACTGATTAAGCTTGTTATTTCATAGATCTTTGGGTAGCATGCACTGTAGAATGATGGATTAGTTATGAATCTATATGTTTCTTCCTTCATCATGATAACATCCTATTATAGAAACTGTAAAGAGGGACCTGGTGCCTTTACGCACTTCAGGTGAGCACACAATCGAGGCTGAGTGATGTGCCAACATGACTAGGGTGTTATTTTACAAATTTTAGGCTGCATCATTGGTTTCATTGTCAGGACCTCTTTTTTATTTGTTTTCAGGATGTTTCACGATGAAGACGTACTGGTTAAATCTAGCAAGTATTGAAGAATGGAGACATAATCTGGAGGAAGAATATGCATGACAGTTCAACAGTGGATCTGCGTTTAACGCATGAACTTGGGTAGAACAGAACCTGTATGATAGTTTATATGATATCTTTTTCACTATCTTTCTAGTAGAACTGTATTAGTGGCTTAATTTGTATGCATCTCAATAGAATTGGAGGTATCACACAATTGTGTGGACACAGGAGGAATTTTAGACCCTTTATTATGCTGATCTGATCTGGAATCATGCGGTCGATACGTGGTTCCATGGTGTTCTAAATAGTTATATTCTAGAATATTCAATTTTGATGTACTCTTGCCCAGAGGTAGCTGAATTATAGTTTTTGCGGTATCTAAGAGGAACATATTTGCATGGTATTCTGCTAGCGATCAATATCTTAATGGTAACTTTGAATCCGAAGAGTAAACCAATGGCTAACTAAACTTCACCATGCACGAAGGTAGAAACAGTCTTGGTATTAAGATGGCAGACATAGCAGAATAAAATCAAAGAGAGGAAAGGTGGCTTAAGTATAATGAGGCGTGTGAGAGGGAAATAGAGAAGCAATATTCCGTTGAGGAAAGTATGGCATTGAGGAGAGAACTAGCTTGTGAAGGATTTATGGATCACGTAGAAGAAATGGAACTAGAGCATTAGGAACTCCCCATCTTAGAAAGCATGATAGAGATCCCTTCTCGGCATCACACGGAAGTGTGCTAGCAGAGACTATTTGGGCCACAGGTGCGCATCTTAATCCACCTGGTGACCTAGCCTTTGATTTTGGTTGTTTAGTATCTAGTATGTCAAGTAACCAACAAACTAATTTGGGAAGTAGGAAAGAAGGAGCAAGTCAGGGATAAAGTACATCAATGGCAGGACAGAAAACTTCAATGTCATTTGGAGGAGCATTCTTAGGCGCATCATCTGCATAGAATGTGAGCACACAGAATGTTGGATTCACCTATGGAAGTGGAACTACTTCATAGACTATAGGAGTACTATATAGTACTACTATCAGAACACAGGGGGGTACATCTATAGGCCCTATTCCAACTACAGGTAGCGGATCAGGAGGTATAGGTGGTTCTAGTTCTGGTGGTTCTGGAGGCAGAGGGAACCCAGGAGGTTTCGGATCAGGTGGTCAAGGTCCGCAACAACCACATAATATCTATATGGAGATGTTTATTCATCTCCCAAAGTATAAAGGTATAGAGGATGCTTCCGAACATGTGCATATGTGTGAAATCTTGTGGCACATTAAAGGGATTATGGCTACTGAGTGAAAGGCAAGTCAATTCGTTACTACATTACAGGGGCACACACACAGCTGGTATAGGAAGTTTAACCCTAATCAAACTTGCATGGATTATGCAGCACTGAAGGATGCTTTCTTGAAAGAATTCCATATCCTTGAGTTTGAGTAAAAGAGTATAAGTGCACTCAAAGATATCAAGTAAGGCACTACTGAGAGTGTAAGTGAGTATGATGCTTGTTTTAAGACACTTTTATCTAAGTTGTCTTATGATATCCATGCTAGCCATAATACATAATGGTTCGTTGGAGGATTTATTACACAATTTAGGAGGGCAATGTCACATAAGACATACGGATCCACACAAAACACTGGAAGTAGCTTTGTGTGTTGAGGAAGTTAGGAGCATTGACATTGGAATTAGTCCATTTCTAGAGGCACAAATTGCAACTATGGAAAAGTAGTTAGATAATCTATCAACAAATTCAGCCCATAAAAAGTGCTTAGGAATTTGGTGTACAGATTGTGAAGTGGAAGGTCACACCAAGGATAGTTGACCTCGCAAATCTGTATGGTCATTACTGTTAGACTATGAAATTTTCCATTTGAATCATGATGCGTGTCATTGTCCTTTGTTACAGAGCGTGATAAGGAAGAGTGTATCTTACTTTTGCAATATTTGTAGGTCCATGACCCATGATACTAAGGATTGTCAGTTGATTGGTCAGATCCAGGATGCTATAGACATTGGAGTATGATAGACAAGTACAACAAATAATTCTAAGGGCAGGAATGACCACTAGGATTGGGATCATAATCAAACGTGCTATGAAAGGAATGAGGGGCATTTTGAAGGAGGTCGTGGAAGGGGATGTGGATATCATGGTGGATATGGAGGACAAGGCTGTGGTGGAGGAAGAGGTGAGTTCCCACATGGAACATGTTATACATGTGGATCTCCTGAACACTACAGGCATGAATTTCCTCAAAATAATGCATGTTATTTCTATGGGAAGAACCATAGCTATGAAGAGTGCTCAGACTTATATGAGCATCTAAGTAAGCAGCATAAACAAGAAAACAAAGGTTCCGAGATGGTTAAAATCCAGCACATGGTAGGAGATTAGTGAATGCCCAAGATAATAGAAGGATCTGAGGCATTGATAGTGAATATTACTACAAGTGTTGAAGCTGGACACACACGAGAGGCATTACACCAGAAGCCTACGATTACCAAGGAGGAGGTTTTGCATGCGAGGTACCAAGATCTTGCTCATCAGAAGGAAGTTTACTAAGATACCATGGAAGTGCTAATGAATCTTAAGGGTGAGATACAGTACCTAAAGGAGAAAAAGAAAACATCGGAGAAAGTCTAGACTGATATCGATGATCTATGGGAGGTGTGTAAGATGTTGCGCTAAGAGAACATTATTCCACTCTTAGGAAATTGATTGAAAGGGAAAACTTCATGTGCAAGTCTTGAGACCAGATGACAGATACTACATGTAAATATTCCTCCTGATAGCATTAACTATGACAAAGAGATTACTTTGAATGCTATTGTGGATGGGTGGCTTTTGAGCAACATATTGATCGATACAGGGGCGGAAGTAAATGTGTTGACATTAGATGCATGGGTCCAAATGGCCAGGCCTCCATTGCAGCCATCATCTAATGTGTTATTTATTGAAAACTAGACTAAGGCCACTCCCATAGGAGTTTTGAAAGATGCATCTATCACTATACAAGGGGCCAAGTTCACTGGGGGTTTTGAGGTATTAGCACTTGTAGAAGCAGCCAATTTTCTAGCCTTGTTTGGATGCCCTTGGTGTTATGTGAATAATGTTGACTTGAGATTCAAAAAGGGATATATTAGCTTTGAAAACAAGAAGGAAAGAGTTGTGATACATTTGACAGATGGGAAGTCTACACCCTATGTTGAGCCTCTAAGCGAGGAGGACTTAAACAGAGTCTATGTACGCGCTATTCAGGACCTAGAGGTAAATGAGCAATCAAAAGAAGGCATTCTACAGTGGGAGGATTCTCATTCTATTAGTGATACTAAAAGTGTTGCTTGTGACAATTGGGCTCATGGTACATATAAATTAGTAGGGCGTGAGGTGAAAAGCGTGGTTATGCGCAAGAATAGATGTCATTCAATTCGATGAATAGGAAGCACGATAACTTGGTATATACAGACAAAAGATCTTCTTGCCTTTCTGAAGGCCATGGAAACATAATGGGAAGATCCAGTTATAAGGAGAGATATTCTAGTATATGCACCATGCGAGATAATAGTGCGTTGGTGGGTAGTCCAAAAAGATAATATTATAAACTGGGAAGAGATTGGAATAGCTTTGTCTACCATGTTTATAAGGAATAATGCACCTACGCAAATATACACTTATCATGGTGATCAACCTATTCAACATCACATTCAGTAGTGTGAGAGACTCTAGATAGCGGCATGGGAAGCATTACCACCTTCACTCTAGGTGCATAGATTTTATTCCATGCTCCAAGGATGTGCAAACACTTGGTATGTATATGCATAACTACATAGAGAAAGTGGGAACTGGAAATATTTCGTTGCAGGTATGATCCAGACTTTTGACTGCTTCTCAACTCAACCTCCTATAGTAGAGGCATTAAAAATTTTCAAGCGCTTAGCTATGGGAGATACTGCAAAAGTAGAAGAGCATATTCAGGAATTATTTAGAGAGACAAAGTTTGGAGCATGTTTTGAATGGGAGGAAGAAATAGACTCCAAATTACTTGAACATGCTTTCCTTGAGAAAGAGAAAGGAAAAATGGTCTACATCATGTTGATGAGGAAGTTGAGAACCTAGATATTGAACATTCACACAGGGTGTGTGAGGTCTTGGATAGTGTAGACAAGGATACATGCACCTACCATGAACCCATGAAGAAAATGAAGGTGAATATATGTTTGGAGGCTAAGCCTAAGGAGGCCATAATTGGAGATGACTGGTCATATTCGGAGGTAGAAAAAATCATTGAGTTACTCCCAGATTATCTAGACTTATTCCCTTGAGGATATCATGAACTGAAAGGCATGCATGAATCACTTAGGGAAATGAAGATCAACCTTAAGGATGGTGCATGTCTAGTTAGAAAGAGACCTTACATAATGAATCCTAATTTGCATGAAAAGGTAAAAGAATAAATTATCAGGCCCCTTGATGAGTCCTTGTGGGGTAGCCCAATAGTGATCAGTATCAAGAAGGATGGAAGGATTAGGATATGTGTGGACTACAGGGAGCTGAATGTTGTATGCGTCACAGATCCTTTCCCTACACCATTTATTGAGGAAATACTAGGAGTTACAGGGCATGAAATATATTCTTTCATAGATGGATTTTATGGGTATTATCAGGTTAGGATCGCTTAGGAGGATTAAGAAAAGACAACATTTACTACTGAATGGGGTATTTTTGCCTATACTATGATGCCTTTTGGATTGAAAAATGCGCATGTTATATTCTTGCGGATAGTTGTTCAGGTGTTCAAATATTTTATCCATAACTTCTTACAAGTATACCTAGATGATTGGACAATATATGGGCTTGTGAACGATCATTGTGACAATCTATGCTTAGTGTTTGAATGATGCAGAAAATTGAGTATCTCTTTGAACATCAAGAAGTGCATATTTGGTATGCCATTTGGGATACTGTTAGGACATATAATCTACAAGCAAGGTTTGTTAGTTGATCCATCCAAGGTTGCAGTCATTTTAGGCCTAGAAGTGCCTACCAGTCAAAGTGAGGTGCGGGTATTTTTAGGTCACACATGATATTATAGAAAATTCATAAAAGGGTATGCCAAAATTGCCATACCCTTGAAAGAGTTGCTAAAGGGGAAAGGTACCTTATATTGGGGAGAATTACAGCAACACATATTTGAGATATTGAAAGAGAAACTTACTACCACGCCTATTATGTGCTTTCCCTCATGGGATGACCATTTCATGTACATGTGGACACTTCTGGTATGGCCATTGGCACTATGTTAGCTCAACCTAGTGAAGGTATTATAGACCATCCAATCTGTTTTGCTAGTAGGAAGTTGACTCCTGCTGAATAGAATTATACAACTACAGAGCGCGAAGCTTTGTCAATGCTTTATGCCTTGTACAAGTTTTGATAGTACTTGTTAGCGACACCATTTTTTTTATACAGATCACATGGAATTGAAGTACTTAGTAAACAAGCCCATCTTACAGGGGCGCATATGCAGATGGGTACTCCTATTCCAAGAGTTTGACTTCACAGTTGTGGTGAAGCTAGGGAAAAGAAATTTTGACTAGACCATTTATCTAGAATCAATTCAGGAGAGGATGCACAGAAAATTGAAGAAACAATGCTGGATGCATAGTTATATAGGTTACAACACGTGCCCATAGAATTAGAAGACATTGTTGTCTTTCTAAGAACAGGTATGTCACCAGAAGGAATGAAAGCATTAGAAAAGAAGTAGTTTGTTATACGTGTGACACCATTTATGCTAATCAGTGGTGACCTGTATAAGCTAGGTAGAGATGAATTATTACACCGTTGTGTGTTAGAGCATGAGCACAAGGATATCATGGAAGAGGCTCATGGTGGTATTACAGGAGGCCATTATGTAGGTGATGCGACTGCCTAAAAGATCTTAATTGATGGATTATGGTAGGAGATCCTGTATAAAGACTGTAAAGATTATTATAAGGCATGTGATCATTGTCAGTGCCTAGGAAAACTAGGGCAATGAGATGAGATGCCTTTGAGACCAATTACTAGTGCAGAACCATTTGAGAAATAGGCCATAGATTTTGTAGGAACTATTTCGCCAGCTAAATGTAGGAATGGATCGCTCTATATCATTACTTGCACAGATTATCTTACATGGTGGGCAGAAGCAACACCCATGAAAGACTGTACAAAAACTACAATAGCTAGGTTTCTATGGGAGATTTTTCTTACACGATATGGATGTCCTTTAAGCTTGACAAGTGATAGAGGTACACACTTTTTGAATTAGACAATCAGAATTCTATTAGATGAGTTTATGGTTACACACCATAAAACTACACCTTATCATCCTCAGGCCAATGGAACTGCTGAGGCTTTCAACAAAATTTTCAGCCAGACTTTGACAAAAATATGTGATGTTGGGAGAGAAAGGATTGGGATGAAAAAGTATCAGTTATGCTTTGGGCATATAGAACAAATTACAAGAGATTGAACAAATCCACATCGTTTCAGTTGGTGTTTGGCGCGGAAGATATTTTTCTTATAGAATTTATGTTACTTTCTTTGCACCTTATGCACACTGGAGGTCTAGCTGATGAACAAGCTTTAGAAGAACATATTGAAAAAATGATTCGACTGGATGAGTGCCGAGCCATAGCACGATGGAGTCAGAAATAGGAAAAGGCTAGGCAGAAGGCATGGCATGATAAAAACATAAGGGATATGAAGTTTGAAACTAGACAAAATGTACTTCTTTATGACTTAAAGTTCTTGTGCCTTCTAGGAAAGCTCAAAGTACATTGGTTGGGGCTGTATGTTATCACTTCTATACTTGAATCAGGTGCTTGCCAGCTATAAGCACTTGATGGAACATAGCTACCCATTTACTTTAATGGGAGTAGGCTAAAACCCTACTATAAATAAACCTTCTTGGTGTTTGTAATAAGTAGCGTTTCCATTTAGTTTAGGTTTTCAATTCAATATTTCCTTAATGTATTTCTTTCATTGTCACTATGCTTTATCAATTTAGTTGTTGTTTGTGTAATAAGTACGCTTGCGCGCATGAAGATAATTACTGTATGAAAAATGTTTATGTGCAGAGGAATCCACATACTTTTAGTGTGGGGTGGTTGTTGTTATCTATGAAAAAGACTGTGGGATTTGAAAGGTGAAAGGAATAAGTTGCTACAGGTGTACTTTAATTCAAAAGAAGATTTATTCTCAAAAGATGACCAAGGATGGAGTTGAATGAAAGAACAGTATAATGCAAGGTAAGCAGAGGCCATGTTAGCTACTAGGAGAAGGTGAAGTGATGAGGTACTTGGGCACAGGGGCACACACTGAAGAGAAGTTTGTGACCAGAGGGTATGAAGGCGCACTAGAAGGCTATAGCTGGGTGCGAAGATGTATCGCGTGAAACCAATGTATTTGGTAAATAAATGAAGGGATATTTGGTAGGCAAGGAGTAATAAATTCATCAAAATTTGAAAAAATTATATAAGAATGGGATGCAGATTCATTTTTACCTTTACAACTAAGAGTATTTGAGAGAAGATCCAAGTGCGAAGAGCTGAGTGATCAAGTTAAGGTGTGAAGGGTGTGAGACGAAGCGTGACAACCAGATTTGTGTGAAAAGAATCTTGTGTCCCTAGTGAAGAAGAGTTTGAGTGAAACAAAAAGATAGGGAAGGGTTAGGTTACAAATTTTCCACCTAGCGCATAATTGAATCAAGCTAGGGTTTGATTCATAGAGTTGTTGAGTTGAAGAAGAGACATTTGCAAGGTAGAAATGGCACCAAAGAAGGCATCTGTAGAAGTAACAAAAGAAAATAAGAAGGTGGTTATCGAGGAAGAAGAGATGGAACTCAAAATCCATTTTTTAGAGATGCAATATCCAGAAGGATTCATCATCAGCCAAGAATGGGATTCACCCATTAGAAAGAGTAAAGTGAGTGAATATAATCACATGAATTTAGAGAACAAGAAGGAGCTCGATTCTTTACCCACTACTAGAACAAAAAAACACACGGTAGATGACATGCCAGTATATGACGATGCGGGTGAAAAGATTTTAAAGAGAATTAGGGTATATAAATTACATGAGCTGCCATATTTTGGGAAGTATGAGCCCTTGTACCAGTGGCTCATGAGCAGGCTACACAAAGACTTCTTCTAGTTTGTAGGATGTAGAGTTTAAATTTCATATGTACTTGTCTCATCAGTTACAGGTCTAAAGGCCACAAGAGAATATATAAAAAGTTTGCTCATAGATAAACCATGATTTTAAAGACCAAACCGAAGTTGGGATACCTGAAGGGTCCATGCAGAATGGACATACACAAATTTAAGAACTGTCTAGTTGTACAATCTATAACTCACCTAGCTACCAAGTTGAATGATCAGGAGTGGTGGTCGTCGGTAAATACAATGTGGTTACATGTGGTGCGTAAGATGTCAGAGGGGACAATCTATAACATTGTAGGCTATATTATAGAGAAAATAGTCAAAGAAGCATGCACAGGGGGGAAGATCGACTTTGGGGCTATTATACTATCACTGGTCTTCATGGAAATTGGAGTACCAGATGGACCAAAGGAGAAAATATGGGAATGCCCCATGGAGGACAAGTCCCCAGCTGAAAGATTCAGCAAATATCTATGCAAGGGGGATGCGACAGAAAAAGTAAAAAAAAGGGTGGAGAAGTGTTATGACAGGCTCCGCGTGGCATTTGGGGAAGAGTGGCACATCCCAAAGGACTTGGTATTAGTGGTAGGAAAACAATTTTAGTTTACTGTATACCAACATTTCTGCATCACACATTTTCTAATGAAAGATGTGTAGACACCTATAATTATGCCCAAGCAATTTAAATACTTAAATTGCGCTAATTATTCCCTTTCTCGCAAATCAATGAAATATCGTCAAAAGCACTCATTTTCCCTCATATCATCATTAATTAATTACACTAAGCTAATTAATTAAGTTTCCTATCCAACAAATACCCTAATTAACGACCTTCCGTTAATAAATCACCCCTTTAACCTAGACTAATTAATTATTATTAATTAATTAGCTTTCCCTTCCATTTAACCAATAAATCAATATTTAATTGATTTAATCCCCTTATAATAGCCTAAATTGCACTAATATTCTTCTAATTGGCTTCTATAAGCTTACACCTACCTATTAATTAATCACCTTTGATTAATTAAAATACCCCCAACTCCCATGACTTGCTAAACATGTATTAAACCCTTCTAAAGTAAGGTTACCTTTAATAAAGCAACCTTATCCATTCCTAATCATGTTTTACCTTTATCCCACATTCATGAGAATGTGTTGAATCCTTTATCCTTTGGGCTATATAAAGAGCCCTCCACCTACCTTTTTACTTACACCTAAACTTTCTAAGTGAGCAAATGCAAAGCATATAGCAGAGAGACTAAGAGCTTGCACCTTGCCCTTTTGAGAGTTCATCATCTTCAAGAGTTAAGCCTTTTTCTTAAAGTGCTTGGGTCATATGGGAGGTGTCAAAAGGGTCTTGTATCCCAACTTTGATTAGCCCCCATTCCTAGGTTCTTGGAACATTAAGGAAAACTATTTTGATATCCATGGAGCTTACTTAGGTCCATTCATTTATTTGTTGTTAGAGAATAGAGGAGTTTAGATATTTAGCACTGTTAGTTTCAAAGTTTGTATTTATGAATGCTAACATCTAACCCTTGTTTAATTCTTATCATGATGGTGTTTATGCTTTGTTTTAGCTAAATTGTAGAACTATTTTAGGTGGTAGTTCTTGCTTCATTTGATTTAGCATTAAGAAAATTATACATGCACACATTTGGCACGCCCGGTGGGACATACTCCATTGTCCTTTGCACTTAATTTCAAGTTTTTGTAGTTAAGTTTTATTTTTGGTTACTAACCCTCTTTTACACATTTTGATCTAACTTGTTTTTCTTAACATGTTTTGTTGACTTTGCATGTGTTGGGTCTTCCTTGTAGGTATGAAGGAGGTGAAGTGATGTCAAAATTGGAATTGAGGGGAAAATTTCAAGATTTCTCCATGTTTTCATTTTTAGAGCTTACTTTTTAAACATTTTACATGCTAGTTTTGTCAATTTCTTTAAAATTTTCAATTCTTGAGCATGTAGGTTAGTGTTTGATAGTGCTGAGTCTTCTATTTACATATTAATGTGATGGGTTGCTGTCAAAATTTAATCTTGGTGAAATTTTTTTAAGATTTCATTATGTTTTCATTTTTAGAGCTTACTTTTTCATCATTTTACATGCTAGTTTTGTCAATTTCTTGAAAATTTTCAATTATTGAGCATATAGGTTAGTGTTTGATAGTGCTGAGTCTTCTATTTACATATTAATGTGGTGGTTTGCTGTCAAAATTTAAATCTTGGTGAGAAAATTTCAAGATTTCATCATGTTTTCATTTTTAGAGCTTACTTTTTCATCATTCTACATGCTAGTTTTGTCAATTTCTTGAAAATCTTAAATTCTTGAGCATGTATGTTAATGTTTGATAGCTTTGAGTCTTCTATTCATGTATTAATGTGATGGGTTGTTTTCAAAATTGAATCTTGGTTGGAAATTTTTTCCCATTTTGTAGATTAAGGGACGTTTTTTTTGACATTTTTTGAGTGCATGTCAAGTGCACACCCATGAGCATAAGAGCGTATGCGTAACCCATCTTCCGAAGGCCATAACTTTTGCTCCCGAACTCGAAATGACTCCTTTTTTTTTGCGTTGGAAAGGTATTGAAGTTAATTTTTCAATGAAAACATAAATTCGGGATTTGTACTTACAGAAATTGCAGGTTTTTCTGTTATTTTAAAACTGGTCATTTTCTAACATGTCTAATGTTTTGATGAATGTTGTATTTCCATGCTTACTCGATTTAGACCAAAGCGTGTGTATGCTCTTCTCTTGCACCTTTTGGTGATCTTGAGAATCAAAAACAACTTTGATCTCTATCTTGTTAACATTGGGATTAAACTTGGAAACTTGATTATTCATTTTGCTTAAGGGAATGAACCTTTTACAAAGCATTTTTCAATGGTCCTTTAATTTGAAGTTTTCCATTTCTATATAGTTGGGATAAAGTTTGTGTATGCTCTTCTCTTGCACCTTAGGGTGATCTTGAGAATCAAAAGTAACTTTAGTCTTCATTTTATAAAATTTGGTAAATTGGAAACTTCATCTTTCACTTTTGGTTTAAAGGGAATGAACATTTATCAAGAATTTTGTATGGTTCATTGATCGAAAAGATTTTCTTTACTTTTGAGTTGGATTATTTATTGTGTATGCTCTTCTCTTGCATCCTTGGATGATCTTGAGAATCAAAAGCAACTCTTAATCCTATTTTAAATAATGTGATTTTCTTGGAGAACTACTAACGCTTAAGTGCAGGACCTAAAAACGCTTGTCAAAGAAAGGAGGAATCAAAACGAAATCAAAAACTACTAATACAGTTGTTATACAGGTTGCCAAAAGGTGTTCAATCAAACCACACCTAATTAAACAAGATAAAAATAACAACATATTCAAAACACTGTATTGCAAGTTTCAGAAAAGGGTATGTCCCTCTCTGCTCAACTGGAACATAACCCCTTTGGCATAATGCCTTAAGCTACAACAATGGGGGTGGTTCCAGGAACCCCAAATTAGTCCACGCAAGAGGGAACCTTGTGGATGAAATGGGAAGTGCTCTGCACTACCTACTTGACTAGTGATTCCTTTGTGAGATAGCATTACAAGTTGTCCATTGTGGTGACCCCAGTGATAGTACACGTAGACGCACTAGTTGCCTACTATTCTTGAAGGGGGTAAAGTAAAGCTGAGATACTCCCAAACTAGTCAGTGTGACTTTTTGGGTAAATCACGCTTGCTCGTGGTAGCTTTGTAACACCTATGGCAAGAGAACCACCTAGGAGAATATACTTTGGCCAGGAGCCCACTTTGACCATTTTAAATCAGTGTTGAGTTGTGAACCTTCTTTTTGAGAAACGTGTGACATATTACTTTCACCTAGTTTTTACTTGCCTTAGGGCGAGGCGAAACTCTGCCGAAGTGAGGCTAGCATTTTTTGTCATTTTTTCTTGATTTATTTCCTTCATGTTCTTTTGACACTTTGTTGATTAAAATAGGTGTGATTACATTTGTGTTGCCATTCGACTGTTTCTCTCACTTTTATGTCCGTTTACGCCCATCCATGTTTGCGGCTAAGTTAGTTAAACGTCTAAAGTGAGTGGAGGTGTTTTCATGTCATTTGGTAGCCATTTTGATCTTGATACCCACATCAAGATCATCATTGTAGTTAGGCGTGGTTCATCACTGCGGACTTCCATAAAGGAGTTAGCTTGTTTGTCTCGTATCATTACAATTTTGATAATTACGTCTTGTTTCTTGTAAACTCGACATAAATACCTATATTGTACGGTTATGCTGCACACATTCTTAACTATTCCTAGCTATACTTTGAGCATTTTTTTGTTCAGTTTTATTATTACCTCGTTTTCAAAAGGTGTTAGGCACTACCATTTGTGCATGTTATATCAATAACACCCCGATATCAATACTTCACTTTCTTGCAAAGTGGGTTAACATATCTTGGTGTCATTCACAAATCGTAATTGACACTTGTTGAGATATAGGTCTTAATCAAACTTGAGCTTGCTCATCGTATATCTTGATTGGGAGATCGCATTTAACTTCATGTATTTACTTACGTCTTGTTCATTCCTTTGAACTTGGCATAAGTGGAGAAATCTTGTCAATCATTTGGCGTCGTAAATTATTTTAAAATGTAGTCTAGGAGGTATTTCATTTTATTAAGTTTTGATACCAAATGATTATTTCATTGGTGAATTTATCATTCTATCACATTGGTATTCTCACACTGTTAATTTACTCTTAACACGTACATCTTGTGTTTCACTTAGGGGTAGTCATTGAATTTTGAACAAATCTACAACTTACCTTAGTGAAACTTATCACGAAAACATGGCTTCCAAGACATGTCTAGGTTTAAAGAAACAAACATATGAGGAACAACAGGTGCAAGCTTGGGAAACCTCTAACAAACAAGGGTCAAACCCATTTATCGGACACGATCTAGGACCACTATTTTCTATAGAAAAGGAAATAGAAGAAATGGCCGACCATAGTGGAAACGAATTAGAATCACCACACGCAGACTTTGATTTTGACCCCACTCTACTAGATGAGCTTCTCCTTAGAAATAAAGATAGAGTTTTGGCACGGGTCATGGAATTAGGGGCCAAATTGCCCACAAAAAATGAACCAATATTACCTACAAATGACACTACTAAGGAAGAACGCCCCCTTATCAATATGGAAGATATTTTAATAGGTGGGCATGGTTCCACTTCTTACGCAGAAAATGATAAAGTGGTAGGGCATAGAATACCCCTGATCAAAGTGCCATGAAGAAACAAGATAGAACATGAGACAGGGGAAGAACCTCCACAATACAAAGAGGAAGAACCTTTAGAAGAAGAAGACACCAACCAAGTCACAATCCAACAACAACTCAGTAACCTAAGCCAACAACTAGCTTTGCTTACTTTCCAGGTACAGAAAGACACAAACAAGAATGTTCAAAAGTCAAAGCCTAAGTTTAGGATCCATGAACTCCATCAAGAAAACCAAGGAGAAGAAGACACAGGGTATCATCATGTACACATCCCCACTTCTCCCACTAAAGAACAATTATTTTCACAAGAAGTGCAATCTATGAAAGCAACACTTGCGAGCATACAAGAAAGCAATATAGGGAGTATTAGGAAATACCAATACTAATAACTATGCCCCTATCCTTTTGACAAGACAATGACCCTTCAACCCTTTCCAAAGAAATTTGATATGCCAAAGTTTGACAAATACAAAGGAAAGGGAGACCCAAGGGATCATGTTAAAGATTTCTACATGGCATGTCAAGAGGTGTCTTATAGTGATAATTACCTCATCAAACTTTTTCCTAAGATTCTTGGAGGTCAAGCATTGGAATGGTTTACGCGCTTACCACGAGGATCAATTTTCACCTGGCCAAAATTGGCGGAAAGATTCATGCGTCATTTCTCATATAACATAGAGAGTGACATCACCATGGCAGACTTGTGCGGCACAAAAAAACGCCCAAATGAGACCTTCGCTAGCTTCCTCCAATGATGGAGAGGGATAACTAGTCGCTTCCCTTATGCTTTCCTTGAGAAGCAGCTGGTCAGTATTTTCGTCCCTAATCTCAACCCAGATATAGCTTTCCACCTCCAAATGCGTTGTGTCTGCACCTTTGAGGAGGTTATCGAGAAAGGGATTCAAATAGAAAAGGCTCTCATTGCCAAAGGCACCCTCAAAACCCAATCTAAAGACAACCAAAGTGTCAAACCCATTGAAAAGCCAAAGATCTTTAACAAAAACAAAAACGTGGTGGGAGATGGAATCACTGATTCCAAACGTGTTCAAACGGTCCAAACTAGTCAACCTTTTAAACTAACCAAGGGCCCAATTCAACCACCACCAAAGTGATGAACATTCACCTCCCTCAATGAGCCATTGTCAGTCATACTAAAATAGTTGGATGCGGCCCACATGATGACCTATCCTACAATGCAACCATTTGATGACAACGCTCCTAAACCTTCATGGTATAAGAAGCATGAATACTGCGAAATGCATCGCGTTAAAGGTCATAAAACAGATAAATGTTTGTGACTTCGCCACTATATTCAAGACCTCATTGACAACGGGGAGATAGAGGTGGATAACCCTAGCCACATGCAAACACCTAACGAGAAGATGGGGATTTATAAGGAACCATTCCCCAAGCATGATAAGTCAGAAAAGGAAAAAGTAGATCGGGGAGAGTCATCCCAAACCTATAAAGCCGTGAATTACTTGTATACCAAGAGAGATAACAATCATTACGATTCGCTTATCGGATGTATTCACTCCCCTGCTGACCGCGTCAACACCATCCAAATTAAGGGAAAGGACTATGCTGCGGTAACAAGGTGCGCCTGCCTCGTAATTCCAGATGCCTCTCCGTTGACCCCACATACTGGTAAGTATAACCTTTTAGAACAACTTGAGAAGACGTCTGCTAAGATTTCGATCTTAGACCTTCTCAAGATTTCCAATGTACATAAGGACATCCTGTATCAAACTCTTTAGGGGTCAGGAGTGCCTTTAGAAGTCGATCCTGCGTACCTTCAAACCGCGGTTGTAAATATTGCACCAAGTGAGCATCTCACTTTCAACCATAGGGAGGTCCCTACCGAGAATCCTACACATAATCTTCCCTTATACATTGAGGTAGTTGTTACCCGTAGGAAAATCAAATGGGTGCTTGTGGATAACGGATTTGGATTGAACATCTGCACGCTTAAATTAGTCAAACAATTGGGACATACGGAAGAAGATCTTGAGTCCCATATCATCACTATCACCGCATACAACAACGCAGAAAGAGAGTCAACAGGCACCATTACGCTGCTAATAGAGGTGGGCCCCACTTGCCATCAGACAAAGTTTCACATCTTAGACTTGGAACTTCCATATAATATGCTTCTAGGCTGACCATGGATCCATGCCATGCAAGCAGTGCCATCAACATTTCATCAATGCATCAAGCTGAAGCATGAGGGACATACAGTAACAATACCAGGAGAATCAGAGCCCTTTACTCATTGTAGAGCTCTTAATAGCTTTGCACGAAAGGGTACATATGCATGTCTCTCCACAGATATAGTTGTCCCTCTTCATTATGAGGCCATGAAATCTCGAGTAGATTCAAATTCTCTTAGTTCTTGCACTCATGGGGAATCTACTTCAACATCTCCATTTCATTCATGGGAGATGAAAATTCTGGAATATGGCTATGGGGAGTATAATGTACAACAAGCGCTCTTGGTTTCTGACCTCTCCTTGTCACCCAAGACTAGAGGTCGACCCAACTACTGCTTCAAGAGACCTAGAGAGGAACACACTATTGGGTTGTTCCTACCTGGAGGCTTGTTAGCTGAGGAAAAATTACTTGATCCACCTACTACTTGGGTCCCTGAGGACACTCAGCCATCTTGTTATCAAACCCTAGAATATGAAAAATCTAGCAGAATGATGTACTCCATGGGCTACAAAGGCCTAGGATGTGGGAGGAATGAACAAGGACAAAGAGAACCAGTCCCTCTTCCACATTTCAAAATAGAAAGATATGGCATTGGGATTTTCCCTTATGGAGCACACCCCAATGATCAAGATGCGACTTTTTCTGAGCATGAGGATAGCTCCGATTATCTAGACAGCTATATGGATTCCTGTTATAGCCAATATGAGGATCTGGCCTCCACGAACCTTTTCATGAATAACGCTGTCCTAACTATCACCCCCACTGAACCAACCCTTGACCTTGTATACCCCTCCCTTGTTAAATGGGACCAATAACGTCACGTGCCACTAGATTTATTCGATAACGACGAGGCTATTGCAGAGTTCATGGGCATAAGGGATAAAATTCCCATTGGAGATCACAAGAAGGGTTTCTTTATCGACTTAGACACTTGCACCTACTTCGGTGAGGAGACTGAACTTCGTGGTCAGCAAAATTTAAAGAAAAGCGAGGGAAAGAGTTCTAAAGAAAAGCCTCAGCAAAAATCGAAGTCCAAGTCACACAGTGAAAACCTCTTTGAGGCATTGGCTGACAAACAAATAAGAAAATCAAAGGACAAACAAAGTGACCACGCCAAGGATGAAAATATCGTAGAGACATCCTTAGATGAAGATCTCAACCTAACTCCCGATCCTATACGTATGGAGGATTTTATTAAAATTGTTAGTTGAAGAAACCATTGATGTCAATATTGGTACCAGAAGAAGATCCCAAGATAGTAAATATTGGGAGCATAACTCTCAGCCAGAGAACAAAAAGATGTTCACTATGATACTGCGAGAGTTTATTGATGTGTTTGCATGGTCTTACAAAGACATGCCCAACTTAGATCCAACTTTTGGTTGTGCATAACCTAGTTGTCGCACGTAGATGCTAAGCCTATCAAACAGAAGCTTCGAAAGATGCACTCAAGAATGGCCTTGTTATTTAAAGAAGAGTTTGGAAAGGTTGTTTACATCAGGATTCATCAAGCCAATTGATTATTCTGAATGGATATCAAACATTGTTCCTGTCCAGAAGAAACATATTGGTATCTGAATTTTGCATAGATTTTAGGGACATCAATAAAACTTTCCCTAAAGATGACTTTCCGTTTCCCAACATTGACATGATTGTTGACTCAACCACAGGGTGTGAAATGCCTATCACTTATGGATGGCTTTTTGGGTTGTAATCAAATTAAGATCGTTGAGGAAGACCAACAAAAAACAACTTTCACAACACCTTGGGGCACCTTCTGTTATCAGGTGATGCCATTTTACCTTAAGAATGCAGTAGCAACTTATCAGTGGGCCATGACAGTAATATTTCATGATATGATTCATGACATCATGGAAGACCTGGGAAAGTCCAAAACAAGAGAGGATCATCCTATCATTTTTCAGCATATCTTTGAATGCTTGTGTGAATATAAAGTTAGGCTTAATCCAAAGAAGTGTGTCTTCGGTGTGCTATCTAGGAAACTATTAGGCTTCATTGTGTTAAGATGAGGTATTGAGGTAAACCCTGCTAAAGTGTCTGCCATCAACAGAAATGCCTCCACCTAATAATTTCAAGAAACTACATAGCTTGCAAGGGAAAATTAAAGCCATTCGCACACTTTATCTCCTAGCTTGTAGATAAATGTCACTAATTCACTCATTTTGCTTAAGAAGGGAAATCACTTTCATCTGGGGACCTGAGCAACAACAAAGCCTTTGCTTTGCTTAAACAGTACCTGGCTAATCCACCTGTCCTCATGCCTCCCACTCCAGAGAGAACCACTTTTTCTCTATATTTCCGCTACGTAATATGCTATTGGTGCACTGCTCGCCTAATATGACCTTAGCCATAAAGAGAAAGTAGCAATGTACTATCTGAGTCGCACATGCTCATCGCCTATGAATGTAATTATCCTCAAATTGAAAAGGCTTGCTTGGCCATTATTTTTACCTTTCAGAAACTTCGCCATTACCTGCTAAATACTAATACCAAGCTCATATCCAAGGTTGACCCCACTCAAGTATATTTTTTTATAAACCCGCCCTCACAGGTAGAATGGCTAATTAGATCATTCTACGTAGTGAGTTTGATATAGAATTTGTCCATCAAAAATCAATTAAAGGAAAAGTACTTGCTGACCAGCTAGCATAAGCACCTTTATAAAGCACAGAACCTTTGAGTCTAGATCTGCCAAATGCATCTTTTTCTCTATATTGAAGAATCTATCGTATGACAGATACATTTTCATGGATCTTTTACGTTTCATGGTTCAGGTGCAGGAGTGGTCCTTATTACTCCTTCAGGTGATCCTATACCATAGGATTTCCGCCTGGCCTTCCCCTTACACGAACAACATTACGGAATATGAAGCACTCATTACAGGGATGAAGCTAGCCATCAAGTGGAATATTCAACATGTTAAGGTTGTAGGTGATTCACAGCTAATCATCAAACAAGTTTAATGATGAGTATAAAGTTAAGTATGACAAGCTCATACCTTACAAGAAGTTGGTGGAAACTCTAAAGGAGTATTTTGTGCACATTACCTTTGAGCAGATCCCAAGAGTGCAAAACAGATCGGCAGATGCTACGGAAACGGTGGGATCTGTGCTTTGTATTCTGCACTAGGGAACAATGATATGCCATTTTTCATAGAAAATCTACACCAGCCCGCATATGACGTGCCATAATCTTGCCTAGCTTGTGAGGTTGTTGGTCCCTATTCCCCATGGTACGAACCCATTTTCACCTATCTTAAGGACAATAAATTCCCTCCTGATATCTCCCATTCTAAAAAGTAAATCCTGATTCACCAAATAGCCCATTACACACCCTTTTAGGAGGTACACTTTATCGTTCATGGCTACGATGGGGATCTGTTACGTTGTCTGGATGTGACATAGTCAATCCAGGCAATTAAAGAAGTACACGAAGGAGTATGCAGAGCACATACAAATGGAATGGTCTTGGCTAAGAAACTGTTAAGAGTAGGTTACTATTGGCCCACCATGGAAACTGATTGTTATAATTATGTTAGATAATGCGTTCTTTGCCAAAAGTATAGAAATATCATCCATGCCCCATTGCAACCATTACAACCAATCACTACCCCGTGGCCATTCTCCAAGTGGGGACTTGATCTAATAGGGAAGCTTACTCCTACCTCATCTAATGGTCAGACACATATCATCACAGCTACAAAATACTTTACAAAATGGGTGGAGGCTATCCCCTTAACCTATGTCACAGGAGCACAGATTTCTAAATTCATCATGAATCACATTATTTGCTGATATGGTATCCCTGCAGCCATTGTCACAGATAATGGAAAGTCATTTAAGAACAAAAATGTGAAAGGTTTTTTGCCAACGGTTCCAAATTAGATTGAAATGGTTCATTTCCATATTACCCTCAGGGTAATGGAAAAGTTGAGGGCAACAAACAATACTTTGGTAAGGATAATGGAGAAGATGGTTAGCAAAACTGGTTGAAACTAGCACGTACAAATCCACACCCAGCCCCTTTGGGCCTACCGAACATCAATTCGCACTCCTACGGGTGTAAACACCATATTCCCTAGTGTTCGGGACAGAATCTATCATCCCTTTAGAGATTGAACTCCCATCCCTGTGAATTTCTCTTCAGGACTATTTGGATAAGGATGAAGATTACCGAGTGGCAAGATTGGCTGAGTTAGAGCTCTTGGATGAGAGGCACATTCATGCTCTTAATCACCTGAAGGTATATCAACAAAGAATATCTCCTACAACTACAACAAGAGAATCATCCCTTGCCAGTTTGAGGTGGGTGATTTAGTTATGAAGGAGAACTAGTTCAACACCAGAGGCAGAGTGAGAAAGGAAAGGGAAGTTTGATACCACACTGGTTAGGACCCTATGTCATAGTTGCCAAGTATGGCATAAGGGGCATACAAGTTGGCTCACCCCAATGGTGATGAGCTCCGGGAGCCCATGAATTCCATGCATCTTAAGAGGTTTTATGCCTAAAACATGGCACAAGAAATTCACAAAAATCAAAAAAATACAAAAACATCAAAAAAAAAAAAATCAGAAAAAGAAAAAGAGAAAACAGGTCATCCACTAGTGAAAACCATGCAATTGTGGTACTTTGGACAAGTCCTTAGGTGAAAACTGAGTTTCCGGCACCTTGGGGAGGATTTGTTGTTCACAAGCATTCTGTATTAGAAGGGTAGTTGTCTTTGTCCTGGGCCTGGTTCTACCTTTGAGTTTCCTTGTGCACACTCCATCTAGTCCAGCCTTGACCCCGGCTTTTCCTTCTTCTATTCATCTGTAAGGGACGTGGTCTTTCATTATTTCTCATCTTATGTTGGGCGGAAACTCAACGAATTCACCTTCTTGTTCATAAACGCGCATGGCTTCTACCCTTGTATATTCCCCAACTAACACTGGGGGCATCCATGCTTTCTTGGTTACCTACACATAGCTTTGGAAAACTGTTAAAAACATAAAAACAATAGAAAATTGTTTCAGAAAACACAAAAACAGTAGAACATTGTTTTGAGAAAACAACAAAAACAATAGAAAATTGTTTCAAACAACACAAAAACAATATAGAAAATTATTTCAAGAAAAACACAAAAACAATAGAATATTGTTTCGAGAAAACAACAAAAACAATATATATATATATATATATATATATATATATCAAAAAAATCAAAAAACAAGGCAAAATTTTTTCAAAAAATTCCTAAAAAGTAAAACACCCTACAAAATGGTAACTTTCTTCTTACGGATGAAACTTGTGTCTTGCGCATGGTATTTTCTCCATATCCTGTTGGTTTGTCTCACATCTTCCCCGATTAATATGACTCATAGATCACTGGATTCACAACCATTCACAAAAGTTAGCTGCTTGCTTCGTTTGTACTCTAGGGCACTTTTGGTTGCCTGGTGCTGTTTCGTTGCGCACAAACGCTTTTCATGGACCCCTCGTGTCCATTTTCATTTCCCCTTGCATGTATCCTTGCTTGGGGCATCATTTTTAACCCTTGTCATTAATCATGAACTTGTGGATCTCTTCAGCACTGATAACAAAACATTTGTATAATTGTCTTGACCGTTGTTGGGTTGGATATGTGCGTTCGTACTTGTTTTCCCTGTTATATGAGCTTGTTTCCTTCTCGTATTGCATTGCATTATTGTATGTTGCATGGAGTTGGTACTTTTAGCAATGGAAAATTGTTTGTAGTATGGCTTTTCATGTCATTCTACCTTTGTCGTATGCTTATATTTTTCATAAGGACCGATGATGTAGTTCCTATGGCAATATGATGACATCAAATTTGTTCCAAACAAATAAGCAGCTAGAGGTTAAGCTCTTTTCTCCCCTCATCCATATTTCTTCTACACCACTTCCCTTTCACCCCTAATTCTCCCTCTCCTCGGGGCATCCTGCCTCATCCCCATTCTTCTACCTACTTCTCATGTTTTTCGATCATCGATTGGCTTCCTTCATCACCCCATCGACACTCGAGGGGGCATCTCTCCCTCCAACTAATTTTTCTTCTATCCCTTCAAAATATCTTCTGTCTACTATCTTTGAAGTGGCATCACTTACGCCAACCCTAAAGAGGGGCAAATGTAGACACCTATAATTACGCCCAAGCAATTTAAATACTTAAATTGCGCTAATTATCCCCTTTCTCGCAAATCAATGACATATCGTCAAAAGACACTCATTTTCCCTCATATCATCATTAATTAATTACACTAAGCTAATTAATTAAGTTTCCTATCCAAAAAATACCCTAATTAACGACCTTCCATTAATAAATCACCCCTTCTACCTAGACTAATTAATTATTATTAATTAATTAGCTTTCCCTTCCATTTAACCAATAAATCAATATTTAATTGATTTAATCCCCTTATAATAGCCTAAATCGCACTAATATTCTTCTAATTGGCTTCTATAAGCTTACACCTACCTATTAATTAATCACCTTTGATTAATTAAAATACCCCCAACTCCCATGACTTGCTAAACATGTATTAAACCCTTCTAAAGTAAGGTTACCTTTAATAAAGCAACCTTATCTATTCCTAATCATGTTTTACCTTTATCCCACATTCATGCGAATGTGTTGAATCCTTTATCCTTTGGGCTATATAAAGAGCCCTCCACCTACCTTTTTACTTACACCTAAACTTTCTAAGAGAGCAAATGCAAAGCATATAGCAAAGAGACTAAGAGCTTGCACCTTGCCCTTTTGAGAGTTCATCATCTTGAAGAGTTAAGCCTCTTTATTAAAGTGCTTGGGTCATATTGGAGGTGTCAAAAGGGTTTTGTAGCCCAAATTTGATTAGCCTCCATTCCTAGGATCTTGGAACATTAAGGACAACTATTTTGATAGCCATGGAGCTTACTTAGGTCCATTCATTTATTTGTTGTTAGAGAATAGAGGAGTTTAGATATTTAGCATTGTTAGTTTCAAAGTTTGTACTTATGAATGCTATCATCTAACCCTTGTTTAATTCTTATCATGATGGTGTTTATGCTTTGTTTTAGCTAAATTGTAGAACTATTTTAGGTGGTAGTTCTTGCTTCATTTGATTTAGCATTAAGCAAAGTATACATGCACACAAGATGGATTCTGGAGCCGTTGGTGCAAGTTACCTTATGCATTCACTGCAAGGTATTTTTAAGAATTTGTTCATATATTTACCGACACATACAAAATGATATTCAATGTAGATAAGATTGACTGCGATTACCATACATTGAGGAAGAAGTATGTGCATCCTGGCAGAAGTTCTTATACAGAGAAGATCATTTCAGAGGTGTTGAATATCAAGACAATAAGTTTGGTTATAGCAGATTTGGGGGTAGCATTGGTGTATCTCTAGTTGAAGCCAACGATGGAGAATAACAAATATGTGGAAGGTGAGTTCACACTTCCATCACCACTAAAGGGGAAGCATATAATGGACAATATCTAAGTGCCTAAGCCCACAGAGAAAATCAAAGTGTAGGATGAGGAGGAAGAGAAAAAAGATAGTGGTGGTTTGGAACATAGGGGTAGGAGATATCCTACAAGTCAGAGTGAAGCTGAACGCGCCATTACCCCACCTTAGCCACGATAGGGAGATGAAGAGGACTTAGATGCGGTCTAAGGGTAGCATAGGTTTAAAAGAGTATTTAGGAGAACAAGGACCCAAGGTGCTACTCCAACCACTATGCGCAAATCACCCCAACTCTCCCCACAAAAGGAAGCAACTGCGCAGAGAAGGAGGAAGTTGAAGTTAAACAAGGAGGTGGAAGAATCGGAGGAGAGTTTGTGTACATCTCCTACACTTCTAGAAATCCCAGAAGAACAGAATGAGGCATCAAAGGAGAAGGAAGAAGAAGAGAAAGAACTATAAGAAACAACTACAGAGGATATTCAAGACATGGAGACACAAGTCCGAAACTTGGAAGCTAGGGTGCCTAAGCAGTAAAGGTCTAGAAGGAAAAGTGGGGAGCACATTCCACCGGCCATGGGGAATGTAGAGGACATAGGAAAGATTATCCATGCCTGCTTCTAGAGCACAAGCACGCAGAAAGATCTATTTGGATAGGAGTTAATGGACGAGGATATGGCGACTGTGCGCACATGAAAGAAAATATCATGGTCGATGCACACCCACATGGATAAGCCTGAATTTGATGTGTGTGAAGATTCATGCATTTTGAGGTGATTAAAGAAGGAACATCAGGCTAGACACATGATATTAAAGCCTAATGTCATGTCAGAAAAACAGGTTAACAATGCATTGGTTAAAGTTTCTACAGAGGTGGCTAGAAGAAACATAGACAAATCTGCCACAATCAAAGCGCTGTGTGAAGAGCTAAAGACAAGGACATAGAGATAACATGCATAAAATAGGAGAGGGACTTCGTGCAGAAGAAGAATGAAGTTTTTATAATCTTCACAGAGGAAATTGGGGACACTATAATCAAATCAAGATCACACTTAGAACCCAAGGTACCACAAACATTTCCTTCAGCGATACACTATGTGGGAAAGTTGGTGGACTTGGTGCTTGAAGATAAGAATCTATGTATGCAAGCACCAGAAAGATTAGAATAAGATGCCAAATGGGAGAAAACATCTACGATGAGAAAAATCACATCTTATGAAGGGTTTTTGTAGGCATTACAAGAAGTGTTGAAGAAATTAGACCAAGCTTTAAATATATACATAGCTCCAGAGGCACTCATCAACATTAAGACCTTAGAAGAGAAAAATGAGGCCTAGAGAGCCATGAAGGATGAGACATTAGGCCGCACAGAAAGGTTGACAATCGTTAAACAGAATCGCAAGGCCCTGGCAATAGCACAAGAGCCACACAAGACTTGGTTGGAAGAGCTTGGAAAGATGATTGTGTAAAAGATGGACCTTTTGTAAGGACGACATCCATGTCTAGTTGTGTTGGTTCTATAAAATGAGAAATGGGAAATTGCAAGGGATGAGGTTGAATCCATTGATGTGGACATTCTAGAGAAGGTAGAGCACTCACTTACCAAATGGAAGGTTTTGGAGGCCGTAATAAAAGAGGAGTATCCAGAGCTAATACTATAGACTGATACAGAGGAGGATGCCTCATAACTGCATAGGGATTTTTAACATTATTTCATTCTTATTCTTTCCATTCTTATATTCTTTACTTCAAATTTTTAAAGATACCTATTATCGGGATGGAAATTAGATTAGTGTGGGGTAATGTTGATCAAAGAATACTTGTCAAAGATCACACAAGGAGTCTACGCGGGATAGAAGTCCAGGATGAAAGGCGTGAAAGAATAGAAAGGACCCACACGTGGAAGGCAAGATTTCAGGACTTAGATAATTTTTAGCATGAGGATCTATGTTTAGGAGATGGCATGCATAACACATCAACAAGGAAGAGACATGCACGCTATGCATTGTCTATATTTGGAGAAGTGGTTCAAAGTGTCTATGCATGGAAACAAGCTAAGAATAGAATCAACACTTCAGTTAACTGTAAGAGAGCTATAGATAGTGCACTTACATGTGTGGCTATAATTTTAAACGGAATGTGGCTATCAATAGCATGTGACCTATTTACGGAATAAAAAAGCGGTGAAGGGCAAGTCCCCACCCTATATATATAATGTTAGGTGCATAGTAGAGAGAGATGACATAGAGATCATAGAGATCATAGAGAGTGGTGTATGTATGATTCTGGGTGTATGAACATGTGTATCATATCCATACGCGCCTTGGTATAAACTGACAGTACTGTAAGGAGCTTCTATATTTATTAATAGATGGAAGATATTGGCTGAATCTAAGTGTCATCTTATGTAGTTGAGTAGTGCACATTATTAATTCAATGATGATTACTGTTTAAGCTTTTTCTTTCATAGATCTTTGGGTAGCATGCACTATAAAATGATGGATTAGTTATGAATCTATATGTTTCTTCCTTCATCATGTTAACATCATGTTACAACAATCCTAAAGAGGGACCTAGTACCTTTGTGCGCTTCGAGTGAGTGCTCAGTTGGGGCTGAGCGATGTGCCAACATGACTAGGGTGTTATTTTGCAAATTCTAGGCTGCATCATTCTTCTTTGGCACAAAGGCCCAAGCATGGCTCCCAAATATTTGAAAAAATGAGACATTTGGCTTCGTGTTGGACCAAGCTTCCTCTGGAGTCAAATGCTCAAGTTCTTTATGTGGTGTGTGATTCTAAATGTAGTTAGCACAATTAACTACTTCTACCTAGTAGATAAGAGGTAAATATCTAGAATATATCATAAAGTTAGTCATTTCCTTCAAAATTATATTCTTCCATTCTATTGTGGAGTATGAGTAACAAAATTCTGGTGAATAATGCCTTGAGTTGCCAAAAATTTATAAAACTCATTGTTAAAGTAATCCCCCTCATTATCATTAAGAAGGTTCTTTATGCAACTAGAAGATTGTTTCTCGACCAAAGTTTTGAAAATTATGAAGTGTGAAAAAACATCACTTTTTTACTTGAGAAAATAAACCCAACTACACCTCAAGATATTATCAATAAAGGTAAGTGCATACTCAGCTCCATTGAAAGAGGGGGTAGGAAAAACCATCAAGTCACTATGGACAAGCTCAAGTGGCGAAGAAGCTCTCTTTGAAAAATTCTTAGGAAATGGATCTTGGTTTTTTCCCATAATACACAACCATGAAAAAATACCTCAAGACAAGAAAATATAGGAAGACCATCAACCATACCATGAGTGCTCAACTCCTTCAAATATATGTAGTTGAGATGTCCAAATATTCCATACCAAAGCTTACTCTGAATCTACATGAGAAACCAATCCTATCCCTATAGAGGAAGTTTCATCAAAAACCTCAAAGCGATATAATATAGAACTATGATCAGTAATACCTTGAGCAAAAAGTGAATGAGGCTCCAAAAATTTTTGTACTTCTGACCCCTGTGGTGTAAAAGTCACTATTTTTCCTTGACCAGAATGACAAATATGATATACATGTTAGGGAAAATATATTTTAGCTAGGTTAATTATGTATTGTACATAGTTTGTTTAATTGTTCAATTGTTATATGGTTATATTTATTTATAACCTTCTATATTTTTTTTTATCAAAACATATGTGAGTTTTTATATTATTTTAACAATACTATTATTTGTATTATTTCATGATTGTACCCGTGTAACCTATTTCTTTCCTTTGTATGTGGTTATCCACTATGTATAAATATTATAGCACAACTCTTGTAAAGATTGATTGATGATTAATATAATCTTACATGATTCCATCCCTATTTTACATTTGGTACCAGAGAAGGAATCTTGACTTGTGAAGCAAAGAAGGTTGGAGAGAGGAAGCTGATTTTTTTGAGAAGATTCTACACTCCAGGAGAGCTCGTGTTGCCTCCAACAACTTCCCAGAATGCCCTACATCCCCACAACCTCCTTTTATTCTCCAGGATTTTGTAAGGAATTTTTTTTTTTCATTGGTGCCCTCTACACCATGAAAACATTTCTCCCTGGAAGTTAAATTTTTTTAAAATTTTATTTTTTCCCAATAGGGGTTTTGCCTCTAAATATAGAGAACTGCTTAGTTACATATAATATTATCTATTTTGCCACATTTGAAGGCCTAGGTGTTTATGTGGAGACAAGCATCAAGTTGTTTCAGAGCTCTACATCTGAGCTAAAGACCAAGTTGTCTACCTGACAGATTTGTTTCCAGACCGAGATGAGTTATTATTGGTGAGTTGACTATTGCATTGGCTTTTAAGTGTATTGCTTGGGCCGAGTTGGAAGGCTTTCCACCGATCCAAGACATCAAGATAGCTCATTACATTAGAGTTGCATCATTTTTTATCCAATGAAATCTACGTAACCATGGCCGATCCGTCCCCCAGCACAGTCGCTAAGCATCTGCAATAACAATAGGTGGTTATTAATGAAGGCAACTCTGCATTCAAATTTAACACCCTGCATAATAACAAATAAACAAAACAATAGTGTGAGAGGTGATTTGGCATTATCGGTGGCTCACAAAAAAATCACGGATCAATCTAAAATAGAGGAAGAACCTTGTGTGGTTGGGTTGGGTCTTCCATCAATCCTGCAACCATGAATGGATCAAACAAACACGCAATGACAAAGAAATAAAATAATACAAAGTGACCAATACAAATCAAATACCACAAAGGAGATAAACAAATAGGTAGCGTGCAAATCAAATTTGAATCCTAACTCTGTGGAAAACCTAAAACCTCCCCCTCATTGACACAGCCACGTGGAGTCTCCTAGCCATATCGCAGGTTACAAGGTTAGTCATTTTTGGCAAAATTTAAATTTTATATTCTTCATTCCTTAATCATAAGTGCTTTGGTGCCTAGATTGATAAGTGGAATGATTTTTGTGTGGGAGGTTTGTGGTTTGACCCCCACCCCCAACTTTCTTTTCAAACCATTTTGACACTTAGGGGAAAATTTGGAAAAACCACCAACTATAGAGGCATATTTAGCTATAAAAACACTGCTAAGCATACACCCATTAAAAACAATACTAAACAAGTAGTCTTCAATATCTGAATGTTCTTCTTGCTTAGCAATATTTACTTGCTGATAAGGTTTTATTTTCTAGTTCCCCTTTTTCTACCCTTGATTTTAGTTAGAATGTCCCTTTGGAGATTACTAGTATTGAGGTCCAGAGTTGCTTGATGAACCTTTCTTCTAAGTCTTATACCAACAAATTTTCAATTCATGTCCTCTTTTGCAAATTGGACATTTCTTCTTTTTTTATTTATCCCCTTATTTATGCTCATTTTGATTTTGGGACTTTTTAAAGGAGTTAGGTTTTCCTTTTCCTTTCCATTTCTGATGAGAAGAAAGTAACTACTCATCTTCATCATCTTTATTGTACATAGCTTCCTCTTATTGCAGTAGGCTCACTGACTTGTCACAACTAACTATCATATTTGACAAGTTTAGTGTTATCACAAAAATGTGGTATGAAGAAGGGAGGGCTCTCAGAATAATGGGAATGAGAGCTTCATTAGTGACCACTTCTGCTAGGGCTAAAAGTGAAGCCCCCAAATCTACAACTTTTTGAAGGAAAGCTTCTATTTTTTCATTTTGTTTAAACTTCAGTGTGTGTAATTGACTCTACAAATTCAATATGACATTCTTGTTTTTGGCCTCATACACTATGCTCAACTTATCACACACTTCTTTTTCTATTTTGACATCTCAAATGTTGGATTACATGTCGTCAGACACTCTAAACAAGGTGATGAGCTTAGCCTTATGATCAGATCTATCAAATTGTTGTTGTTGTGTTGTATCAGTTGTTGATCTGGTAAAATTACCATTCACAATAGTCCAAATCTCTTCAAACTCAAGTTGTGTCTTGTTTTTTGTCTTCCATGTTACATAGTTATTTCCTCTGAGTAGTGAATCTGGAAGAAAGAACTTGGGGGTGTTGGTGCCCATTTTGCAGAATTAATTGACAAAGGGTAAGGCTCTTATCACTTTAGGTATACAGTCTCCCAATCTATATACCATCAGTCCGATATACTAAAACTTTCTATATACATGCCCTTTCAGTATACCCATCGTTATATGGAAGGAGCTCACCCTTTCGATATACTTGGGGGTACGTGAAAGAGGCATTAACGTATGTGAAATAATTCAATATGTGGTACCAAGACAATACTGTAAGGGGTTTGTGTGATTAATGACCCCGAATCAAAGAAATATCCTCATACACGTGCGTAACTTCTCTATATACTTGGGTAATTTCTCAGTCTGCATTTAAGTCATGTAATCATTCACAGACGGATGGGAAAGCTCATAGTGTGTGCATTGTTTCCTTATTACTCTCTGTCGATTTAAAGGGTTGATTCCTAGATGATGTTGTTGCAGATATATTAGGTGTTAATTACAGCAGTAGTCACGTCACCTTTACCCATAAGTGCTTCCCAAAGGCATTGTTTATGCTGAACATTGTGAATGAGATCAAAGATCTCGTGAGTGATTTAGAACTAAATTTTTAATATTTTTGAGTACAAAAATCTGCCATTTTTATAGCAGTTACAATGGTTTGTGGTTGATTATGGAAACCTACAAATTATGTTCAATACACTGAAGTATACAATTACATTCAAAAAATTTGAAAAATTGAATGACAGGGAACGTTTTTGTGTTTTTCGGGGCCCTGGTGGCCTCCAGAGCCCAATACGGATCTATGAAAAAACCCCCGTAAAAATGGCTCAAAATGTTGCTTTCAGGTAGCCCTCCTTTGGCAAAAGTTGTCCAGAACAAAAAAATAAGCATAGCAGGAGAAAAATTTCTTTTGACCCTTTTTTAGGGTTTTTCTCACTATTTTTAGTAGTGGTTTTGGTTGTCACTAGCAGGTTTAGCAATGTTTTTGCAACTAAATATGCATCTATAGTAGGCGGTTTTGCCAATTTTTCCCCTAAGTGTCAAAATGGTTTGAAAATCAAATTGGGTGTATGCTCCACTTACTATTTTGGGGTGTGCCGATAGTTTTTGAGAAAGTCACATCCAATTACTTCTTCTGATAAAACCCGTTATTTCTAGATTGTGTCGAAAATGACCTTTGCCAACCAAAATAGTAGTCTGTGGATTTTCTAAAATAGAAAACTATGCACAACAACCAATTTGGATATCAAAAAATCCAAAAAACCCAAAAAATGACTTTTTTGGGTTTTCTTCCTCGCTGGTGTTTATCCCGAGATGAACCAATGCGTTTCTCTGTAACAACAAAAAAACTAGATGCCTCTAGAAAGGGTCAAGTTTATAGTTGATCTTAGGGTTTTTCCACCTTCTAGATCCAATTGAAGGCTTTTTTTTGCATAAAATGCATGTAGAAACAAAATATGGATAAATCCCAAATATATGATTTTTTTTCAAAATGAAACTTACAGACAGATGTCAACAATAATCTCCTATTATGGTACCATAAAAGGAACGATAACTGGATCATACCAAACCAGGAAATCAGATGCTAATAAAACACCACAATCAATAAGATAAAAGTAGTTCACCAGAATAACTTTAATAAAGCCTTTGCAAACAAATGATTAACAATATCATATATTATTATGGAACTCAATGAAACACAATGAGAATGGGCCTTGCTTATATAGGCAAGGAATAACAATCTAAGAACCAGTTAAGGTTATAGATCAATCCATAAATCAAGGAAAGAACTAGTCATCAAAGAACTAGTTGAGACCATATATTTAGGAAATAACTAGACATCAAGGATCTAGTCAATACCATAGATTAAGGAAAGCACTATTCAATACCATAGATCAAGGAAAGAACTATACCTAACAACTAGATAATATCCCCCTAATATCTAAACAAATAAAAAAATATATCCACACACATAAGTGCATGAGGATAAATAAAATAAAGGTAAATAAAGTAGCTAAGTGAACATTAGCTAAGGTAAATACATACTATAACAATTTCCCCCCAAGGATGCATGGAAAGGTGAAACAAACAACTTGGAAGCCCAAACATTTACAACTATTGAGTTCCCCGCATTTTTGGACCATCACTTACAGGACCTCCACTCTGTGGAGACTGGAGGTCATGTAACCGCCACTTTTTGCAGACCGGTGGTTACATAACCACCAATTTTTGTAGACTGATGGTTGCATAAACATCACTCTCCACTGAGGCATGGTTCTGTCACCAAAAAAATTCCACTACCTTTCGAAGGTCATAACGTTTGTATATGAACTCAAAATCGGGTGTCATTTTTTTTCAAACTACATGGATTTTCAAGAGGAATACAAATATGCAATAAAATTTGTATTTTGAGGAAAACTTCATCCTAAAACAAAACATATATGGCCCAGAATGTCATTCGGAGGTGTTTGGATCACCCTTTACCTGACCAGACCATCTTGTGAAGAATGAAATGAGCCAAGAACATGTAGAACAAGTACAATCTATAGAGATTACATAGAATTTTCCTATTCCTGATCCATTTTTTAATCATAGCTCCCTAATTTGAGGATTTTATGTCCCTAAAAGCTTGAAGGACTGATAGGGTGAGGAAATTTATTCCCCACATCCTCTCCGGAATATCACTCCTACACCTGGAGGTGTATCTATTGAATTGTCCCAATGGAAATATAATATTTTTGGACTTCTAGTCTAACTTTTCCGTTGTCTTTGTATGGTAATTGGAAAAAAGCATCAACTGCGCTCCTAGGAAAATAACTGTAACATGTCTCAAAACCCCTGAAAAGGTTAGCAACTATTATCTGCACGTTTGGCCAAAAATCATACCTGTATAAATGGTCAACATTCATTGTTACACCAGAGTGATCAGCTACCCCTGAAGTGCATGCTTTCTCAAAAAATATTATAATGTTTGTTTCTCTTCATAAGCATCGTGCATGGATTGCATGTGGAATCCCAATTCTGGAAGTGGACCCTTGGCTAATAAATGTATCACGTGCTCAATTGGCCTATTTGGGGGTAGCTCCATAGGATATTCCTTGACCTTTCAAATAAAATCTCCCATTTTCTTTTGTTATTTGCTAGTAATCATGCTATGAGTGGTTTCTATGATAACTTCCTCAACTTGTATATCCCTTAGAATAACTGAAGAAAATATTCCACTAGCATTAAGTTTCTGGACACCAGTGGAACTTACCAACAAAATATTTGAGTCTCCTACAAATGCTGAAATGACGTAGCTCTTACCATCCTTCACCAAATGGTACTAGTTGGATCTTCTTGTGAAGATGACATATTTGACATACAAATATGGACTACCAAACACCATGCCACCCACATTAACGGGAAAAACATCCACAGTGACTTCATCAATATTTTTTTTATCAATACCAAAAGTAATCTTACACTATTTAGTAACCTTGATGTCTACACCTTTAGTTACCCAACCCAATGAGTAAGGAATTGGATGATTGTAAGTTTCAAACATAATTCTATAAACTATCTCTTTACTAATCAAATTATCTTGTGAACAAGAATCAAATAGAGCATTCACTTTGGTCTTCTTCAACTGAATTATTATGTGAAAGATCTTAGTAAGTTGATTCTCTTGAGCATTACTAATATACAAACCTCTCTATGGATAAAGGAAAAACACATGGTCTCATCCACCTCTTCACTATAAAAAACTTCCTCTCCTTGGAGGGAAGCCATAACCTTCTTTTTATTTTTCTTATTCTTAAAGGGATGTAATTTTAGGTGGAGCTTCCAACATTTTTCCTCAGAATGAGTGTCAACATCACAATGCCCACAATGAATTATAGTATCCTTAATGGAAGCAAAATTCTTCTTACCTTACCCTTTTTCCTTCCCTTTTGGCTTGATGTCATCTTATTGGTATGAAGCATGTTGAGAGGTAGAGGAACTCTTCTTCTTGTCCATCTCCAAGTAGTGGGATTGAGGACAAGCCTCACCCACATCTATCAGCTTGGCCAAGAGGATGCGTCTCCTCAAGTGGCTATGAAGTCCACCAATATATTTCATCAACATTAACTGGTCAGATACATCCTTTCCCATCTGAATATCTTTCTTCCAGAACTCACTAGTGTACTCCTGCACAGTCTGGCCTTACTTCTTCCTGAGATACTTCCAATACATAGACCTCTCTTCCTCATAACAAATAGGATAAATTTTTTTTTGGATTAGCTTCTTAAAAACATCCCACTTAGTAATTGGAAGAAGCTTATTAATATCCAAGGTATGAACATAGCTTTCAAACCAAGTTAAAGCATGTTTGGTTAATTTTAACAAAGAAAAGGAAATCTTCTAACTTTCATTAATTTGATGCAAACTGGAATATACCTCTAGTTGAGCTATCAAGTTGTCTAGCTTCTCAATGTTCACGTCTCCATCATAAAGTTCAATCTCGATCTTGGCCTCTAATGTAAATAAGGGTGGTATGAGAATGGAATGAGATGATTATTCTTCACGAACCTCTTCTTTTTGATCCTACAGTGTCTTCTTTGAAACACCAAGCTTTTACATGAGTACTCCCATGATGGACTCTAATTTCTCAATGGACGAGGAAATAATTCTCACTTCTCTAGTCATACTCACCACATTAGCCTCCAACTTGTAGAAATATTCTTCACTGATGTCCTCTACATCTTCTCTTCAAGCCATATCTTGAAATCCTTTCTTCCACTTCTTCATAGAAATATATGCTTCAAAAGGAACTAGGTTAACTTCACCGTTTTCTTTTCCCTTCTAGGTAAGGGGCATCTAACTACAATCTTAACACAAGTTAAACACACAAAGACTTAAATCTTACCTTCTCTGATATCAATATGATATGTAAACTACCAAACTTAGGTAATTCATAGACCACTATGCTCATGAATATGAATGCAACATAAAGAGTTCTTAATTAACCAATTATTGTGCAATTATTAATCACAAATAAGCTGTAAATGGAAAGGAAATAGAAAATCATGAGACAAGATTTATCCTCTAGAAATCAAGTGTGGGAAAAAATCCAGTGGGTGAGAAAATTATCCCCCCTTCCACTATGTAATGTTAATTGATAAAATTCACTTCCAATTGGACTTCAAGGAAGATAAAAAACTCTTCTTAATTGCATCTACTTGTTCATAATCCCTCAACACAAGAACTCTTCAATATGAATAACAAGAAAAGAATCCAAATCCCCAACTTTCTCAAGACTTTTCTGTCACTAAAAATGACTTGCCTAAGCACTTCATGGTGCTTGTATTTGTAGTTCTCCCCAGGGATGCATGGAAAGGTGAAATGAACCACTTGGAAGCCCAAAAATTTACAACTACTGATTTCCCTACATTTCTAGACTGTTAGTTACAGGACTGCCACTCCGTGTAGAATGACAATCGTGTAACTGTCACTTTTTGTAGACCAACGGTTGTGTAACTACCTCTTTTTTTAGAAAGATGGTTGCATAACCACCACTCTACACTGAGGAACATTTCTTTTACTATATAAAATCCACTACCTTCCGGAGGACATAACTATTGCATACAAACTCAAAATTGGGTTCCGTTTTTTTTGAACTTACACAATTTTTCAAGAGGAACATAAATAGGAAATCAAATTTGTATTTTCAGGACATATAAATCCTAAAATAAAACATGTATGGCCGAAAATGTCATTTGGAGGTGTCCATATCACCCCCAACTTGACTAGACCATCTTGTGAAAAATTAAATTAGATGAGAACGTGTAGAGAAAGTACAATATATAGATATTACATAGAATTTGGCTATTCTTGATCCATTTTTGGATCAGATGGTAACATGAATTCTACTTGTAGTACTGCTTCCACACCAAACACCAACTAAAAAGGTGTGGCTTTGTTCCACCTTTTACATGTGGTTCTATAAACCCAAAGTACAACTAATACTTTATGATCCCAATATTTTCTTTTAACATCACATTTTTTTTCAAAGTCTATCCCATAATCTTATTGAAATATTTTGTAGTGCCATTAACTTATGGGTGATAAGGATTAGTTTTATGGCAAGCTATCATAAGCTCTACCAGTAAAAATGTGATAGTATCATTAAAGAAATGTGTTCCTTTATCAATTTTCAAGCTTAACGGGCATCCATACCAACGAATAATGTTTCCCCATATAACTATCGTTGTTATTATTTTTGTAAATCCTTTTTAGGTGCCACATTTTCCCACCATGTTAGATAATATTTACAAGTTTTGATATAACACATGCCATTCCCAAGTGCAGGTGGTGAAATAGGACCTACAAAATCAATATCCCACTTCTCAAAAGGTTTTGTTCTTACAATTAGTCAGAGTGGCATCTCATCTCTATGTCTAAGTTTTCTAAGGCACTGACAATGATAACATGATTTCACATACTCCTTATTATCCTTCTATAAAGTATCCCACTAAATTCCATCCATTAGAATCTTGTGCGTGATAACATACCTGCTTAATTCTCTCATGTTATTACACCATGATCCTCCTTCATAATGGCATCATGATCATGTTATAGAACATAATGGTGCAAGAATTCATCATGGTCTAATTTACAAGTCTCCTCAAATCGACTGATATGGTGTCGCGCATATTACAAGTTTCTTCTTATCTAATGTCTTCATTATTTCTGGAGCTATACTAGTACACAAAAAAATTCAATATCCTCTAATTATGTAGGCATGTGGTTCAATCTAAACAACTAGACATCGAACATAGTATCTTCAATTCTCTATGCATCCTCACCAGAATAAATCCTTGATAAATGGTCAGGCCCTGGATTACTTTTACCTAGTTTCACAACACTTGTAAATTCAAATTCTTAAAGCATAAGTATCCATCTACATATGCGACCTTACAAAAAAAATTTGTTGACTAAGTAATTGAGTGCCTTTCAAGCTGTATAGAATATAAATGGAGTCACAAACAAGTACTATCTAAAATTTTGTAGCATGTAGATCATAAACAATGCCTTGCGCTCAGTAGTTGTGTAATTTTGTTCCGCGGGTGTCAAAATCTTACCAGAAAATAAAATAGGATGACCCATAATTCCTTCTCATGGTTGTGCCAAAACTACACCAATTTCCATGCCAAAGGCATCAACGTGGACATGAAAAGGCTTATCCCATGAAGGAAAGTGAAAAATAGGTGTAGTAGTAAGCCTCTCCTTTAATGCATAAAATGCATGTTGTTGTGTCTCACCCCAATAAATTTTTTCTTTAGCTTTGAGTAACTCTTCTAGGGGTGCGGAAATATTTACATAACCTTTTATAAATTTCCTGTAGTATCATGTATGTCTCAGAAATATGCACACCTCACTTTGATTAGCAGTCTCTTCCAAACCTAAAATGACAACTATCTTAGCTAGATCTACCAACAATCCTTCTTTGCAAATGATGTTCTCAAGAAAGGTTCTAAAGGGTGTAGCAAAGATGTACTTCTTAATGTTAAGAGAGATGATGAACTATTTGTACCTCTCAAATATAAGTCTTAGATTATCACAATGATCCTTGACTAAGCCATATACTATTCAATCATCCAAATATACATCCAATAATTTATGAATAAAGTCTTCAAAGGCTTGTTTAATAATGTGTGAGAACACTGCTATCACATTTTCCAATATGAAGGGCATAACTATTGAGGAAAAACTTCCCCTCTTAGTAGTGAAAGTGGTATTCTCCTGATATTCCTTCCCAATGTGCACCTAGTGATAACCTGAAAATCCATCTGTAAAATAATATATCTCATGCTTAGAAAATCCTTCAAGTATTTATTCTATGAAAGGGGTGGGAAAGGGATCTATGAAACATGAAGAATTCAATTCTATATAGTCCACACATATCCTAATCCTTCCATCCTTCTTGATATTGATAACCATGGGGCTGGCTCACTCAAATTTCTCAATAGGCTCAATAATTCCATACTTCAGCATCTTATAAAGTTTCTCTTTGACCTTCACATGCAAGTTAATATTCACCCTGTAAGGCCTATTCCTAACCGAGCATGTTCCTTCCTTCAAATTTATCTTCATATCACCCAATGAATGATGCACAACTTTTAATTCATGATAGCCCCACAAGAATAATTCCTAAAAGTCACATAAGAGCTTAGTAATCTTTGTTACTTATTTCTCCGACTAGTAATCACCACTAATGGACTCCTTGGGCTTGTCCCAAGTACCAATGTTAACCTTATTTGTATTCATAAGAGCATTGTACATGTGTGCCTTCTCATCTGCAAAATCCATTACCTCATGCACACATTTAGTGTGGTGAACATCCAAATTATCAACTTCCTCATCATCAATCATATATACTAGTTTACCCTTCTCTTTTTCTTTCCAAGCACAACGATATGTATTTATTTTATCTCCTCAAGATCAAGGTGTGCCCCAAGTTAAGGTTCTACAAACATATCTATCACGATCTCTTCATCTTTCGTGTTATCCCCTAAAGTGATGCACTTAATTATCTATAATGATTCATGGACTACAGGCTTAGTAGAAAATTAATCAAAATTTTGAATCATACTTGAACTCATATCTTTCTAGTTTGAAATCTCCCTTTTCATCTCAACATGGACATATCATGAATGCACACATCCGTGCAATGTGGAGTAGAAATTAAGTACCCATAGGAATGGTGGTAAATCTTCCTGGCCTTGTGCCCATAGTCTCTCACAATTATGGACGTGCTGAGAGGTCATATTCTTATCAAAAAATTCACATACGTGCGTAGGTACAGTTCTCTAAGGGAACCTAGTGGAAAAATCATTTCTCACTTCTCTCCATTCCCATAGGTTATTTCTGTGTGTTTCCCATCAGTGTGCTATTTTCCTGTGCAAGGTATAGACCAACATATTTATTCTATCTCCTTATTCTGCCACTGATTCTCCATGGTGCATAAGAATGTATCTGGATTACCTTCATTGGTATATCGTAGTACCTAAGCTGAGCTTAAGTGCCTCACCATGCATGACCTAATCATCCATATAACTTGCCCCTTGAATTTTTGTCTGACCATTTAATATGTTTTATGAGCCTAGTTATTACAAAAAACACTAGTAGTATTGCTTACCGAATGTACATCCTCCCACTGAATAATTCCTTCTTTTGATGGTTCTAGATTCTCTGGATCACGCACCATTAGAGAATATCTTCTATTATGTTCTTCCTCACTTAAAGGCTCAACATAAGGCTATAGCTTCTATTTAAATAGAGGTATAAGAAAGCACTCATCCTTGTTCTCAAAACTGATGTGTATCTCATTAAAACACAAATCAAAATTTTTTGTGTAAAACTAGGGTCACTCAAGTAATGCTAGAAAATTTTCTGCTTCAGCAAGCTCCAACACTTCAAAATTTTCCAGTAAAATTGCCTCCCTGAATGATAATAGATGCATCCTTTATTACCCCAATAGGCATAGCCTTAGTTTTGTTTTCTATATACAACACAATTGAAGACGATTGCAATGTAGATCTTCCCATCTAATTTCACATTTCTAGAGTGGGTACATTTACCTCAATGCCTGTATCTATCAAAATATTTCTTACTAACCAACCATCAATAACCATGTCAAGTGTGATATCTTTGTCAAATTCATGGTCCTAAGGTGGTAGATTTGCATGAGCTATCCACCTCTTGTGCTCAACTCCAATGTGTGGTACTTTTTCCCAAATCCATTCCCGTAGTAATGGAATGGTATTCTCCTAGAGAAACATATTACACACCTCCTTCAGATCATCCATGTCCTTCTGCAGGATATCAACATTCTTTGAATGATATCTTATGTGCACCTGCTCTTTTAAGAATTGTATTTCATTTACAGATCTCTAGTGAATCCCGTAGCCTCTTGATAAATTTCCTTATGATGCACCATATTTGGATACTTAACATGTCTCACTTCCTCCCTCATTATAAGAATATTTTCCTTCAGGGCCTCATGTGCACATGCTGATTTGACACACGTTATAACTAACATGGGTTGTAATTATGGATCACTCATCTGCTTTGGCATCCATTGATTAGCATTCGCACATTTTACCTTGATCATTCCCACACGCTTTTTACTTTTTCTTGTTTTTACTCATGTTCTCATATAAGTTAGGAAAATCCTCTAACTTGTGCTTCTTCCCACATAATGAGCAAGCTGTATTCTGAGGGAAATCTCACTGGTAATGATCAAGTGACCCAAAAGAGTAACAATATCCTCTAGAAAACCTTCCTCTACCACCACCACAACCTTGACCATGATATCTTCCTCAGAAGCCTCCATTTCTATTATCTCCATGATTGTGCCATTCATTATGTTTTCCTTCCTACTGCTTGAATCTGCTTTCCACACTAGTCTAGAAAAATCCTATCTCAATGGCTTCAGGGATGTGATCAATCATTTACAGTCAGTGGTGTTGTGAGTATGATACTTGAAAATATTACAGTACATGGAAACATTCTTCTGGATTACACACTGTAAAAGAGGGAAATCCAAGACATCATGTTTCATGTGACATACTTCACAATCTAGTAATAATGCACGCACTGACTTACACAAACAATTGTATTTAATATGTCCCTCCACTTCCTAATGCGTGCATCATATGCCCTTGTGTTTCTTATATACTGAGTTGGTAGAAATATTCTCCAACTATTTTTCCATCGATGTAATCTACGCCTCTAGGAATGAGCTTAATCTAGTATCAACACTTCCAACTATCTTAGCACGTAGGGACTCTTCCAGAGCCTCATGTGGATCAATATATGTCTTATTAGATAGATATATATGGAATGGGGACAATAATTCTAAAAAAAAATCATTGTGCATGCTAAATTTGATGAATTTCATAAATCAACTTTAATAATAAAGTCTTAAAATGCATGCCATACTCCCACATGCTTTCAAATAACCCTGATTTGATATTCTTGAGCGCGCCAATGCTCTACTCCTTAGACTATGGAATGTGAAAATCTTCCAGAAATGTAGTGCACAAATAATTAAAATCTATCAAAATATGATGTGGGTCAGACTTCATGTACCAGCTATGCACGTGCCCTTGCAGTGTTGTGGAAAACTTATTGGCCTTATTATCTAAAGTTTTAATTCCTTTAGCGTGCCATAGTAGTTCACACTTATGTACATGCTCTGTTTCATCTTCAATCCCTCTATACTCTTATAAATAGAGAGACATATCATAGTAAACTTAAGGTGTCGACTACAATGTTTGATGATGTGGTGGTTGTGGTCCCTTCCTACCAGATTTAGATTAAGTACCTCCTCCTCCATCTAGTTTTTAACTTGATCCTTTCATGCCCTCTACTTTGGGTTGTGGTCCAGTTGATGTACTTCCTTGTGTCCATGTTGTGGTACTAGGTTGGACACCAATGCTCTGTGTGGTCATAGTTGCTACTATAGTACTTCCAATAGTCTACGCGCTAACACTTTGTCTTGACGACATGCCTAAAAACAAGCCTATATATCTACTCCAAAAAATGACCACATACTCATGGACTAGATGAACCAACCACCCATATTGAAGACCACCTTTTTTTTCTAAAAATATAATTTGGGGAAGAAGTGACTTTTTGGATTAGTGAAAGGCAAGTAAAAGACTATGCTTTCCTTGAAAAGAGCCCCCAAGTACCATACCGATGGGTTTTTGAGCTCTTTTCAAGGCTCATAAAGCCTATTTTCCCCATTCGACCACATTTTCAACCATTTTGATTTATGATTCTTGGATTTGGGGTTGAATGAGGATTTAGAATTCATAATTCTCCATTTGGAGAATTGATATGAATTATTATTTTCATTTATTGATTTATTGGTGCAATTTGGGGGTACTTAGATGACACGAAAATGTGGATGGATGTGTGACACATCTCACCATCCTATTAGGCTTGTGATTTGGATATTTTCTCCTATACTATACCCCATTTTGGAAAGTTAAGGGGTTTTTGTGGTCTTTTTTTTGGGAGCTATTTTGGATAAAGGAGTTTTATATTTTTAAATATTGGAGTGTGGATTGTAAAACTTGTGCTTGGACTCTTTTATTTTTGTGAGGTAGGTATCACATCCACGAGTTTGGTTATTTATTTAGAAAATAATTTTCTTGCTTTGTTGCTTATCTTTGGTGTAGAAATATATTGTGATTTAATTTTGTTGTTTCCATTGATTTTTTCTCCATCCACCCCATTTGGGGAGTGGATTTTTAGAGTGTGTGGGGAGGAGGGAGGAATCACTCTTATTTATGAAAATGCTTGATGGGAAATCCTTATTGGGATTATTTACAAACTCCCTTCATTTGGTTTGAAGTGGGATAATTATTTCCATATGGTTTGGAAGCCATATCTCATCCTTGTTAAGTAATCCTTCAAGGTTTTAAAAAGCTTCGAAATGAGGATACAATGAGAAATAATTATTATTAGAGGGATATGGAGATTTGGAGACTTTTGGATACTTGGGGAAATATTGAAGTCACTTAGAAACTTGTCTATTTTGGAAAAAAATGGGAAATTTCTTACCTCTCTTCCCCACTTGTTACAAGAATGGAGCTTATTGCATGTATGTGATGTTTTTCAAATCTTATGGTTTCTTGAATGTGATGTTTTTTGTCTCTTTCCTTTATCCCTCATGGTGCTTACATGGAATAATTCTTATCCTCTCTCCTATGGGATTGGAGGGAGGATAACATGCCCTCCTTGGTTGGACAAGACATGTAATGATGTCATTTAGTTGTGTGGTCAACCAATTCATCTTCTTGTGGTTCAAATATTTATTTTGAAGATGGAATTTAATTTTGGAGCTTGTTTCTTGTATGAAAGAATGATTTGTTTCAGTGGAAATTTTAGCATGTTGTTCCCACTTGGTGGAATAATTATTTTCTTTCATTTTACGTTCCTTGTAAATGGTGCATTTTTTATATGAGGATGTGGTTTTATTAGTTCCATTATTGTTTGGAAATCATTTAAAATAATGTGTAAATATTATACATTGAAAGGAGGAAATTTCCATCTTTCTACAATGTGAATGAAATTTATTCATTGTGGTTTTATAAAGGAAATATTATTTTTGTTGTGAAAGACAACATTGTTTTTGTCAAGAGTGTATTGATATTATTTTAATTCTTACTAAACTATGTTTCAAAATTCATATTGGTTGGTAAAAATGTCATTGTTGAAACTTGTGTATCTTGCAAACATTTTCACTAGTTCATTGAGTGATATATTTTACAAAAAGAAAGAAAAAAAGAAGAATTATCTGTTGTGTTATGAAGGTTAACAAGGAAATACTGTTCTAGCTTAGCAATATCCCGAGCTTGTTTCATTATCTTATGTATTTAAAACTAGAATGGGTCTTAACTTGTATAATTTGTTTTATTTATCACCCCATTTGACTACTTTTTTGTAATAAAATTAACACCTTATATCAAGATTGTATTTAAATAATTTATATTTTCACTTGTAGATAAAACACTCACATAGACACACATATATCTATAAAACTTTGTTACGAGGTATACATTATTATCAAGAGGAATGAGGATTCAAGAGTTGAGTTTTATGCCTTTATTTAGATATATATACTTGCATTTTATACATATAAATATACAAGTATAGATATAAATATGTAAATTTACATATACTTTTTTAAAGATGAAAGTATGGATAAATCATAATTACTTTATAATGAAAGTCTATGTGACTATATATATATATATACACACACATATATTTTCGGATTAGTTTTAAAATTAAAAAAAAAATAACATAGATTCAAAGTTGTGTGTGTGTGTGTGTGTGTGTGTGTGTGTGTGTGTGTGTGTGTGTGTGTGTGTGTGTGTGTGTGTGTGTGTGTATGTACACACACACATAGTGTTGCATAGGTCTTGAACCTGTTTATAAACATAGTTCTAAGTTTTCTTATGTGTAGCCCTTCCCTCCATATTATTTCCTCTGCGTGGATACCATGCTTTATAAAGGCCTTACTACCTCCCTTTACCCCATCACCTACCCAGAACATGTGTGTGTGTGTGTGTGTGTGTGTGTGTGTGTGTGTGTCTCCTCTCCTCCATTAATCCTAATGAGGGTTTATGAGACAAACAAATAAATCATTTGGCCTCCATAAAATATCCTTCCTTAACTTGCAAAATTACCCAAGATACAAAGAAGAGAAATGTGATGTAATAGAAGTTATAAGAGAAATTAGAGTTTCTAAGTTAACCCTAAGATCCATGGTGGAGATTCCCTTGATCTAAGGGATCTCAATTCACCTAGAATCTCCCACTTTCCCATTTAGGGAAACTTGGTTGCATTGAATAGTCAAGTGACCTTATTTTAGCTATTTGGGCGAATAAAATTTATTTAAAATTTATTTAAATTGATTTTTGTTAAAAATCAGCATGGTTCATTTGGATGGGGCCAAATGGGATCCCTGTCCAATTTAACAAACATTATTCCTTAGCTAAATAAAACTCCTTACTTTTCTAAACCAAACATCTGAAGACACTAGAAAGTTAATTAACTATATATTGGTGCTAATAAAATTATGGCTATATGTTTATACATTTTGATTAATTTTATTATCTAGGGTTAATAACGAGATACAAATTAGGAAATGAGGGTTCAATAGATTAATTCGGTATATATAATTTACTTATTAATTCTGTCATCCCATGATTAAGTTGTCGAGTTATAAATATATAAATGATAAAATATGTTACTAAACCTAATGGAACCCTTCAATGCCAAATATGATGACATTATAAATAACAACCTTAAATTTGTGAAAACAATACTATGGTCATGGTCACACTATCCAACAAGTTTACCAATTTAGAATGAACATAATTGATTTCAAGTCATCTTAATTGGCACAAATATCACTTGGTGTATTTCTAGACATTCCTATTTAGTTTAACCTTATTTATGCAATTCAATCTAACTATGTTTGTATACCCTCTTGTTGAGGGAGGTTACAAAAATATTTACTAGCCTTATTCATGCAAATAATCATAATCAGGTGCAAATATCCATTTAGTCAATTCAAAATATCCTTAGAAATCTAATTGGTTTGGAGTAATGGTTGTTTAATAATTTAATACTTAATTAATTTAATTGAAAAAAAATTGCCACAATTTTTACTAGTTATTTAGATGAGTGTTGGGTCATGAATTTTATGGGCACAAAAATTGATATCATAGATCAGTTTCAATACTGGTTCCTTTGGGAATTTTACTAAAGTTAATTAATAATTTGGATTGGTTTAATTACCTAGTGAAGGAAAACATTTTTTCTAAACTTAGTTGCTTCCTTCCTACATTTGTAGAATGTCATGACGAGGAGTTGGATGCCGCATGCTAAAATAACCATTTTGGGGTTTTTTCCTTGCTCACGAAATGTGTTTCAAGACTAATTAAAAATATTAGATATGTAAATTTTGAATTTTTTTTCCAATTTCTGTGAGATGAATGTAATTTTTCACTCAAACAATCCAAAAAAGTTAGAAAATACATTTTAAATAGTGTGCAAATGCCTTCTTGACTCCCATAGCAGAGATGCCAATGTTTTGTTTGTGTTCCCTAGTGACATGGGATGTGACATCAACACTTTCAAAAAATTCAGATGATCATTTTATCATTTAATGAAAATCATTTCTAAGCCTAGTTGGTTGTTTTATTGCATGGAAAACAACTAAAAAATAGAAATTCAATTGGTTTTAAATCGTAGTTTAGGGACCCGAGTTGTGAAACAAAAAATATACCACCTCACACCTCTATATTTTCTCCATGAAAATTTATATCAACCTTTATTTTGAGAAAACTACTTTGGGAGCTATTTTTACAAACATGTTTTATAGGCCACGTTATTCTACAACAAGAATGAGTTGACATAATTATGATAATCAATGCTGGAAAGGTAGTCATATTTTGAACCCTTTTGTTAGAAATAAGTTCCATGAATTTCATTTGTTTCTCTAAATATGTGGATATATATGAAAATTAATAAAATGTGTTTTTTGAGTTTTGGATGCACATTTTCAAACCCTGTTTTGTAGCCACCTAGCCTAGGAATGTCGTAGTGCAACATAAAATTTTTAACAACTAGATCCAGAGATATGATTTAGTTTGAGATCCAATTACCAGTTTCAAGTCTTGGATGTCTCATTGGATTCTCTATATAATATAGGATAGGTTAGATGTACTACTTTTTCCATTTTTGTTTATCGACAATAATTTTAGCAGGCCTTTTTCGTAGCCATTCGGGCTAGATTGCACAATAGAGAAATTGGGTCATGTTGACCTATTTTACCTTGCAAGATACCTTTGGTGGGGTGAAACCTATTTTAATTTTATAAAATTTGTGTGTTATTTGTGATATTTGGTTGAATTTTTGACCCATATGAGTTTAGTGTTGGAAAGTAATTTTATTTTATTGAATTATTTCTATTATTTTGGACACAACAAGGAGCCTTAGATTAATATTGGAAACACATAGTAATCATGCCAGGAGTGTGGGAAGTCCTATCCATAAAATATTGTGTTTTAAAATAGTTTTGGTATTCCTATCCAAATTGTAACATTATCTCTGAAACAATCACATGCAATGTAAAAATACATCCTTAGGACCTTGTAAAACCCATTTGGAACATGCATGAAATAAAACAAATGTGCCATGTTTTAGTGAAACCTAATGACTTAAACATTTTCCCATAGGTTAAAACTTATCAGAATACGATTTTAAATACATTCATCTCATTATAATTGATAACACTACATGTCCTTAAATCAACTCAATAAAAAAATGACCAATGATTAAAACATATACATATGTCCATACTCCCATTCTTCACCCAATGTTTTAAAAAAAAATCTAAAACAAAAATGGTAACTTGAAAATATTGGAAAGTTTGGGTGTTTTAAAAACATTTGAAACTTTTGGAGAACTTTAAAAACATAAAGACTTTGGAATTTGGATGGCGTTTCCAACCTTGTGATCCATGCTCATATGTTTCAAATAATTATATTTATTTTACATCTTCAAACCATATATTAACACCATTCACTAAGTTCTTGAAAATCATAAATGCAAACTAGAATAAATTTTCCTAAAAGGGGTTTTGTTGTCAATTTTGCACCCCTTGTAAAAATTGAGCAAATTGTGATAGCTGGGCTTGGAAAATTTCATGGAGTTTTGAAGATGAATTTTGAATTGCAGTTGAAGAAATTTGAGGAAACTTGAAAATTGGAAAAGGGCTGAAGGAGTGGCTCGGTGACCTCATCGGAAAGTTAGAGAGTAACTAAAGAATTTGATGTGCCATAGCTATAAAGTAAAGTTCACTCAAAAACATGAGAAAAGAAACTATGAAAACTTGCAACAAAGGGGAAAAAAAGAGAGTAATGCAGAGTTTTGATATTGCTTTAGAACTGAAATTAAATAAAGAAAGTAGTCCCAAAAAAAAAATGATTTATACCACTTCCTTATTTTCACAAAAAATTATGTCTCTCTAATGCTAAAAGTAACCAAGTACAGCTGGTTCAAAATCCCAAAGTAAAGCATATTTGAAAATTTCGCAAAAGGTATAAGGTAAGTAGTTATGTGGGGAAACAATGTGGAAAATTTGTGAAGATGTGGGGGTTCGTAAACTCGAGTTAAGCTTCTCAAATATCCCGCAAAGAAAAAGGTGAAACAAAGAGAAAAGGAATTCCAAAACCTCAAAATCAAAGTAAAGCGGTCTCCAGATCTAGCAAAACAAGAAAACAGAAAGGTGAGTAATGCGTATTTTAGAATCATGCCAAATGTAGAGTAAAGGTTAGGTAAAATCATGAGTAAAGTACTGGAGGATCGAAAATACAAAGTAAAGTCATTTTATGAACCCAAAAAATTGTCAAAGATAACCAAATCCCCATCGAGAACCCATGAAGAAGAAATGAAAAGGAGTAAGTGAGTCCTAGAAACATGCAACCATAACTTTTGATTAAAAAGTCCAATTTCCAAAAAATTGGACTTTTTTGGGATCATTTCTTCATGTTATTCATAATGGAACCTAAAAATCAAGTTTTAGAGGGAAGAAATTAGTGAAAAATGATAAAAACGTGGGATTAGCACATTTTCTTCAGCTCCAAGAAAAATCCTTTCTAAATTACAATCACCCATTGCTAGTAGCAATTTTTGAGCTTCTAGAAGGGTTGGGACCACTGAAAATGAGCTCAAGAATTATTTATCTCTCTCTTCTCTATAAGGTTAATAAATGTAAATACTAAGGAAAATTTTTAGGGGGAAATGTTCATGTAATTGAACTCTGTCAAAATTGTTCTAGAGCAGTATTTAGTTGTAGGCCTCTGATTTGAATATTCTAGAAGAAGATTCTCACCTTCTCTTGCAATTTTAATGAATTGTGCATCCAGTTAATCAATAAATCCACATTTTTGGATATTCTCTACCCTATCTATATTTTATTGAATTTTCATTTCATTTCATTACATGTTCGAGGTTTTATTCATTCTATATTCTTCTTACAGGGTCAGGTTTGTTGTGCTCCATGGAAATGATGTCGAAAAATGTAGTTAGGGACTATGTCACTTGTGTTTAACCTCTCTTTCCAATTTTCCATCTCATTTTCACTCATCTGGATATTTTCCCATCCTTTTCTTGGTGCAATCACCTATGTGTTATCAGCCAATTTTGACTGCGCAAAATTGTCAAAAAAGACAATTAAATAATTAAAAATGAGAAAATTTTGAAAAGTATTACTTTGCATGGTTCATTGGACTCCTTGCGATCGTCTTATTTTTGTGATCGTTTCGGTCTTCGTTTCGTGATTTTCGGGCAAGAACTCTTCCCGCCAGGCTATAAAACGCATTAAAATACATTAAAATAATTAATTAATATTTAATTAATTAATTGCTCCTTGTTTGATTAAATTAATCACTTAAGGATTATTTAATTAAATAAATATAAATTAAGATTCATCCGACAAGTTTTGGTGCCGGGGAAGTTAGCTTTTTGTTTCCAACTGCCGGGTTGGCATCCCAAACCCGGATTTCCACTTTCCTGGCAATTTCCTTCAAATTCCCCGGACGCGGGGTTTTCCTTTGCCAATTGCCAAATCATGGATTGGCAAACGGGCATAAAATTCCCCAATTTCCCACATGGGGAAATTGGACTTGGGGGATTGCCAACCCATTTTGCCATTCCCGTTGGCAATTGCCCGTTACTTTTCCCATTTCCCCTGGCAGTTAAGCCACTACCCGGGATGAGAGGAAGTCGAATTAATCCTCGTAACTTCCTCCATCAAACCCAGTGGAAAAAGTCAGAAGAGAAAATATTTTGTTTGACATTATGTAAGAGAAACCCATGCCATTGTGAGCAAAAGAAATTAGTCACAGCAAAAGAAAGAAGAATTAAGGCAAATATATGCGCATTGGTTTTTTTTTAAAGACAAAGTTTTAAGAGAAAATGTGAACAGTGCGTGAAAGAGACAGCAAGGGCAGGAAGAGCCAAAACGTGCACAGTGCGCAGAAGAGACAACACAAAGACAAAGTTTTAAGAGCAAACGTTGAACAGTGCGCGCCCAGCCATAAAACCCACGCGCCTAGGGACAGGACGCACACAGTTTGGGGAATGTTGAATGTTATTCATCTTGTGCGTGAACAGTGCGCGCCCAGCAAGAAAAACCCACGCGCCCAGCAATAAAACCCACGCGCCAGAGTCAATGACACACACAGTCTGGGGAATGTTGAATGTTATTCATCTTGTTCAATAACAGTGCGCGCTGCTTAAGAAACTTGCTCCTGAAAGCTACAGGCCATCCTACAACAATGACCACAGTCAGCTATAGTAGTAGAAGAACGAGATAAAGGTTTAGTTGAGTTGACTCGCCTTTTCATTTTGGAAAGTCACTTCCAACAAGCAGATCGACCAACTATTTTGTTATCTGCTCAGTACCGAATACATCCTCAAATTCGGGATTTTCCTTCAAAACGTTTTTTATCAAAATCGATTAAGTGACAGAGTGTTAACAGGAGACCTAATGAAGGTTATTACGGTGCAGAATGAAGCGATTCATACTGTTCAGCATTTCATTTATTCTTTTCCCCTAGAAATGAATTGAATGTGAAAGCCAACTCTGAAAATACCTGCTTGGCCGTTCCATGTACTACATCCTTGTTACTTGTAAATGGTCTCTTTGAGAAACTCTAAGGGCGATAGGCAAAATTTATACCTGTCCATTATGTAAATCCAATCAGACAATAAAAAAAAAGTATTCTTTTACCAAGTTCAGAGAAACTTGTTGATTGGAGCTCGGATTGCAGAATCCACTGTCGAAATACCGAGGGACAGTAAAGCAAGAATCAGTCTTAGGGGTGTCTATCGACATGTTGAGGGCTTGAACCTGGGTCATCATCATGGCAGCATTAGGTCTTTATTAGTAATGGCATTTTCTCATCGTTTGAAAGGGAAAATTGTGCTTATTATGACAAATCCAAAACATTCTTACTACAAGTATTATATAATAAGGGAAGAACCGTGAGCATTGTGGTAAAACCATTCTTTTCAATGCATGAGCTCGTAATCAAGCTAGGAGCGATATGATTGAAGGCTCATTTGTGAGTTGAGTCGTCTAAACACCTAAGTGAAGAAGGAGCACATCTCGAGAATTTCTCATTCCAGTCATCATTCGTCTTTGCATGATTGCCCTAATTCTTCAGGCCTAATCAACAACACAACACTATAATTCAAAGCATTGGTTCATGCGCAAGCACCTGTAATCTATATCACACAATTTCTAGAGGTGGAAATCGTTGATGAAGTACCTCAAAATATACCAGCCCAACTTGTGGAGAGTAGTCACAACTTCTCAACCAAAAGTTGATGATCCGGTTCTTTCACTGCTACATTTGAAGAATCATCACAAATGGAGAAAATGGCGACAACATCTTTCTCACAACAAGAAGATCCAATTTCAGCAACACCCGAAGGTGATCCCCTTCAGCGTGATGAAGATTCCCAACGAACACGAGAACCATGTACAATGAGGTACTTGGAGAGGTTCCCACCTGGCTACATGATACCCTGAAGAATTGAAAGAGGGTCATCAAGCCAATAGTGATAAACTTGGAAGCGATTGCGTAAATGTTAGAATCCATCACTCCAAAAAGACCAAATACTACGCTAAGGTGTGGTGTCAACGAATTCATAAATCACTTCGATGATTTTTTTCAACACCACTTGTTCACAATGGGGCAAAGGAGATGGATTTTTCTAAGACTCTGAAGTCTCACGAATTCTTCTCAGGAGATCAACACTTTGGGATGGTGACAAAGACAAAGGACATAACTCCAGGCAGTGAATTGCAATTTTGGCTCTTGGAGAACTTCTCAATGGCGAAAGACCAGAAGCTGGATTCTGATAAACCAAGGTGGCGTAACGACTACGGTCTCGTGACAAATGAATAATTCACCATGGAAAGGTACTCTGAGCATGTGGAGAATTGTGAATATGAATACGAATGAAGACAAATCTTCTCACACCAGGATATTGCTCAGATAGAGGGGTGGATGAATTGCTCAAGTTTCAAACTCAGCACTCTTGTCATTTGGAGGATTGCAGAGCACAGTCAATGAGTTCATTCCCGTACGATCGGGATAGGCGGACTCTTGGCCCAATGGATAAGGCACTGATCTTAGGTGTCTTGATCTAGGTGGCACATTGCTGACTAGGATGTCTACGTGTGCATACAAGTCATTTAAGTGGGGTCCACATGTACCCATTTCTTTAATTTATGTATTTTTCCTTAAATGACCTTTTAACTTAAGTGGTTTCTATTTTTAGTCACTTTTTAAAAGTTGACTGAAAAAAGTCAAAGTCACTTAAGTGCCATATTTAATGTGTGCATTTAAAACCCTAACTACTTCGTAACCAAATTTTGGGTTATAAAAGGAAGTGAGGGGCTCATTTGTAAGGGTGACTTTGAGAGAGGAGAAGAAGATACTTTTGTGCAAGCTTTGTTTCAAGAAGAAACTTTGTGTTCTTTGTGAAAAACATTTCGGAGTTAATAGAATAAGAACTTTGTGTCTCATTTATTGTCTCTTGTAACATTTGGTGTTCTTATGTTCATTAGATGTTAGGTGTTTGAATCTTGCATGCAAATATTATCTTTGATCTTATTGTCAACATTAGCAATCAGTTGTTCTAGTTCACAGTGATCAAGCTCTGACTATCTACTTGCTCATGTGTGTTCCCTTTTGCATGTTCTTGTTTGGCTAACTCAAACTCCGTTTTATTTGTGTTGGTTATTCATCTTTTCTCTTCATGCAATATTAGGCTCTGTTTTTACCTAACTCTTGCATGTTCTTTCAGTCCATTCCATTCCACTCCTTTCTTTTTCATTTCATTCCATTTCCTTTCACTTTTCTTCCATTGATGTTCCAAAACCCCCCCCCACATACAATTTTGAATGTACAGATGTAAATACAGTTTTGGTTTTCAATAAAGGCAGCCTCACCTTCATTGAGGAGGGACTTCATTCCCACACTGTTGCATGTCATTTGCATGCGTGCAAATCCATATGCTAACAGTTTTTAGCGACTCCGCTGGGGATTTAGAAATCGTTAACCAGTGCTTGGTTAAATCTTTATGACTATCCCCTCTACACAAGCTCCAGTTCTTCAACCAAATCTTGTGCCCGATGAATATTTCCAAGGAGACATTGCTGCCAACCTTCGAATAGTAGCTTGGGAAAACCGTGAAAGTTTGCAGCAATTTGTGGCTGTTGATAGAGCCATTGACAGAGAAATCTACATCGAAGACCTTAGAAGAAGAGAACCCGCACTTGTGGCCAGAAGACCTCTTGGGCACATGTTGATAGTTGTTCACCGACGCGGTCCTCTTCCACCCAGGTAATAAGTTGTATGACTATTACAGGTAACCCACCTATCTTGCAACCAAATCTTGATTTTGTAGATACTCAAGAAGACATATCATCAGATTTGAGGCAAGCTATTTGGGAAAAGTGCACAAGTAACCATCATTTTCATCTCACCGCATCAGTACTAGATAACGAAGAAGAGAAATCCGCGAGAGTTGTTAGAGTTTTTCAGGTGCAAATAGCTCAAGAAAGAGAGCAAAGAGAAAAGGCTAGAGCTGGTCAGAACACGCCAGTGATCTCTTCACCATAAATATTCCAAGCTGGAAGGAAAGAGGTTTACGCGAGGAGAAAAAGCTAAAGGTCGATTTGACCCCACTTTTGACTTTCAAGGAAAATTTGGTTTCAAGTTATCTCCTCCCAAGAAGAACACACCTCGTAGATCTGCAAGCCTTGCATCAAGTCTTGAAAGAGCAAGCAAGGAAGGAATCACTACCAGTCAAGCACTTTTCCTTGCTCACATTGTTTTACCTTCACATACCACCTTTTCTCCAATGGCAGCCAATGTACCATGGGGAAATGCCATAGGCCCATTGGCCTTACCTGCTCGACATGAACTCCCATGAGGATCAAGAAAGATTCTTCCCAAGTTCGACGGAGATGGGAAGACGTCACCAGATGATCATATTTATGCCTTCTTCGCTGCATGCACTGTTTTGTCAGTAGAATACGAAGATGTTGCTATTCGTCTCTTCGTCGAGACATTGCATGATATTGCTACAGATTGGTTTCATCATCTACCTAATGGATGTATTAAAAGTTGGGATGATATGAAAACTAAGTTTGAAAATCGATTCAAAATAGCGGAAGATGAACATGCTCTTCTTGCCCAACTATCTCAGGCAAAGAAAGAGCCTACAGAACCCATGAGGAATTTCGTGGCCAAATTCAACAAGATGGTAAACAAAGTTCCCACCAGGATTCGTCCCAACCTTGATGGACAAAAATGTTTCTTTATTAACACACAACAACCAGAAGTGTGCTATCAGCTAAGAAGGTCCAGGGTGGCTACTTTGGAACTTGCTCAATCTTTGGCCATAGAAATTGAAGATGATTTAATCATGGCAGGAAAATTCAAGAAAAATTCCCTCAAAGGAAAGAGTCAAGAAACTCCCAATGTTTCAGAAACTATACTCACTAAGTTGGCTAATGATATGCTAGCTTTGAAGAAGCAAGTTGCTCAAAGTAGTAAACCTGCTCCTTACAAAGATATCCCACGAAAAGGATATGTTCCCAACAAATCCAGGATTGCAGGTGATCTAACGAGGCTTGCTATTGAAGCAGCTCCCGCAACTAATTCCAAATGTGACGTCATTGAAGAAAGTGATGATGAGATTGAAGTCGTCGAAGTTGATGAGGAAGAGCCTGATTCTGAGACATCTGAACCTACAGTTGAAGATCCTGAGGAAGAAAGTAATAATCATTTCTTTGAGTACTATTCCGATGAGGAAGACGGATATGAAGAAATTATAGAAGATATGAATAGTCAATCCTTCACTGTCTTCACACGCTCTCAGAAAAAGGACCAAGGTACCACCAAGGTGGGAGATAGAGAGGTTTCCAAGGAAACTCTCAAAGGATCCAAGGTAAAGGAGGCTTCTAAAGAGTCTAGAGAAACTGAGGTTTCAAAGGTCAAGACTATCTTAAAGAAAGGAGAGCCTTTGTTAGATCAATCAGTTAGTAAACCAATTACGAAGAAAACTTCTTCTTCCACATCCGTATCAATCAAGCCCGAGACCAAGGTCAAAAGTGTGCCATCATCAAGTTCGAAAGAATTCGTATATGAGACTTCAAGTGTAATTACCTTGCCTAAATTCGATATCATTGATCATATCAATAAAACAAAAATTTCCATGTCACAGGCAAAGTACTTGAAGTCCAACAAGGATCAGCTCGAGAAGTTGGTCCAGTTTATCAAAGGTGACTCTACTGTTCATTCCTCTAAAGGAATTCTAAAAACTCCCAAAGATGGGAAAACTCAAAATATTGTGGCGGCCACTACACCTTCAAATGAAAAGATCGAACCTTTCTTTGTGTCTTTTCTGATCAACGGATGCAAGTTAAGTAATTGACTCTACTGTTCATTCCTCTAAAAGAATTCTAAAAACTCCCAAAGATGGGAAAACTCAAAATATTGTGGCGGCCACTACACCTTCAAATGAAAAGTCGAACCTTTCTTTGTGTCTTTTCTGATCAACGGATGCAAGTTAAGTAATTGCATTATAGACTCTGGAGCCTCGGATAATGTGATGCCGGAAAAAGTAGCACATGCTCTTGGTTTGACTTGTATGAGAACATTCGGATCATGTTACTCTATGGAAACCAAGCAAGTTCCACTGATCGGGCAGATTAAGGACGCCCAAATGGTTTTAGCCCAATTCCCTCAAAAGAGAGTTAAGGTAACTATTTTAGTTGCTGATATTCTTGCCTCGTATGGAATGTTGTTGAGAAAGAAATTTTGTAGGGATTTGGGTGGTGAGATTCAAATGGACTGGTCTCATGCCATAATTCCTATCAATGGAGAAATGAAGAAACTTATGCCGGAAGCTCAGGCAAAGTTCACGGTAACTAAAACTGAAGATCCTCGCGCACAGATCCTTTTCCAAGGCTCAAGTATGGGTAATTATATGATGACTACAGAAGTTCATACCCCTGAGATCATTTTCCAAGGTTCCAATGAGATCTAGACTCTTGAGTTCGATGGAAGTTGTTGCTCAACGGGCTCTGGTGCAGGAGTGGTGCTCATATCTCCAAATGGTAAATTTTTTCCTTTTTCCTATAAACTCGAATTTTCAAATACTAATAACACTACAGAGTACGAGGCATTAATCCTTGGCCTCCAAGTTGCAGAAGAGAAAGGGATAAAAAATCTGAAATTCTTCGAAGATGCGGAATTGATCATGAAACAAGTAAGAAATCAGTTCCAGGTAAAGAACGATCGTCTGAGACACTACAAAAATAAAGTTTGGGACGCAATAGAAAATTTCAATGCTTTTTCCATTAAATCTATCCCTCGTGAAAAGAATGACAAAGCGGATTCTCTAGCAGTCTCAGCATCATTAATGATTCCTCATTCAGAATTTGATCAAGACAAATACACCATTGAAATGGTTTTTTAGGCCAAGTGTTCCTGACAATGCAGAAAATTGGCAAGTATTTAATGATGATCAACAAATTATTGCCTTCTTGGAAAAGATAGAAAATTTTGAACAATTGTACTTTGAAGGAAGTGATTCGGTATTTCGGGAATCAACTACCTCACCCATTCAGGAAGGAGTTGAGAACAAAGATCCTGGTGATGGCATCATTCAACTCAAAGGAAATAAAATTCCCAAAGGATTGGTTTCACTTGAAGAACTTTTTGACAAACATGACAGGTTTATTAAAGAGAAAGAGCAGACAGGACTTGCAAATTTTACTGACTATGAGAAAATTAATATCGGCACCAAGGATAAACCTTTCCTGATTAATGTTGGTAAATGTTGCTCACCTGAGGAGCGCCAGAAATTCATAAATCTCCTTACCAAATACTCTGACGTCTTGGCATATTCATACGAAGACTTGAAGTCTTTCCAACCCAGGGAAATGGAGCATGCCATACCCTTGAAGCCTGGCACAGTTCCATTCAGGCAGAAGCAAAGAAAATATAATCCCAAGATTACAGGGACAATATTTCATGAAGTTCAAAAGATGCTAGATGCACGAATAGTTTTTCCTATTCGACATTCGACTTGGATAGCTAATATTGTACCGGTACGCAAGAAAAATGGAGAAATTAGGATTTGCATGGATTTCCGCAATCTTAATCAGGCGTCCTTGAAGGATAACTACCCACTACCAGTCATGGACCATATTTTGCAGGTAGTAACTGGATCAAAAATGCTATCTATGCTAGATGGTTTCTCTGGCTATAATTAGATTGAAGTGGCTAGAGAAGATCAACATAAAACTACATTCACTACCCCCTGGGGTACGTTCGCATATAGAAGAATGCCTTTCGGTTTAATCAATGCCGGCACAACTTTTCAAAGGGCCATGGATATGGCATTTGTAGACTATAAAGATAAGATCATTGTGATATACCTAGATGACTTAACAGTGTTCTTAAAGAAGCGAGAAGATCACTTAAGAGATTTAGAGAAAATTTTGCAAAGGTGTAAACTTCATAAGATTTCTCTGAATCCAAAAAAATCTATGTTTGGAGTTATGGAAGGTAAACTCCTAGGTCATATTGTTTCTAAGGAAGGAACTAAGATTGATCCTGAACGCGTTCAAGCTATAAAGAATCTTTCCTTGCCTATAAGTAAACCTGGAGTCCACTCCTTCTTTGGAAAGGTGAACTTTTTGAGAAGGTTCGTGCTAGATTTCGTCGAGCTGACTAAAGAAATCACTGATATGATGAAAGGAAAAGAATCTTTCACATGGTCAAAAGAAGGTAGAGAGGCATTTGAGTAAATCAAGGGTGCTATTGCAAAAGCTCCTACATTGGTGTGTCCCGATTTTAAGAAGGATTTTATAATTTATTGCTATGCTTCACCACACACAATCTCTGCCATTTTGACCCAGCATAATCAAGAGGGGATTAAATCTCCTATCGCATTCATGAGTTTGGGATTCAATAAACATGAACTTAATTACACTCCTCTTGAGAGACATGTGTACGCGGTGGTAAGATCCCTGAAACACTTCAGGTATTATGTGTTGAATTCTCACACCAAATTTTTAGTTCTAGACACTGCGGTGAAATCAATGTTGACACAACAGGAACCAAGATCTAAAAGAGGTAATTGGGTCTCCAAGATCCAAGAATATGATCTGGACATCAAGCCTACCAAGTTGGTTTGAGGGAGAGGACTCTGCCAACTCATTGCAGAGAATGAACCACGAGATAACTCTGAAGAAGAATTAGTTGAAGAAAATTTACCAATGGTAGTGTTTGTCAGTACCACGGATGAATGGTATTTTGATATTGCCTACTTCCTCACATACAACGAGTGTCTGGAGAATCTTACAGCTAAAGAGAAATGAGCTATCAAACTAAGATCTGCTAGATACGTCATTTGGGATAACACGTTGTTCAAGAAAGGAATTGACGACATGTTCCTCAGATGTGTTGATAAAGAACAAAAGCCTAGGTTGTTGGAAGCCTTCCACAATCATTGCTTGCAGCGGTCATTTTTCTGGCCCGGTAACAGCCCATAAAATTCTGAGAGCACATTATTACTGGCCTACTATGTTTTCTGATGCTCAGAAATGGGTGACCAAATGTGAAGCCTGTCAACAATTTTTTGGAAGACCAAAGTTGGCAGCACTGCCTTTGAAGCCAATTGTCATTGAAGAACCCTTTCAACAATGGGGTTTAGATTTCATCGGGGTCTTGAACCCTAATTCTAGTGCTGGTCATACTCACGTGCTCACTGCCACTGATTACTTTACAAAGTGGGTAGAAGCTATACCGGTGAAACAAACATCTACTGCAATAATCTGTGATTTCATCAAAGAAAACATATTGGTTCGTTATGGAATTCCTCACAAAATCGTGACTGACAATGCCTCAAATTTTTCTTCTGCAGAGATGATATGTTTTTGTTATGGATATGGGATATCCTTGTCTCATTCATCAGATTAATACCCGTAGGGAAACGGTCAGGCTGAATCCACCAACAAAAACCTCATTACCGTTGTGCACAAGTTAGTCGAAGAAAATCAAAGAACTTGGCACAAAAAGTTATACGATGCATTGTGGGCTGACCGCATAACTCCCAAAAGGGCAATTGGGATGTCTCCATTTCAACTTTTGTATGGAAATGATGCTCAAATTCCCATCACATTGGAGCTACCAGTGTTAAAATTAGCTCAGGCAGTTGATGATGAATGCTTCGCCAATACATTAGATAAAAGGGTCATGTTCCTAAGCAAGCTCGAGGAACAAAGAAGTCAAGTGGCCAACAGGATCGAGGAACATCAATCCAAGCTGTGGGAGAAGGGTTTCCATGTTTTAAAGGAAGGAGAAACAATATTTAAAAGAAAAGAGGACATCAATCATATCACATAGGAAGAGGAAAGAAGCCAGTTTTTCAACAAAACACAGTAAACCAGAATTCTTTCCCACGCGCCTAAAGCTGCGCATTGGGAGCCAACAGCACCAACATCTCCACCACGCCCAGTCAAAGGGGTAACTCCAAAACTTTTCAAACAGTCCATACACATTTTGAATAGATTAAAGGAAATAAACCTACACCCAGCCAAGAAGATTCATTCTCCATGCATGCAGAAAGGAGCAGCTCAGGACACGCACCAACTAGAGGAAAGAAATTTTCACGCGTAGGAAGAGAAGGTGCCAGGATAGACAAGACAACATCCCACACATCTAAAGGAGAAGAACACCAGAAGCTTTCCATGCATGCAAAGGATGAGAATGCAGAAAGAAATTTTAAATCCTAGGCCAAAGCACATTCCAAATAATGAGGAGCAGCCTCCAGCAATGCCTGAATGTTTCACACCAAATTTTATCAACCATCTTCATAGGAGTTTCAATTAAATAAGATCCACAGCTAGCCGCAATTTAGTGGGATGCTATGCATACAACACCTGGTACAAATGGAGGTGGGTCTGCTAGACGGCAGGAACCCTAGCCTTTCACTTTGGTGCAAGGTCCACTAGGGACAGAACACACACAGTCTGAGGAATGTTGAATGTTATTCATCTTGTTCAATATCAACACTATTATGGTGCATTGCTTAAGAAACTTGCTCCTGAAAGCTACAGGCAATCCTATAATAATGCAAACAGTATTGACAGTATTGGCATAGGATCAATCGATGATGTTCTTCAGAGTATGGATCACACACTGTTCCGTATGCTTCCTAAACTTTGCCCTAAACCATGAATGCTTGTTTGCGCTCCATCAAATGCAGCAACAGATGAATTGATACAGTGTGTTCTGGATCGTGGATTCATTGATGGTGAAATGAAGGTCTGTCACCCTGATGTTGCGAGGGTAGGTGTGGATTCTCAAAATCATGCTACACAGGCAGTATCAGTGAAGCGTAGAACTGAAATTCTCCTAGGAAGGTGCCGTGAGGAAGTAGTTGACTATATGCAGCAGCTACAGGGAAGGAGTTGGTTTCAACGAATCTGCAGAGTCTTCCTTTTTCTGTTAGGAGGGTTTCGATGGGTCCCTGCTGATTAAAACGCGGTATTTGGGCGAGTACCACTCGTTTACTCCCACTCAGATTCTTATGATGATTTTGTCGAATATTAAGCAAATTGCCAAGAATAATTTAAAAACGGAGATTGTGGATTGCTGTATTGGAATACCCGTATATTTCACGGATCTTGAGCGTAGGGCAGTTCTAGATGCGGCTGCTATTGTCAACCTGAACCCACTTTGTTTGTTACATGAGACCACAGCCACGGCCCTGGCTTATTGGTATTTATAAAATAGATTTGTTTGAAATGGATCCATTAAATGTCATTTTTGTTTATATTGGACATGCCAAGCTTGCATCATTTCGTCAATCCAAGGTTTGAGATGATAAGGCATGATGTTGTCGAGCCGCTGTTGTTGGAGGTCCGATCTGATCTACTATTTGGCCTGTCCTGCTTCGCCTGTTCCTTACAAGTTTAATCCTGGCAAGACTATCAAAACCAATGTGGTGGGAACCTTGAACATACTTGGCCTTGCGCAAACGAGTTAGGACAAAGTTTTTTCTCACAAGCACTAGTGAGGTATATGGAGATCCTCTTCAACATCCTCAGGTTGAAACATACTGGGGCAATGTTAATCTGATTGGAGTCCACACTTGCTATAATGAGGACATGCGTACCACGGAGACTATGGCAATGGATTACCAAAGGGGAGAAAATGTTGAGGGAAAATTTGAGTCGCTAGAATCTTCAATACATACGGTCCACGGATGTGTATTGATGATGGACGGGTTGTAAGCAACTTTGTTGCTCAGGGTTTGCGTAGGGAACCTTTAATTGTCTATGGAGATGGTTGTCCAAGACGATGAAGTCTCACGGATGCTTCTCGGGAAATCAAAACTATAAATTAACATGAAACATGCTCGAGAGTCACTTGATGTCGTACTTGAACAGATGGAAAGGTATAAGGCGCAGTCATCTCAACTCAAAGTGAAGAATCGGTAGCTCGTGGCATACATACAACATTTGATCAACTTGATCACCTCTGATGTCCAACTTCTAGTCCCGGTGGCTATTCCTAATTAGGAGGTGCTTGCTGCATCAAAAGAAAATGACATCATTGGCCATACGATAAGGGGTTGGATAGATCAAATTTTGTGCCAAGGTCTGAGGGTCGTTGATGAGGCAGCATGAATCTATGATCAGGTGCAAACCCATCTGGATTTGATTTTCTATTTTGGAGAGGCTCTTGATGTCGAATTGGTCACTGTTGACCAAAAAACTCCCAGACATTCATGAACTTGCCAAGATCGTCTTCGTGTCACTTGTTCATGAGGGAATACTTGAGTTCACACATCACAGGGTCCATATAGATTGGCTCAATTCGGCCAAGTTCAGGAAGATGACGTTGGAGGAGATAGATCGCACTAACAATTACCCACAAGATGAAGGTGAACTGCAATTTTGGCTCTTGGAGATCTTCTCAATGGTGAAAGACCAAAAGCTAGATTCTGATAAACCAAGGTGGCGTAACGACTATGGTCTTGCGACAAATGAATAATTCACCATGGAAAGGTACTCGGAGCATGTGGATGAATTGCTCAAGTTTCAAGCTCAGCGCTCTTGTCATTTGGAGGATTGTAGAGCACAGTCAATGAGTTCATTCCCGTACGATCGGGATAGGCAGACGCTTGGCCCAATGGATAAGGCACTGATCCTAGGTGTCTTGATCTGGGTGGCACATTGCTGACTGGGATGTCTACTTGTGCATACAAATCATTTAAGTGGGGTCCACATGTACCCATTTTCTTTTATTTATGTATTTTTCCTTAAATGACCTTTTAACTTAAGTGGTTTCTATTTTTAGTCACTTTTTAAAAGTTGGTTGAAAAAGTCAAAGTCACTTAAGTGCCCTATTTAATGTGCATTAAAAACCCTAACTACTTCTTAACCAACTTTTGGGTTATAAAAGGATGTGAGGGGCTCATTTGTAAGGGTGAATTTGAGAGAGGAGAAGAAAATACTTTTGTGCAAGCTTTGTTTCAAGAAGAAACTTTGTGTTCTTTGTGAAAAACATTTTGGAGTTAATAGAATAAGAACTTTGTGTCTCATTCATTGTCTCTTGTAACATTTGGTGTTCTTATGTTCATTAGATGTTAGGTGTTTGAATCTTGCATGCAAATATTATCTTTGATCTTATTGTCAACATTAGTAATCAGTTGTTCTAGTTCACAGCGATCAAGCTCTGACTATCTACTTGCTCATGTGTGTTCCCTTTTGCATGTTCTTGTTTGGCTAACTCAAACTCCGGTTTATTTGTGTTGGTTATTCATCTTTCCTCTTCATGCAATATTAGGCTCTGTTTTTACCTAACTCTTGCATGTTCTTTTAGTTCATTCCATTCCACTCCTTTCCTTCATTTCATTCTATATCCTTCATTCACTTTTCTTCCATTGATGTTCCAAAACACCCATACAATTTTGAATGTACAGATGTAAATACAGTTTTGGTTTTCAATAAAGGCAGCATCACCTTCATTGAGGAGGGACTTCGTTCCCACACTGTTGCATGTCATTTGCATGCGTGCAAATCCATATGCTAACACTATGTAGCTTAGGATTTTCATTTTAAAGAAATATATCTCTCTGTGGTCCCTTGGAAACTTAGGATAGAAGTAGATAACATAATTTTCCTTCTAGGAGTAGTTTAGCATTGGGATTAGGAAGAGGTATCTGACCTTCTTTAGAGGTATGTCTTAGCTAGTAGTTCCACAATTGAGAGACAATCCCATGTTTCCTCAAAAATCTTGTTCATTCATGATCATATCCATGGTGTAATTTTGAGCCACAACAGTTTTTGTATGCATGGTGAGACATCATAAATTAATATTTCTAGTTTTATTAAGTTTGGATGTGTATGTTGGTAAAATTATAGCCTTTGGAGGCTCTGCAATAACACAAAGGAAAGAAGAAAGTAATAAAAGCTTGAGATCCCACAAAGATAAAGAGTGATATAGGGATTCAACTAGTACTAACTATGAAGTAAACAAATTCCCCACCCAAACCCACGAAGTAGAGTCATCCCAAATAAATTCGAAGGAAGGAAATGGAGTAGTGCAGGAAAGAGACTTGGGATGACTGGAAAGCAACAAGGGTTTGGAAACCTGTAAGTCGAGAAACTTCAAAAACCCACAAATAAGTAAAGGTGGGAGAGATGAATTAATGTAGGCCCAAAAACCCACAAAACATCTGGAAACTCCAAGCATCAAAATCTACTGGTTTCAGCAGTGAAATTTTATGAGTTCATGAGAAGAATCCAAACAATGTCTAGGATAATATAAGAAGGAATTTTTGAATACATGTAGTTATCACTAGAGAGGGGAAGAAGAGGGATATAATTTCAAATATCACCATCTCCACCAAATATAAATATTTAAATAGAACCTCCTTGTAGGCCCTTCTTGCAATCTACTAGAGTTCTCAGATCTATTATAATGGCACAATAAAATCAAGGATTTGTGAATTTCACTAGTAACAATCCTATTTCTCTTAATGTTCAGAATTGTATTCTAGTATTTACACTAAAAAGTATCCCTTTTTGTACTGGGTAGAATCACATAATCCATTTGACCATATTCAAGACATTAATTTTAGTTTTTCTATCCACAAAATTACTGACATGGATGTAGTTGTGAAGCTTCTAGCTTCCTTATTCAAAGGAAAGGCTTTATAATGGTTCAGGAGTCTAACAACATGATCAATCACAAATTGGAATTAGCTACGGAAAAACCTTTGCAACCAGTTTCGAGAGAAATCAGATAACCTATCTTTATAAGATCAATTGAAAATGATAAATAGGGATCCCAATGATCTCACATCAGACTTCAACTTCATGTTTCAAAGGACATGGGACATAATTCTAGTCCTAGTAAGGCTAGCGGTAGAAGGTTCTTTTCTTTACTACTTAGGAGCTTTAACTTTAAACATTGATGTTATGATTCAATATTGGGGGTTATAAAATTTCTTGGGGCCTATGCATTATCTATTAGGGATGAAAATTATTTAATACAATCCGGGAACCTAGCTCCTAGACCACCCATGCCCTTGTATCTTGAATTTCCTCAAGTTGTTCATCGTTCTGTTACTCCTATCCCCAAGAAAAAATTTCAACCCACTACCTCCACATCTCATTCTCTTACACAACTAAAGGTGTATGAAGACATGAAATCCTTAATTATAAATTTGACCAAAAAAGTCATATCATTGGGAAAACAACAAGCCCAATCCTGTAGGAATTATTCTAACTAGGGGAAATCTTAAAATCAAGGATTTAATCAAGGATATCAACCATATAGAAATGAACAATATAATCAGAGATATGGAAAAAAAAGAAAGATTACAGATGGCAAGGCCAAAATGTACCTCTTCCATTGGTAACAATTCCTCCTCTACAATCAACTTCTTGATCCGAGCTCAAGCCAAGCATTGGTTCCAGTACATAATAATATGGTTAAGGAAAGTGAATGGTTTTTCCATATAATCAACTGCATAATCAACTTAATTATGAAAGGGAATTGGATGTTCAAACATACATGGTTCAAACTTCTTCCAATCAATAAGAGCCACTTTTAGAAGCACCCAATCATAATAATGTGGAAGGAGTCCAAAAATCCAATACAAATGTCAATCTCATGTTCTTTGGATCTGATGATTATTATGTAATCAATCAAGTAGTGGGAAGTTATAGCAAACCTCAAATCAACATTGTTAATAATATAAGGTTTAAGAAAAGGATGTTGGAATAAAAAAAATCATCTTCCTCTAGTCAAGGAAATTCAATCAATAATAAGAAGGAGGTTAATGCAGGAAACAACAAATTACCTCACATTCTTGATAGGCCTATTTTAGACAAGGATGTTTCTCCCCAACCAAATCCACCTATCCAAACATTGCACAAATAGAAAAAGAGAATAACGTGCCACAGATGCAAAAATCCATAGGTCTTTGCTTCAAAATTATTTAGCAAAGGAAGAAAAACAAATGTCAATGTGACAATGTGGGATTTGTGGATATTCCATCACAAGGAGACCTCTTATGTGAAGCCCTAGAGAACTTCCCCAAGATGATACAGTGGTGGAGAAGACTCGTGCTATTGTTAATATGTGTCAAAAAAAGGAAGATCAAGTAAGTAAAATTAAGACCCTACCCTTTTATATGTCATTAATTGTGGGAAAATACTTGGTACATAATTGTATGATTGATTTAGGAGCCAATACGTCTGTAATGCCTAAGAAAATTTCTGATATCCTTGGTCTCAAATACAATATTGTTTCTAAAGGAGCTATGCAACTTGATGGGTCAACTGTTGGTGTATTGGGAGTAATTAAAGATCTTAAGTTAACCCTTTATGCCTTCCTGAGTATTACTATAACTCATGCCATATCAGTAATTGGATTTCCTCCCATGTTTTCCATTGGTTTGTCTAGAGATTTTACTACCAAGGTGGGTGGTTATTTGTCTTCACATTAGACCCATATGATTTTTAGAACTAGGTATGGAACAAGATTTACCATACATGAAGAGCCCATATTTTCTTACGATATTGATTAACATGACCCCACCCCTATCCAAAACAATTGTCTAATACAAGAAGAACATGAACAAGATCCAGTTTAATAAGAGAAACCTATTACTCCTCCCATTCTTGATCTATTGCTAGATGAATGGGCTGAGAGACATAAAAAATTTGATCCTTATGCTGAAGAACTTGAAGCCTTTGAAATTGGTCTTGGTACTTATTGCATTCTTGAAGAAGGATCCACTCTACCTCCACTGTTCAAGCAAGATAAATAAAATGTTTCTAGATTGTTGAATTTGTTTTTGATGGTTCTAGAAGCAATAAATGAAGTCAGGGTTGGTGTGGGTGCCAATTTTTATAATAAAAAAGAATTTCTTCTTTTCTCATAGATTGTAGTTCGCATATTATAATAATGTAGCTGAGTATGAGGAATTGGTGAATGGTATTCTAATTATTGAGAAGAGGAAAATAAAGGCATTTCAAATTTTTTGGGGATACTAAATTAATCATCCACCATGTTAAAGGGAGGTGTGCTATAAAGAACAAGATGTTGAAGGCTTACAAACATAGAGTCTGGGATCTTATAAAGAGTTTTGATGCTCTTAACGTGCAAGTAGTACCAAGAAAATTGAACAAGGAAACAAATCAAATTGAAGCTCTTGGTTTTCAATTATCACCTACTGAATATCTTGTTGAAGGTAATATGCAACATATTAATATGGTGGTCAGGATTTCTATTACAGATAATGAGACCAACTATAAATTATTTGACAAAGATGACCAAATTTTCCAATTCATACAAAATGAAGTAGAGTTATCCTCAAGAATGTAATTAAATTTACAATAGATCTATGATGACTAGATTATTCAGCTCAAGAAAAACAAGTTACCAAAAGGATTGCTCACCTTGGAATATATTTTTAGCTCGGATGATGAATTCAAAGTAGAAGAGAAGAATACAACAACTAGGTAAGAAGATTGTCAACCAATCACAATTACACAAGGAAATGAACTTATGCTTAGGAAGGTATGTGATGATAATGGTAAATGTGCTTTTATCTCCTTGTACCAAAAATTTAGTGATATATTTTCATGTCACTATGAATACCTAAAGGGTTTTAATCCATACATTGCCCAACATTCTATTGATCTTGATCCTAACATAAAGCCAATTAGGAAAAAGGCTAGTTAATCCCAAGATAGATCCCATCATGAGGAATGAGTTACCTAAAATCATTCACAATAAGATACTTTTTCCTATCAAATACTCTACCTAGGTAGTAAATCTTGTTCCTGAAAAGAGTTTGCAAGAATAGAATTGGAAACGAGACACCACAAAGTAGTTGCACTCCAACGGAATCGTGAAAACTCCAATAATAACAAGGAAAAAATGATCAGTAATAGAAGAACTTGCTCAACAGAAACAAATCTTGCATAGAGGAAAGACAACAGAGTGTCTTGGAATTCTCATAAATGAATAGAAAAGGGGTACATATAGGGTGCTGAGTAACCCTAGTGTATGACACATATGAAACCCTAAACCTAACCCATGTGAGATGACCCTCCAACATGAGAGGAGGACACATAGGATAACTCACACTAACACCCCCCCTTCATCGAAGCTGGGGGTAGCGGCTATGATGAGTCAAATGGAAGAGGAAGACACTCCTAAAAAACTAAGAAAGATGTGTTAATGGGGCGCGGCAACTAAAGGTCTGATAAGGTGACCATATACAAACACAATCTTCTTAGAAGAAGAAGAAGAAAAGGACTACATAGCCCTAAGAAGATGGGCAGCTGCATAAGACCTCACCCCAAGAAGAGACCATAAGTGAAGAAACTTCATCTCAGTGAAGGGCTTGGTGAATAAATTTACAATCTAATAAGCTATCTGAATGTACTAAATGTCAATGATACCATCATGAATAAGCTCTCGTCTGAAGTGCATATAGATCTCAATGTGCTTCATCTGCTGATGCTGAACTAGATTTATGAAAATAGAGATTGTGCTCATGTTATCATAGTAGATAATGGTAGGCTACCAAAAGTGGATGCCAAACTCTGTCAAAATACCCTGTAGCCAAATAGCTTTTGTGATAGTGTTAACTGCTCCTCTGTATTCTGCCTCCGTAGATGATATCGCAATTACATTCTACTTCTTGCTAGACCAACTAATAGGACCCGAACCAAGAGAGAAACTGTAGCCAGAAGTAGATTTTTGATGATCTAAGTCACTAGCCCAATCAAAATATGTGAATCCAATCAAGTCAATATCAACCCCTCCATGATAGTGTATGCCATCAGCATAAGTGCCACGAACATAATGAAGGATCCATTTATCTATTTTCTAGTGTAGCTCATGTGGCTTCTTGCATGAATATAGACATGATCCCAACAACATATGATAAATCTGATCGAGTGTGAGTCAAGTAGATCAAGCTCCCAACTAACTGTTGGTAAAGAGTACCATCAACCAAGGGGAGTAGAGCAATTTGAAACCAGCTTAACCCCGGAAAGAAAAGGAGTAGGAGAAGACTTGCAATCGAACATATAAAACCGAGATAGAAAATCAAGAGAATACTTAGGTTGTGAAATCAAGATTCTTGAGTCAGATTGTGAAATCTAGATCCTAAGGAAGTAATGAAGTAAACCTAAGTCAGTCATGGAAAACTTGTTGGTTAAGGCGATCTTCTTAGAATCAATAATAAAGGAAGAGTTGCCTATGATCAACAAGTCATCAACATATAGAACAAGAATGAGTATGGATTCATCTTGCCATAGAATATAAACATTTAGATCAGAGTGACACCTTTGTAAACCTTGATGTAAGTAAGAAGGAGTCCATCTTGGCATACCAAGCCCGAGGCGCTTGTTTAAGGCCACAAAGAGACTTCTTTAACTTACAAACGAGGGAGGAATCTTGGACATAACTTGGAGGTTGTTCCATATAGATCTATTCCTCTAGGTCACCATGAAGGAAGGAACTCTTAACATCCATTTGATGGACTTTCCATCTGTTTGTTATGGCCATGGCTAGGGTCATTCAAATAGAATTCATATTCATAACCGAAGCAAAGGTTTCTGTATAATCAACCCAAGCTATCTAGGAGAAACCCTTAGCTACTAATCACACTTTAAACTTTTCAACATCTCCATCTATTCCATACTTTGTTTGGAACACCCACTTACACCAAACAATTTTTCTTCCTTTCGGAAGAGTGGTGAGATCCCAAGGATCGTTCTTCATGAGAGAGGAATACTCCTCATCCATGACAGAATCCCACTTAGGAATGCCAGAAGCCTCCCGGAAAGACTGTGGATCAGAAGCAGAGGTGAAGAAAGAGTGGGGTCCAATGAAATTTGAGCGAGTATGTCTCATATCCAAAGTATCTCCAACTAAATCTCCAACACTTTGCAAAGTTTTCCTAGCCCAAAGGGGACGAGGAGGATCAAGCTCAGAGTTGGAAGATTCTTCACTTGAGTGAGAAGGGACATAGTCCTTGTCATCGCTACTGTCAGAATCAGAAGACTCAAGGGTCTGATGGTCAGGAGGATCTGGAAGAGGAGCATGCTCAATAGTATCATCATCTGATGAGTCATAATATGAATTAGCGAGCTAAAGAATCTCAATAGGCAGAGAATTCGAAGTCGAAGAAGACTCATCGAACTTAACACTTATCTTAATATATAGCTCATGAGAAGTAGAATTCATCAATCGATATCCCTTCACGCCATCAGGATACCCTACAAAGATACAAGGTTTGGATTGAGGTTCCAAGGCCTTGTGTTTCTTCTTGGGAATCCAAGCCATAGCCTTGGATCCGAAGACTCGAAAGTGCTCAACATCAGGCTTGCATCGAAACCAGGCTTCAAAGGGTGTCATCCCTCTTACTACCTTGCGTGGAACATGGTTCTGAATGTAATTTGCACAATTCACTACTTCGGCCTAATATTGCGGAGGAAGAGACTTCGAGTGAATCATATAAGTGGCCATCTCCTTCAGAGTACGGTTCTTTCTTTCTGTGACTCCATTATGTGAAGGGCTATAAGAAACCGTATGCTGCAGAGATATCCCTTTAGAAGTACAGAAATCCATGAGCCTATTGTTTACATATTCACCTCCATTGTCAGTTCAAAGAACCTTTATAGATCATTCCACCTGTTTCTCAGCAAGAGCCTTAAAGTCCTGAAAATGTTTAAAGACTTCAGACTTAAGCTTAAGAAAATATACCCAAGTATATCGTGAATAGTCATATATGAAGGTTAACACATAAAGAGCTCTAATAAACGAAGGAGAAGGAAATGAACCAGAAACATTGCTGTGAACAAGATCCAAGGGACGAGTGGCTCTCTAGGTTTTTCCTTTTTCAAATTTCTTTTCAGGATGCTTTCCAAGGGTATAACCCTCACAAAGACCCTTAGAAAACTTAACGCGAGGCAACCCATTGACCATTTTGTTTTGACTCAATTGTTCAAGATAGCGATAATTTAGATGTCTGAAACACTCATGCCATAGCTTACTAACCTCATTTGCATGAGTGAGGAAGGCAATGGGATTGGAATTAGAAGTAAAGTGGGAGAAGGTGTACAACCATGAACGGTGATCTACCTTTCGCTTAGCCACTATAGTGTTATTGTTAATCTCATGAATAATCAACGAGTAGTAGGACCAAATTCCACTCACATTCCTGTCACCAAGATGAGTAATTTGGTAAATTGATAGGATATTGGTAGAGATATCAGGAACACTCAACACTTGGTTAAATGTTCCCCCATCCATCTCTACTGATCCACTACCAGAAACTGACACTTTCGTGTCATTACCCATTGTGATTTGGGACATTCCACAAGGTTTGATGTTGGAAAAATCAACATACAAATAACCCATGTGGTGCGAGGCACTGGAATCTATAATCCATGTTAATGAAGGAGCAACTTTGGCTACAAGGGCCTTTCCTTTCTTCTTATCATTTTTAGCACCTTTTGCAGCAGAAGACTTGGCCTTCGGAGAACTTTGTTTTATTGATTTAGGAACACTTATTTTATTTTTTCTCAAGTAAATGAGATAAGTGATCAATCTATCTCTTAAAACATTGTTGCTCATCATGACCAGACTTCTTGCAATAGGAACATAAATACTTGGTTTTTTAATGCTCTAGGCTTAGAAGTTTGAAGTGTTTGTGTCATTTTTAGGTTTGATCTTGGTTTCTTTCTTAGGTTGATTCTTAGTTTCTTTCTTATTTTCAGTCTTCTTTCCCTTACTAGTACTTGTTACAAAGGCATGTGACTTGGACTTGAGAGACCCCATTTGAATGAGTTTGTCCTATTCTCAAATGAAATGGGACGAAAAAGAGTCAAAGGAGGGCATCGTCCAAGTATTGCCCAAAAGCAGCTTTTGTAGCGTAGAAAGTTGACACGAAGACAAAATATTCAGGACCTATCTTAGAGAGAATTGACAAGATTAGTTAAGAATCTTTCTTTTCTACTTGACATCCTTTTAAAAATAATCTAATGTGGTCAAATTTCGAGAAGAAGGCTTTGTAGGTTTTCAAAGTCACTACGATTTAACCCTAGTAGTTCGTTTTCCAACTCATGCGCTCTCATGTCATCTAGTTGTCCAAAACATCACATCTAGCATTTTCCACACAAATGTAGGTGTTTCAGACGCCTCAATGTGGAAGAGCAAGTAAGAAGAAACGGACATGCAAAGAAGACCTAAAGCTTCATCACTACGCTTTAACCACTTAAATTTTTTAGGTTTGTCGTCTGGTTCAGTCTCAGTTCCCATGGTGATGCAGAATAACCCTTTACCCCTTAGTTTCATTATTATTTTTGATCTCCATTCGAAAAATTTGAACGGCGTAAGCAAAGGAATTGAAAGTGCATCCATAGTGAGAGAGAGAGAGAAAGAAATGTAGAAAAAAAAACACAACCACCCAGAACAATAACAACCACCTGCTTTCGGCACTTTATTGTTTAGTGCGTTGATTACAATCAGGTCCATGTGTGTGGTTTGAAACACTTGGTAACTCACCTTGCAATTAACGTAATAACGCGTAAGAGAGGAGACCACAACAGTGTTTCATGGAGTGCAACAAAAAAGGAACACTGTAAACAAGCACAAGTAAAAAACAGAAAGGAGGTGAAAGCCAACCCTGGTGGTGAGAAAAAATATCTCACATCGTAAAAAGGAAAACCCCCTTGCTACAGAATGTGGTGGACGCGCTCACTAGTCGCAAGCAATAATAAGGGTCAAATACAAGGTTTTGGGAACTCAAGGAGTTCGAATAGTCTTTAGAACATTGGAAAAGAGCTCGGAAGGCAAAGAGATGCTCAAAGTGTCACTGCACACTTGAGCACATGATTAACAAAAAAATCGACAATAACGCTTAAATTTGACTGTTTGGAAATGCCCAATTTTACTATTTCTAGAGCTATTGAAGGTTTTAAAAAGAACAATAAAGAGATTATTTGGATGCCGATTTTTAAGTTATTATAGATCGAAAATAAAAGCAAATTAATTTGTAATTAAAAAATAGATTTAATTAAATTTAAATCTAATTAATTACAAAAATTAATTAATATCTAAAAAAATAAATCCTAATTAATTTAAAAGGACTTCCCCTTTTTAAAGATAACAAATTTTTAAAAAATTATCCAAGATCTATTAAAAAAAATCTTATTTAAAAGATTTTTCAAAAAATGAGGTAAGTTTAAAAACTTACCTTTTTAAAAAACTACGGTTTTCTTAAAAACACATAAAGATCTAAAAAAGCTTTTAAAGTTTTTGTTTTTAAAAAATTAGTGAGGTTAAGAAAAAGGAAAGTATTTAAAAAAAATACAAACCAAAAAACCTTATGTACCTTAAAAGGAAAGTTGAAAAAAACGTAAGTATTCTAATCTTTAAGACCAAAAGGAAAGTGTGTATTTTAAAAGGAAAGTTTCACGCGTGAAAAAAAAGGAAAGATTTACATACGCGTGTAAAGGCAAATAGAAACTTATCAAAGAAAAAAAATACTTACCAAAACTGTTGGAAAAGAAACACAGCTACAACTGTTGGAAAAAATGTAGGGTTTGAGCGCCAAGTATGGTGAGTTTTGTTTGGAGCAGCCATGTTTTGGGAGGTCGTGGCAGGGTGTGAGACAGCAGGATGTGGGACATGCGGCTAGAAGGAGAGCAGCAGCGTCCAGACAAAACCCACGGGGCAGCAAAACCACGCCACGGGATAGTAAAACCACACCACAGGACAGCGAAACCACGTCACAGGACAACAAAACCTAAAGAACAGGCACAGGCATGAAATTTTAAATTTGAATGCTGTAAAAAAATGCAAAAAAACACAGAGATCCCAAAAAAATTATGGAACTACAAAAAAATAGATATATTAAAAAATTTCACTTCCATTTTAATAATTTATTAAAAAAAGAAATGAAATTAATCTCTATTTTGGTTGAAAAGCCAGATTTTTCTATAGATAGCTAAATGTGGCTGTAAATACCATGAAATCTTCAGGAATACCCGCACAAGGTATTATGAAAACCTGCACATGCACAAAAAAACACAAAAAATAGATACAACTTCCCTAGAAATCTTGTTAGAGAGACTAGTAAAATAATTCCAGAAAATAGTGATCAAAAAATTGCATGCAGAGTAAAATCACGAAACAAAGGAGTAATCACAACTAAAAATTAACGAGTGCACGTTTACCTGATCTCATCTCTGATACCATGAAAATATTTTGCGAGAATCGAATCGGAAATGAGGCACCACGAAGTAGTTGCACTCCAACGGAATCGTGAAAGCTCCATCGATAGCAAGGAAAAAATAATCAGTAATGGAAGAACTTGCTCAACAGAAACAAAGCTTGCATAGAGGAAAGACAACAGAGTGTCTTGGCATGCTCATAAATGAATAAAAGAGGGGTACATATAGGGTGTTGAGTAACCCTAGTGCATGACACATATGAAACCCTAAACCTAACCCATGTGAGATGACCCTCCAACATGAGAGGAAGAAACATAGGATAACTCACACTAACAGTTCCGGTAAGGAAGAACAATGGAGAAATCAGACTTTTTGTTGATTTCTGGGACTTTAAAAAAGGTCTCTCTAAAGGATAATTATCATCTACCTTTCATGGAGAAAATTTTGCAAAATGTAGAAGGAGATCAAAGTTTTTATATGTTTCATGGCTATTCAGGTTTCAATCAGATCAAAGTTAAGGAAGAGGATCAGTATAAAACTATATTCACAACAAAATAGGGAATGTATGCATATAAAAAAATAGCCTTTAGTTTATAAAACATAGGTTCCATGTTCAATGTTCCAAAGAGAAATGGATATATAATTCAAGGGGTATATCACTGAATTCATCCTTTTCTATCTTGATGACATTACCATTTTCTCAAAGTAGAGTAAAGATCATATTAGTCCTCTTGAGAAGGTATTTGAGGGAGTTCGGGAATTTGGGATGTCTCTTAATCCTAAGAAATATAATTTTGCAGTTCCTAGAGGTAATCTATTGGGGTATGTTGTTTCAAAGGAGGTAATTGCCATTGATTTGGAATAAATTTCAGCTATCTTGTCTCTCTCCTTTCCAGTCCATGAAGGCCTTGTAGTCATTCCTTGGAAAAATCAATTTTTTCAGGAGATCCATTCCTAATTTTACAGGTTTGGTGAGGCCTATTACTCCCATGATAAAGAAGGATTAAGTTTTCAAATGGATAATAGAGGGGAAGGAGAGCTTTTCCAAGATAAAACAAGAGACTACTCAAGCTCCTAAACTTATCAACCTTGACTATTCCAAGGATTTTTATGTTATATGTAGACGAAGCATAATATAACATTGTTGTTGTTTTAACTCAACAAAATGATCAAGGAATGGAGAAATCAGTGGCCCTTTTTCGTCAAACACTAAAGGATTAGAAACTCAAGTATAGTCACATTGAAAAACATGTATTTTCTATCATGAGAGCTCTAAATAAGTTCAAGAGTATGATTTCTACCAATCACATCAAAGTCTTAGTCTCACACTCCAGTGTGAATGAATTTATCATGGGAGTAGAAATTACTAAGAAAAGTGTTGGTTGGGTGACAAAAATAATGGAGTATGATGTGACTATCAAGGCTAAAAAGCTTGTAAGGGGTAGAGAACTTTGGGAGAAGATGGATTTAGATGCTCAAGATCACCAAGAGACTTACTTCATGAAAGAAGAGCTTACAAGTAACAATGAATTGTATGAGGATGAAGGAGATGTATTAAATGATCATAGATGGATTTCTCATTTGAATAAGTTCTTGTCTACTGGTGCATATCCTTTTATCCTAAATAAATAAAAAAGAAGGAACCTAAGGCTACAGTCAATTCCCTATGCACTAATTTATGGTATTTTTTTCAAAAGAAACATTGGAGTTATACTTAGGTGCATTAAAGGTGAGTAGTGTGATGCTTTTTTGACTGAGTTCCATGATGGTTTCTCAGGTGAATGTTTTTCTGCTAGAGCCATGACCATGAAAATTATAAAAGTAGGTTACTCTTGGCCTACATTTTTTTGTTGATGCTCAAAAATGGGTTAGAAGATACAAAGAATGTTCCTTCTTCATTGGTAAGAAAAAGGTTGGTTTCTCTTCCACTTCACCCAATCTAAGAAGATCATCCATTTACCAAATGGGGTCTAGATTTCATTCACACAATTAATCCTCCATCGAGTGCTAGTCATAAGTGGGTCTTAACATAAACATATTACTTTACCAGATGAACGGAAGTTATGCCATTGAAGGAAGCCATTGAATCAATTATACTAGAATTCCTTAAAGAAATTTTAACAAGATTTGGAATCCCTCAAAAAATCATTTCTGATAATGCAAAATCCTTCTTGGGATCCAAAATTTCTGATTGGGCTCTTGGATTTAGGATTTATCTTAAGAGTTATTCCAATTAATTCCCCCAAGGTAATGGATTGGAAGAGTATAATAAAAATAATATGATAAAAATCATGAAGAGAATAATGGACATTAATCAAAGGAAGTGGCACAAAAAAGTCAGAAATCCTCTTTAGGCTGACATGATAACAGTAAAGAATGAAATTGGCTCTTCCCCTTAAAAGCTTGTATATGGAAAAGAAGCCAAAATTCCTTTGTTACTTGAGTTTTATTCACTTAAATTGGCTCAACAATTGGAATTCAAAGGTGTAGACCAAAGAGAGATCTAGATGGAAGAATTGGTGGAGCTTGAGGAGTTAAGAAACTCTTCTATGATCAGGTTGGAACAACATCAAAAGTCTACCAAGGAGTGGTTTCACAGGGAGGGTAGAGATCAGACATTCAAGGTTGGAGATCTAGTATTGAAATGGGAAGCAGAAAAAGCTAAATCGGGAAGACACTCAAAGTTTGATGCAATATGGAGTGGGCCATATATCATTATTGCTTACAAATAATCTAAATATTTTGAGTTGTCTGACCTTGATGGAGATGCATTACAAATCCTAGTCAATGGGATTTATATCATACATTCTTATTAACTTTTCATTCAATCTTGTACATATTAGCTTAGTTTTCAATTCCTTTAAGTGCTTTAATCACATTTTTTTGGTAGAGTATGTTTCCTTTCCCTAAGTGCTCTGCATAAGTTTTGTTTCTTGTAGGTGCTATTGTTGCATAGTTTCATCATCCTTATGGGGGAATTTGTTGTGGGAAGGAGTCAATATGTCATGGATCAGTTGAAAACATATCATAATATAAAATACAAAGAAACTAAGATCATTTTTATTAGTCTTCATGTTTCATTCCTTTAGCCCAAGTAATCAACAAGGTGGAATGTAATTGAGACAAGGCAGCCGCTTCTCAGTTTCATATTAGATTGCAAAGGAAAAGGGTGCGATTTCATATTCATCAATTTTCCATTCACATAAAATTTTGATTTAGAAAATTCTTATTATGTAAATGGTCAAGTTAAGAAAGACCAGATCAGCTCCAGGTTCAGGAGTGTTGTAAATGGTCACAAGGGTTTGTTCTTTAAGTTCAGATCAGATTCCATGTTTACCGGGATGAATCCTTACCCAACGGATGATTCAAGGCCAATGATAAGATCATATAGAAGATATATGCCCCCCTGTGAATCGACAAAATGTTGTCAATTTCACACCTATTGTAAATATTGAACAACTTGGAATACATGGACTTGGGCAATTTCATGGAGTTTTGAAGATACATTTGGAATTGCAGTTGAAGAAATATGAGGAAAATTTAAAATTGGAAAAGGGATGAATGAGTGGCTCAATGACCTCATCTCTGATTTTGAGAGTAGATTGGGAATTTGATGTGCCATAGATGTAAATTAAAGCTCACTTGTAAATATGGGAAAAGTAGTTGTGAAAACCCGCAACAAAGGTGAAGAAGAGAGTAACGCGGAGTTTTGATTTTGCTTTACTACTGAAAGTAAATAGGAAAAGTAATCCCAAAAACCCAATTTATACGACTTCATTCTTTTTGTGAAATTGATGTCTTTCTATTACTAAGATTAACTAAGTAAATATGGTTCAAAATCCCAAAGTAAAGCATATTTGAAAAACCCCACAAAGGGAAGAAGGTAAGTAGTTGTGTGGATATAAAATGTGGTAAAGCTATGAAGCTGAGGGGGTTTGTAAATCCAAGTTAAGCTTCCTGAAAATACTACAAATAAAAAGTACAAAGAAATGAGAAAAGGCATTCGAAAACCATGAAAGTAAAGTAAAGCAGTCTTTAAATCCCACTAAACAAGCAAACAAAAAGGCGAGTAATACAGGTTTTAGACTCATGCCGACTGTAGAGTAATGGATGGGTAAAATACCTAGTAAAGTAATGGAGGCCCAAAATTGTGAAGTAAAGTAATTTTGTGAATGCATAGAGCTGGAAGAGATAATAAAAGCCCCATCGAGAACTTACAAAGAAGGAATGAAAAGGAGTAAATGAGTCCCGAAAACCCGCACAACCATAACTTTTGAATCAGAACTCTATTTTCCACAAAATTGGACTTTTTGGAATCATTTCTTCATGATCTTCATCATGGAACCAAAAAATTAGGTTTTAGAGGGAAGAAATGGGTGAAAATGAGAAAAACGTGGGAATAACAAATTTCCTTGAGCTCCAACAAAAACTTGCCAAATGTCAATCATCTGTTTTTGGTAATCATTTTTGAGCTTCTAGAAGGGCTGAGACCACTGAAAACAAGCTCAAGAATTCTCTCTCTCTCTCTCTCTCTCTTATCTCTAGGATTAATAAATGTAAGTGCTAAGGGAATTTTTTTTTGCGGGGGGGAATGTTCATGTAAAGGAACTCTACAAAAAAAAATCCAGAGAAGTGATGAGTTACAGGCCTCAGATGTGAATATTATAGAAGAAGATCCTTTCCTTCTCTTGTAATTATAATGAATTATACATACATTTAATAAATATATCCATGTTTTGTGCCTATTATCTTCCATAGTTGTGTTTTATTACATTTTCCTTTCCTTTCATTGCATATTCTAGGTTTTGTGTATTCTATATTCTTCTTTCAGGGTCAAGTTTGTTGTGCTCCATGGAAATGAAGTTGACAAATGCAGTTAAGGACTGTGTCACTTATGTGTGACCTCTCTCTTTCCCATTCTTCATCTCATTTTCACTCATCTAGATATTTTTCTATCAATTTCTTGGTGTAATCACCTTTGTAGCTTAGGATTTCCATTTTCATGAAATATCTCTCTGGTCCCTTGTAAACTTAGGATAGAAGTAGAGATCAGAATTTCCCTTCTACAAGTAATTTAGCATTAGGATTACGAAGAGGAAACTGACCTTATCAAGAGGTCTATCTCATTTAGAAGTTTCACAACTGAGAGACAGTCCCATGTTGCCTCATAATTCTTTGTCATTCATGATCATATCCAAGATGCAATATTGAGCTCCAACAGGTTCCAAAAACTTCCTATGATATGAAACATCTTAAGGGTCTTAATTTGTCTTGATAACCATAAATGAATTTATAAGAATGGTCATTACCTCAAGTTGGCCTTCCTTTGTTAAGAATTTCCTTTACTAGTTTACTAGTCCTTGTAGCCCTGCAAATACTTATTTTTTGGAATAACTTCCTTATTATTAACTTTCTTAGGAAATTGGGAGTAGTTACAGATACCCACTAATCAGCTTATAACATACTTAAGCTACATATATTATTATTTTTTCAATAATACAAGTAATCTCAAGAAAAAAATCCAAATTTAGGCCTACTTAGGCTTCTCAGGTAACCTAATATAACCAAATGAATGGACAACCAAAGTGTTCCAATAAATACTCAAGAATGTCTGTAATGATGATATACAAGTGTTCTAATCATTTCCCACATTCAATCTAACTTTTTTGGGCTTCAAAATTCAAGAATACAATTCCTAGGGATGAAATATAGTGTTTAGAACCAAGTTTATTCACAAAAAATATTCAAACCTTGTTAATTCATTCTAAAAAATTTTACCATGTATTTTAAATACCCTATAAAATATGCTCACAAAATTTTAGTCAATTTAGATGGATAAATCAAAATATATGGCCTTTTTTCTATTGAATCCCTAGGGCTACCAACAACAAGATAAAAAAGAAAAAATATATATCTTGAACATATGAGGATTTCATGACTTGATTCAAAATCCCCAAGCTCTATTTTGACATCCTCCAACTTTATCTTTTAGGTTCGTCAATTATTTCTTCACCGATTCTACCTAACTATAATCTTTGCATTACTCTTCTACACCAAAACAATTTTTCAGGGTATAAAGGTACGATCCATCTATAAAGTATGCAAACCATACTTCCCAAGGATTCTGTATTGTGTTGCAAATCTTTCTGCACTTACTCTCACTATTGATCAATTATAATATCTTAGTACTCTATCATTAAACCTTAATCACACTTTATTGGATTCATATCTTTGCAATCATATTTGCTTATTTTATTTAGAATGAAAATACATGATCAAACATACCTAATACATATCTAAATGGAGTCAAGATCTTGGAAGGTAAAGTCTCTTCATTTATCAAAAGGATATAGCTTTAAACACATAATTCCTTCCCTCCTTCATAATTCTTATACCCGTCTTAACTTTTCCTTCTCTACCTATGCTAACTAATTTTACATTCAATTTGCAAGTATTTATAATGCATTAGAATATTATATCTCTTCTCTACATCCTCTTTTGTCTACTACATTGAAGGAGGGAGGTTTATATCTCCTCATCCATTATAATAATATTGGTATTTTCTTCCAAAATATTCTCAACCATTTTTTAAATTTGTTCTTCATCCTTAGTTTGACCATTCCAAACATGGATATTCCTTCCCACAAAATCATTCCTTACTTTATCACTTTGAATTGGTCTCCATTCACATCCATGAGGTGTATTAAGTGGTTTTACATTGGAAAATGCACAGAAATCCTCCTTAAACATGACATTTTACATCACAACATACCTTTTATCAATGAACTTAAATGGTTTATGAGTACTATGATGACCTTCCTAATGACTTACCACATAATTACAACCATACTTGAAGACTCTTTATAATGACCATTCCTCTACACAAGTGATTACACACATCAAGACTCTTTATTGCAATTTAAATTCAATTTTGGAGGGAACGTTCAAAGGACTCCTAGATGAGCTACTACAAACAACTTAAATCCATGATTGACTCTTTATTCATACAACACAAACTATTTATACCCAGGCAGATGATGCTCTTGCATCAGACTCCCTACGTAAATAAATTTGAGCTCCTTCTCAAATGTTTCTTCCTTTTTCTCTAATTATATTGCACTGGTTCATTATTATATGAATTCATTTATTCTTTCTCAACTTTATTCTTTGAATTATACTTGATCTTCACATTATCCTCCAAGATAAGGATATTCATCTGTATCTTCTTTCTCTAAACTATTTCAAGAGCTATCTTTTATACAACTTTAACTTCTAGATCTTCTATAGCTACATCTACACAATCCAAATAAATGTTAGTTATAAAACTTTGAGACTTATGAGTCTCCTCATGCTCTTATCATCACCATGTCTTCTGATTAGACTCCTTTTCAACCTCCATAAGTTTCTCATTTTTTTGTGAAGAATTATTCTTTAATGGATTCTCCATTGTTTAAAACATATTCTAAAAAATGCTAATTCATCCTTCAATTTCTATGTATTAACATAGACAAAAGCTATTTGATAACAAGATTTGTGTCATGGGAATTCCAAAGTATTACTCCAACTCTGCAACCTGCTTCATATAGTTTTTGTATGTATTCTAAACTAACTAAGACAATTGAAAGAAACCAACACCAAGTAGTCTCAACAAAAAAGATAATCTGTTATTAACATGAAGATAAAATTTTAAAGGAAATATCTACTCTAATGCATAAACATGAATGAAAAATCTAATGGTAAACCATTCCTACTCTTGTAATGTATGATTCCTATTAAGTATGAGCATATTTAGATCATAAGTACTAAATTTTTATGTTGTATCTAAAGTTAGGAAAGGATCTTGCCAAGAAATGGTTACAAGGCCATGCTTGGATCTTCCCTTACCACTCAACTATGAGAGAATGGATGCAAAGATGAAGAATCTATTCAAACAATGAAGAATTCCTTTATCACATGCCTATAAATTACACTATTCAAAGTGTGGTGTGGTGTGAAATAATGTAGGAAGGTCCTTTATATAGCTTTCCAATTTGGGAGAAGCCTACAAACTAGTGCATGTGGGATAAAGGATAAATTAGATTTAGAATAAATAAACTTGATTAGAGGAATTAATAAGTGATTAACAACTCATGGGAGTTGAAGATGTTGTAATAAATCAACTAGGATTAATTAATATGCTAGGATAAGATTAGAACAAGCAAGGACCAAAGAAATATGTTTTATAGGAAAAATTTATATGTTTGAGGATATTATGTCTGTAAATGTTTAATTGTGTGAATGCTTTTTACCAATATTTGATGGGATTTTGAATTTTACTAATTTTTTGGATTTTTGTAAATTTTAAAATTTTAATGGTGTTTTGAAAGTTTTTCAAAGATATGTATAGGAAAATGAAGATGTCAATATGCTCCTAGTGAGAGGTGAGAATGTACAAGGGAAAAATTTGTGTATATATATAAGAGTAAGAAAATATAGATCAAGGTTGAGATAGATAGCTTCAATGTGATGATGAACTCAAACCAACAAAGTTCTAGGAAGGAGCGAGCATGCCCCCAGTGAAAGATGGCCAAGAAACAGATGATAAAAATAAGGAAAATATTGTTAAATGAAAGGGGATAAATTTTCTCTTAAACAGGGTAAAAATGTAATCTTATACACATGGATGTTCTGAATGAAGAAAAATAAAAGTGTGAAGGCCATGTAAGGATATGGAAAATGTAGTTATGAGATTAACTATGAAAATGTGCTTATCCCAAGGCACAAATTATGAGACAAGATACATACTAAAGTAATAGTATGCACAAGGTATAAACAACACTTGCTAGAATTTTCTCATCAAGATCCAGTGTGTGCATGTGGAAATTAATTACCTATCACAGTGAAGATTTGATAGGCAATAATTGAAGAAAAACTGGCCAATGTGTAGGAATGATTTATTTTGATAGGTGATTTGTGAATGGAGGGTGGAAGGAGATCCATACATTTCTCTGATTCCATCCATGCCTCTATATCCCCGATGGAGATGTATTTGATTCTAATCGTATAATTTCTCTAATGCCAGCCAGGTGTCCATAGCCTCGATAGAGAAAATGGAAATACCCCAAGAGAGAGTTATTTATTGCTTTTTCTTTTTATTTTGTTTTTTGACTTCTTCTTCTTTTTATTTTTGAAAAATTATTTCAGATCTCTCAATTGTTGTGAAAAGGGGTTAAGCACCACTAATGGCTTGATGGAAGGATGTGGAAGTGGTTGTGATGATGAAATTATATAGTTTCAAATAATACATCCAAAAGTTCTTTGTAATAAGTCTATTAGATGTAGCTAGTGATATGATCTCTAAGAGGTCATTCATTCTTTAATTTACCAAGGTGATGAAAGACCAAGGTTAAATGGATACCATAGAGATAAAGGTCACAAAATGAGTGTGAATAGACTGACCATAATATCATCAAATGGATGAACTTGGTAGATGACTGGCATAGAAATGGAAGAAAAAACATCCATGTGTATGTAATACCTAATTGCAATGTTTGATCTTTGTACCTTTGATTTATTTGGTAATGTTGTCTCATTTTTTTGTATTTTTGTATTTTTCTGATTTTTTAAAAGATTTTTTTATAGTTTTGTAAATGGAAACACATTAAGGGAGAATACGATGAATATGAATGATTGGGAAGTTGGGACCAACAATGTCACTTTGCATGATAGGATTCAACAAAAATGTTACTCTGCGTGATAAGATCCAACAACAATGTGTGTGATTTCTTTAATAAGCAAGACTATGAGTGTTTTATTATCAAGAGTAATATTCTCTTCAATCTCAATGACTATGGTGAGATCATATTTGATAAGAGACTGTGACTTTATCTTGAAAAATGGATTTTGTATGTGGGAGCTTGAGTTCCATATCCATAGGTTTCTGCACTTTATGCCATACTTGATGGTTATGTTGGTGTGCATTCTTGAATCACGTTTGATTTTTAACTTTATGCTTTTTTGACTTATTGGGATCTTTGGAGCTCTTTGGATTTTTGATACTAGCTTGATGAAGAAACTGTTTGGGTTTCATATAAGCTAATGTGTGATTTTTATGATCACGAGAAGTGGGAGAATAAATTTGATGTTTATGATTGTTGATAAGAACATTAGGGATGATGTTGGGCTTGACACAGTTTTTGCTAGAAGGATTATATAATGAACTAATAGAATATGGTCCAAGAATTGAATAGGATGGGCTATCGGGAGGAAAACCATAGATACAAGATGAAGGGCTACTAGGTTATGGCCCAATGATGGAATAAAATGGTCTACCATGAGGTGATCCATAGATATAAGATGATTTTATACCTGGAGGAATCCCACAAATAGAATATGGAGGGCTACTAGGATGTTCCCCAAATATATAATATAATGGGATACTAGGATGTGGCCCAAGTATAGAGGATAATGGGCTACCAGAGATGACAAAAAACTAGAATATAAAGCGCTACTAGGACATGGTCCAAGTATATAATATAATGGGATACCAGGAGGTGAGCCACATATAGAAGATAAAGGGCTACTAGGATGTGCCCAAAGGGAAGACGAAGATGGGATACCAAGAGGTGGCCCACATATAGAAGAAGATGAAGGGCTACCAGGAGGTGAACCAAGGAGAGATTTTGAATGAGGATTCGTGACATGTAAGGAATGATTGGGTGATGATAAGATATGACAAAGATCAATGAAAAAAAATGTATACATGTAATGGGTAATGTGAAGATAGAAGAATAAGAGGAGGATCAAGTTTGATGATCTTAGGATTTTCCTCTATTTTCTAACAAAAGGAATCAAATTCTTCCCCAAAATACACGAATACATTGAGGTGAAAATATAATACTTTCTCATGATCCTCTAGATGAATTCCATTGTGTAGCCCCATGAATTCTCTGACAGATTCTTCATTCTGAAAGAAATCAATCAGTATGGGTCATTGTTGGTTGATGATGGAAAGGTTGATTAGAATAAAGAGGTCCAACAAGTGTAGAAGATTTAAAATATGTTTTATGATGTATATGAGGGGAATTCTTTACCTTATTTATCCAACAAAGGTATTGGATAGTTATTTTAAAATATCTCATAGCACATTGTTTCTTGTGACTAGTTTGACTTGAATGCAAATATTCGTATTTAGAAGATTGATAAGGAAGATAATGTAAAAAATGGTTTAAAGGGGTTGAGGGATAAAGAGGGACTGGATTTCGATTGATAGAAGAAGATGACTCAAGAGAAGAAGTATATTTGGATTTGTATGCATCGCAAGTGGAAGAAGATGTGGATTTGAAATAGCTTGGTATCAGTTTTCCTAGAAGATGACATAGTATAGGTATACAAAGAGGATCATGTATAAATTCAAGATATTGGAACATAGGGCTCAAATTAGATGATTTATGAGAGGAATTTTGAGTCACGTGGATCTTCAATGGAGGAAGAGTTCGTTGAAGTGGAATGTAAATGGGGTCCTATGAAAAAATGGTGGACTACGACTCAGGAGTCGAATTAGATGTTTGATTGGAGGAACTTGGAGTCGCATGGATATTCAAAGGGGGAAGACATTGTTGAGGTTATTGATAGAGGTGGTCTTGTAGAGAAAGGGATGCTCACGACTCAAGATTCAAACTAGATAGTTTGTGGGGAGAATTTATGGTGACACAAATCCTTAGAGGAGGAAAACATAATTTAGGTGACTGATTATTCATTAGAAGAAAGTTGATCGGATAAGGATTAGGAGAATGGGGGGAATCCAAATAATAGTTTGTACTAGAATAATCAATAAACTGAAGGGAATTAGGAAAATAACATGGATTGGAATCATCATAATCATATCACTAATTTTTATATGAAGGTGGGGATAGAGTTAGCCAAATGAGTTCTCTAGCATGAAAAACTAATCAAAATTTAGTCGTAATGGGCATATTTTGATGTGAATTCCTAAACATAGGTTCCCTATTATCGTAAGTGTGAAATCACTAATTATTACGGAAATGATGGGAAAGATGGTAATTAGTAAAATTTTAGTATTAAAACCACGTAGGCATCTTTTAGGTGTCTTCAGTTTTTTGCATGATAAATTTTAGTAGTTTCCTCCCCTTCTACTTCATCTTGTATTTGTTCCTTCATGGAACAAATACTTAATCATTTTCTTGGATTTTTCTCATCAAGTTAATATATTTTATCCTAGATTACTCCATACAACTTAAATTCTACCTCATCCTCATTATTTTGACCTTGTTCTTGGTCACGTCTATCATATTCATTTTATTTTTCGAGGATGACTTTCTCTTCATGTTGATATTCATATGTTAAGGTATTATTTTGGAGCTCTTCTTCATCAAAATCCATACCAACATTCACACATTCAATAAAATGATCAAAATCAATAATTTGAGGCTTAGTTGCCTCTTCAACCTTCTTTAGGTCTTTTAGGATACTTTCCAATTGAATTTACTCTTCCACATAATCTTCATCTTAACCCAACATTGACCCTATTTATGGTTCATAAATATACACCTTATATTTATTTCTCAACAAAATCTTTTGTCTATAACGGAATTTTTAAAATTCCCCTTCTTCTTCTTACTGTAAATAGCCTTATGGGCCACCTCACCTGTTTCCTCATCTTCCAACCACTCCACATAATTTTTCCCATCTATTCTATCAAGAGCTCCATCCTTTCTATATTTTCTTTCAACTCCATCATCTCTTTCTCAAACTCCATATCTTCCTTCTTACAACTTTTCTTCATCTCTCTCTCAATCTTCATTCTTTTTCCCTTCTACTCTATTCTTTCCTTAGCAATACCACACCCAATTATTTTGCACCTTGTTCTTTTGGTGTTCTTAATTCCCCATCAAGGTATTTTTCACCTTAGTATTTTGGTCATCTTAATGGCTTATCAAGATTTTTACTTAAGTTTTAATGAAATCCTTTTCTCAAGCTTCTATGAGATTATCTTATACCTTAAGGAAAATTCTCTTCTTTCCAACTGTTGTAACCAATTTTCACACCTTCTAGGTCTTATTATTATTGGGAGATACATGTTTCAACTCAAAAATTTAGTTAATGCAATATCCAACTCAATAAATACTATTTTGATGCATAAAGTTCATTTAAACTCAAAATAAACCATAAATAAACTATATACCATTCTATAATTCTATTTTCCAAGAGCTTATACCAATCTCTATTACCAAAATGATAGCACAATAGGTTCTTAAATGAAATAAATAAGAAATAAAATGTTTAACGATATATGTATATGTATGTATATATATATATATATATATATATATATATATGTATATCTATATGTATGTATATATGTATGTAGATATATATATGTATATATATACATACATATATATATACATATATGTGTGTGTGTGTATACATATATACAGGGCCGAATTAAGGTTCCTGAGTGCCCTAGGCAGTACTCGGAGCGTGCATCCCCCTCCCACCCGGGACCTACGACCCACCTGTATATGAATTTTTTTAAAACAATTATAGACTTAGTAATAGTCTGTGAAAAGTGAATGATATTGATGAATCATGATCACTATCAGTCTATCACTGATAATTGTATTACTATCAGTCTATCTTTTGAAAATTTGGCGTAGTATATTAATAATCCTGAGGAGATTACACTGTTGAAAATTTGGCGCATGTATGAATCATGATGTAGTGAGTCTGAGTCAGTGACTAGTCTTGTAGTTGTTTTGTAGACAGTGTCACAGTAGCCTATAGAAGTCACACTGTGTCTGTAGACTGTACAGTGTAGTCTGTAGACTGTAGTCACTAGTGTCTCAGTGTCTGTTGAGTTCGTTGG